>JAYESA010000012.1:146760420-146782920 GCA_036927795.1 Iris macrosiphon | reverse complement strand
TCTAGGTCAAACCGAGCTCATTAAGCTACTAAACTCTCAAACTCGCCTAATCGAGATACCGAGATACCCTCGGTATCCGATACCTCGCCCTAGGCCACGCACCCCGCCTAAACCCGCTAAAACCTATGCTAGCACGCGTAATTATATACATATAAACATATAAAAATCACTCCCAAGCATTTCCTAGGCTAAAGCTCAAATACCCCGCTCGAAACTCAATACCTTGAATATCTCAAGGTATCGAGATACCTCGGTATCTCAAGGTATTGAGGTTTCGCTCTCAAACCCCTCTAACTAGCTACCTAGCTATTAATTATATACCTAGTTATTAATCTAGGCTAGGTAATATAGATATCTACTATATTTATATATATCTAAGTATGTATATACCTATGTATATAGATATCCACACACATTTACCCGATACCCATTACCTTACCTAATCATAACATATATATATATATATTACCTATCAAGATATCTATATATATATAACTAACTATAGATATATAGATATCTATCTCCTAGATAGATAAAACTACCTATCTACCTATCTACCTATCTAGTATCCATAGATATAGGTATCTATCTATCTAAGTATCTAATAACTATTTAACTAGCTATCTTATCTATTTATCCTACTATCTATCTATCTAACTTATCTATCTAACATATACTCTAACTATTATCTATTACCTAACACCCCTCGCTAACACCCCTCGCTACTAGCCTTGCCAACGCGCTGCTGCTGCTGGCTCTACATGCTGATGATGCTGCTGCTGGCTGCTGTTATTGCTGCGCTGCTGCTGCTCCTCTATGCTACTGCTGCTTGCTGATTCTGCTGCTGCTGTGCTGCTGCTGCAGTGCAGCAGCAGCTGCTGCTCGCTGCGACTGGTTCTGCACCCCCCCTTCCTCACACATACACACACACACACACCCATATATATACATATATATCATCCTATATATATATATATACATACGTATATATCTATATATATATAACTAGATATCTATACATATATACTCATCCACACACTCTAACACACACACTAACACACTCACACACTAATACACACACACTTAAACACACACACCTATAAATATACATAGCTATATATATATATATAAACACACATATATATACATATATCACTAGATATATATATATATATATATACACACACTTATCAAATATATATATATATATACACATACACCTATATATATATATACACATACACACACACAAGCACACTTACACATATACATATATATATATATATAGACATATACATATACAAGTACATAAATATAAATACACACACACATATATAAATATATATATAACACACATACATATATATAAATATATATATATATATAGACACATATCAATACAAACACAACCACGCACACAACACTCAAACCACACGCCCTACTCACGCCCAACGACCCCGACACTCACCAATACCCTAAAATATATAAAATATAGCCCGAAAACTCTAGCACACACTCCCCGATACTAACCCAACGCGCGCACAAAGCCGAAACGAGGAAACCAAGTCGAAATGGCCGTTCGGTCATTTCGACGAACACGTGGTGCGCGGCTCAGAAAACCTCCTGAAACGCACACCAAACGAACTCGAAATCGGCCCAAAATTTACCCACGCGCTCTACACGATGTCTAGATCCTAGAAAATGCGCTCCCACGTCGATTCTAGGCCCGTGGCAGAAACGCACACGCACTTAGAATCGGCGACGACGAAAAGCCCCAATTTCGCTCGAAACGCCCGTTTCTCCGCGACACGGCTTCCCGTGTCCGAACGGAGACACGCACTCACCCTCTAGACACTCGACAACGTCTACCTAGGTCCATCTAACCTAGGGCATCACCCAAAATTGGACCAAATTCGGATTCCACCCGAATTCGACACAAAACCTAATGTCAAAGTCTCTAAACTCACCCAAACTAGTTCCAACTTCCTCCTACGGGTAGGGTTAGGGTCTAGGAGGGTTCTACAACACTAATTACACTACACAAAAATAATTAGGAAGGGAAAAGTTAGGTTTTACCTCTTGGGAGTTGGAATCCCAAGGCCAAAGTCTCACAATCCCTAGAATTCACCTTTCTCAAGCTCCAAGCCACCAATTCTAGCTCCCACACTAGATCTAGGCTCCTCACACCTAGGTTAGAGAAAATGTAAGGTTAGGGTTAGCTTAAAGAAGAAGAAATGGAAGAAAGAAAGAAGAAAGATGGAGAAAAGCTTACTTGGAGAAGGAAGGAAGAAGAAAGGAGAAGTGGAGAAGAAGAAGGAATGAAGAAGAAGAAGTAAATGAAGAGAGGGGGCTGCTGTGGCTGTTCTCACGGGTGGGGGTGGTAGGTAGGGCCGGCCAATGCTAAATAAAGGGTTCACACAAGTCACCAAATTCCCAAAATGCCCCTATTGACTCGGTTTTGGGTTCCGGGTTCCAAATGCGCTCAAACTAGCTCCAAATCTCTCCAACTAACCTCCTAAAAATAAAATAATAATTCTAAGCCCCAAAATAATTCTCACAAGGGTGTGGGCTGGGTCGGACATGGGTCCACTAGGGTCTGACATGGGTCCAGGCTAGCCAAAACCCTAAAACAATCAAAATAAAAATAAGACAAGCACTAATTAATTATAAATATAAATAATTAAATACAATACACTATTTATCAAAATAAAAAAAAATATCCTATTTTCTAGAATTGGGTAGTGACAAGCCTACCCTCCTTAAAATAATTTCGTCCTCGAAATTAAAAGACGAAACTAGGACAGGAATGCAAGAAAGAACCATACCTCAGGGCTCGAAGAGATAGGGGTATCGCTCGCGCATTTCATCCTCCCTCTCCCAGGTCGACTCCCCTGGAGAGTGATGCCTCCACGCGACGCGAACCAAGGGAATAGTCTGGTTCCTCAACACCTTCTCTCGCCGATCCAGAATCTCCACCGGCTGCTCTGGATAGCTAAGAGTAGGGCCCACTGCGATCTCCGAGTGATCCAATACGTGACTGGGATCCGCCACGTACCGTCTCAACTGCGACACGTGGAACACATCATGAACTCCCTCCAGCGTAGGCGGCAACTCAAGCCTATACGCCACGGCGCCGACCCTCTCAAGAACACGGAAGGGTCCAACGAAACGTGGGCTAAGCTTCCCGCCTCCACCGAAGCGAATAGTGCCCCGCGTCGGAGAAATCCTCAGGAACACCAGATCTCCAACCTAGCACAAACAAGGTCTCTGCACTTAGTCTAAAACAAGCAATCACAAGCAAACACAAGAACAAAATCTAGATTCTAAGCTGTACCTCGAACTCCAAAGGTCTCCGGTGGCTATCGGCCCAATGCCGCTGCCTGTCCTGCGCCACCCGAAGTCTATCTCTAATGAGCTTGACCTTCTCCGCTGCATCAACCACCATCTCCGGGCCAAGCAAAGCTCTCTCACCTACATCATCCCATGACAACGGAGTGCGACACCTCCGTCCATACAATGCCTCAAAAGGTGACATCTCGATACTGGCTTGGTAGCTGTTGTTGTAAGCAAACTCTACCAAGTGCAAGTGATCCTCCCAAGAGCCTCTGAAATCCAAAACACAGGTCCGAAGCATGTCCTCAAGTGTCTGAATGGTCCTCTCTGACTGACCATCTGTCTGTGGGTGATACGCACTACTAAACTTGAGCTGGGTGCCCAAGCTAGCTTGCAGACTCCTCCAGAAATGTGAGGTAAAGCGACTGTCCCGATCTGATACTATGCTCACTGGAACTCCATGCAGTCTGACCATCTGGCGCACATACATCTCTGTGAGTCTCTCTGTAGACGTACCCACTTTGAATGGTAGAAAGTGGGCCGATTTGGTCAACCTGTCCACGATGACCCAAATCGCATCTTTCCCGCCTGGAGAACGGGGAAGCCCAGAAACAAAATCCATGGTCACATGCTCCCATTTCCACTTCGGAATGGGTAACGGCTGGAGTAAACCTCCTGGCCTCTGCCTCTCCGCCTTCACCTGCTGGCACACTAAGCATCGGGATACGAAGCGTGCTACCTCCCGCTTCATCCCGTACCACCATACATGCTGTCTCAGATCTCTATACATCTTGTTGGCACCGGGATGCATAGAGTACTGGGATCGATGCGCCTCCTGGAGAACCTCCTCGCACAACGACCCACTCGGCACACACAACCTGGTACCGTGCCGCAAGGAACCATCATCAGCAATGGTGAAGTCATCTGCTAATCCCATCTGAACCTGCTCCCTGATGCTCCTCAGGGACTCATCCTCAAACTGTGTAGCCCTGATCCGGTCTACCAACTCTGACTGAATCTGCAGTCCCCACATCTGCATCTCAACTCCAGGCACTATCACCTCAATGCCCAAGCTCTCTAGATCTGCCAGAAGATAACGATCTGTAGTCAGGCACATAGCTACCGGATACCTGCTCAATGCATCCGCAACTATGTTCGTCTTCCCTGGATGGTACTGCAATGATATGTCGAAGTCTTTCATCAACTCCAACCATCTCCTCTGCCTCATGTTCAGCTCTTTTTGGGTAAACACATACTTCAAGCTCTTGTGGTCTGTGAAGATCTCCACACGCTCTCCGTATAAATAGTGTTTCCATAACTTTAGAGCAAAAATGACCGCTGCCAACTCCAAATTGTGGGTAGGGTAGTTCTTCTCATGAGGACGTAATTGCCTGGAAGCATAGGCAATCACCCTCCCATTCTGCTACAACACACAACCCAGTCCCTTCCCCGATGCATCACTATAGATAGTGAATCCTCCAGAACCTGATGGCAACGTCAACACTGGAGCTGTCGTCAACCTCCTCTTCAGCTCATCAAAGGCGATCTGGCACTCCTCTGACCAAACAAATTCCACGTCCTTCCGAGTCAGCCTGGACAACGGCTCTGCAATCCGGGAAAAATCCTGAACAAATCTCCTGTAGCAGCCTGCCAGTCCCAAGAAACTCCTGACCTCGGCTACTGAACTCGGAGCACTCCATGCCTCAACTGCCACGATCTTTCTCGGATCCACCGAGATACCCTCTCCAGTCACCACATGACCAAGGAATTCAACCTTGTCAAGGAAGAACTCACACTTCGAGAGCTTTCCATAAAGCTTCTCCTTCCTGAGAGTCTTCAGCACTATCCTCAGATGCTCCTCGGGGGTCTTCGAATACACCAAGATGTCATCTATAAACACCACCACAAACCTGTCCAGATGCTGATGGAACACCTTGTTCATCAGATTTATGAACACTGCCGGGGCATTAGTCAACCCAAACGGCATCACCAAGAACTCATACTGTCCATATCTGGTCCGAAAAGCTGTCTTCGGAATATCCTCCTTCTTGACCTTCACCTGGTGGTAGCCTGTCCTCAGATCAATCCTGGAAAACACCCTCGCTCCGCTCAACTGGTCAAATAGATCATCAATACGCGGCAGCGGATACTTGTTCTTGATTGTGAGGCTGTTCAGAGCCCTGTAGTCGATACACATCCGTATCGACCCATCCTTCTTCGGCACAAAAAGTACCGGAGCACCCCACGGAGAAGAACTAGATCTGATAAATCCCTTGTCCTGTAGCTCATCCACCTGCTTCTTCAACTCTATCAGCTCACTGTTGCTGACTCTATAGACGTGCTGGGATATCGGCTCCGCGCCTGGCACCAAGTCTATAGAGAACTCTACGTCTCTGTCCGGAGGTAACCCTGGCAACTCCTCCGGAAAGACATCCATATACTCCTCTATCAGTGGATGTAGCGACCTCGGCTCTACCACCAGGGCTCCGCAGAAGACTCCCTCGGTCTGCTCCGCTGCTCCTCTGGCAAACTAAAACTCTGGCTCACCCGGCGGACTGAACAAAACTCTGCCTCCACGACAATCTATACTAGCACAATGCGTACTCAACCAATCCATCCCGAGTACAATATCGTAGCTCGGAAGTGGCATTACGAGTAGGCACACACTCAACTCCCGGCCTCCCAAAGTAACTCTCCGGTCTCTGCAGACATCACGGACTAGGATGATACCACCCCCGGTCGTGATCTTGCAGAGTCTAGCTAAAGGTTCAGCAACAAGATGGTGTCTAACAGCAAAAGATACAGACACAAAGCTATGGAAAGCACCGGAATCAAATAAAGCAAGTACTGGAATGGAATCAAGGAGAACAGAACCTGAGATAACATCACCAACTGGCTCGGCCTCGTCCACTGTCAGGGCAAAAGCTCGCCCCTGTTGTCCTCCTCGGTGCTGCTGCTGGTGCTGGGCGAACCTCTGCTGCTGAGTCTGCAAAGGCTGACCTCTCCGCTGTGCTGCAGGTGCTCTGGCTGGTGCCCTCTGAGCGGCTCCTCCGCCCTGAGCTGTACGGGCAAGCGCTGAAGGACAATCCTTCAGCTGGTGGTCTGCGGCGCCACACAATAAACATCTGCCCAGCCTCTTTCTGCATATGTCCCATCCGTGCCCTGGCTTCTTACAGAAAGGGCAAACGATGGGCTGCCTCTGGCCTTGCTGCTGACCCTGACCTCTGCTGCTGGGGCGCCTGCCGGAAGGGCGCCCGACCCTGACCCTGGTGCTGCTGGCTCTGCTGGAATGGCCTCTTGGCCGGGCCTGCACTGCTGCCTGCTCCGAAAGTGTCTCTGTCCCTCTTCGTCTTCAGCTCCAAATCATCCTCAGCCCTCTGAGCATCGCTGACAATCTGCTCGAAGGTCGCCTCGCGGTCGCTCCTAGTCAAGGACTTGACCGCCATGGCTAAGCCCTTGCGGAACTTCCGCGCCTTCGCTGCCTCTGACAACCCCTTAACAAATCTGCCCAGACGGCAGAACTCCGCTGCATACTCATCCACTAGCATACTCCCCAGGACGAGCGCCTCGAACTGACTCTCTAAGGCACTGAGAGCCACGTCCGGGAAGAACTTCTTCTTGAAAAGCTTCTTGAAAGCCTCCCAAGTCAATCCCGGAGCTGCTATCCGCGTATCCGTGCGGAACCAAGTGAGGGCAAGGTCGAACATCTGGCTGCCCGCTGCCTCTATCTGCATGCTGGCTGGGATCATCGCCAGCCGAAAGATGCCCTCTATATGCTCGATCTAGTCGTCGGCATACAGGATCCCCTCTGTGCCGCGGAACTCCTTAGGCCGCATCCTCTGAAAATCGATGATAGTACCCGGCCTAGGATACTGAGCCTGCTCTGGCTGTGGCTGGATCTGAGCCGCTCTGTCGACCGCTGTCAAAGCCACCTGATGAGCATTCTCAATGCCCATCCTCATAACATCTGCCTGGCGGTGCTGCGCATCCATCATCTCTCGGAAGAACGCGAACAGCTGTGTAGCATCTACTGGCGCAGGCGGTGGTGGAGGAGGTACCACCGGGACAACTGGGGTGGCTCTCGGATCAATGGGAGTAAGAGGATCTCCGAGAGAAACTGAAGCTCCCTCAACCGCAGGAGTGGCGAGTGGAGCGATAGCGGCTGCCGGAAGTCGAGCAGGTCGAGAGGTGGCAGACCTCTCGGTGGCAGCTGCTGGGGCGGTGCGCTGAGATCTGGTCTTCGGAGGCATCCTGAACACAGATCAAAAGAAGTCAATATAGTGCATGAAACGATAACATCAAGGAAGGACAGTAACATTGCAAAAGAAAACAATTTAGGAAAAATTAAGATAGCAAAAGGAAGTAGGAAGGGTCCTAGTTGTGATGAGCACCCTCTCTCTCAGCCTATCTCCTATATCCTATTGCAGGTACACCTAAAAAGCAGAGACCTGCATGGGCCACCACCAAAAACGTGTCACGACCCGCACCCGAAAATCGGGCATGAGCCGTGGGTACGTCCAGCCTACGCCGCAGAATCGGCGGTAGAACGCTGTAATGGTCCGTTCTAGGTCAACCAACTATCTAGATAACTCACAGAAAAATCCGCATGACCTCTCCAAAAGGAGGGAAAAACCACGCAATATATATATGTGAATAAAATCCTCTCCAACAGGAGGGCAACCACGCAATATATATATAACAATAATCTCAATCACAAAACTAGAGGAAGAATATAAGCACGATATGATATAAACAAAGAAAACCAGAACCAAGAGAGCAAGACAATCCAAAATGATACAGTCCAAGTCTAAAAGCTACAACATCTCACAGAAGCACAAAAGAATAAGTACAGTCATCCAAAATACAAACCACTGAAAATAACCCAGGAAACCCACCTAGCTAACTAGGGTGCTATCGGCGTCTCCTCGGCGCACTCCTCCTCGGGGTCACAACAGTCGTCAACACCAGGCCCGTAGAACGTAGGGCAATAGTCCTCAGGATCCTCTGGAAAAAATATGCCCAGTCAGGACTGGAGCGAAGTACATAACTCTGAAAGCAACTCCAAATACATGGTAAGGTGTATATGACGAGCAATAGAAAAGTAATCAAGATGCACAGGAAATAAATATATGCTGGAGCACAAGAAGTAGCTGCAATGTAAACTGGAGAACAATACAAATAGTGAAAAAGTAACTGCAGGTGAGAAACATGAATACTAGCTAAGTGCCTTGAGCACAAGTTCGTTATATGATCGGCTTAGGTTGCACATAAAAGTCACTACGATAACTCCGTTATGCGTGAGTTGCATAACCGACATACACATGAATACTGTTTGGCTTTGATCATATAACCAACTCACTACTCCCCTCCCCCACTAATACCATTGGATCCAACCACAACACGCTACGTACATGATAATAGCTCGCGCACACGAAGGCGAGAGCACAAGAAGCACATGATAGCACATGATAATCAATACCCGAAGCACATGATGAAATACACGTGATAGAGTACCCGCTGAACACAGTAAGGGGGGATAGCACCTCATGACGGGATCCACTAGTACCAGCTCGTGTAATAAAGTGTCAGAATCAAGTATTACAGTTCTAGAACAAGTGATATAAACGCTATCATGAAATGGAAACTATCAGAGGTAGGCACTCGCCTGATGTCCTGAACAACTGATGAGGATCGAGGTCCGGACCGGTGTCGCAAGGACCTAATGCGAAAAGCAAGGATTAAACAGGGTTCTAAGCATTTAAACTGATATAAAATAATTAAAAACAGGCTTCTAGGGCTATTCTAGGTCGAACGGGTCAAACGGTGAAAATTGGGTCAAAAAGTCAACCCGAGGTCCAAAAAGTCAACTTTAGGTCAAAACTAGGTCAAACGTTGACTTTTACGGTCAACGGAGACAATTATGGTCAAAGCTAGGTCAAACTAGGGTGCCCCTGAAATTCTAGGTCAAACCGAGCTCATTAAGCTACTAAACTCTCAAACTCGCCTAATCGAGATACCGAGATACCCTCGGTATCCGATACCTCGCCTAGGCCACGCACCCCGCCTAAACCCGCTAAAACCTATGCTAGCACGCGTAATTATATACATATAAACATATAAAATCACTCCCAAGCATTTCCTAGGCTAAAGCTCAAATACCCCGCTCGAAACTCAATACCTTGAATATCTCAAGGTATCGAGATACCTCGGTATCTCAAGGTATTGAGGTTTCGCTCTCAAACCCCTCTAACTAGCTACCTAGCTATTAATTATATACCTAGTTATTAATCTAGGCTAGGTAATATAGATATCTACTATATTTATATATATCTAAGTATGTATATACCTATGTATATAGATATCCACACACATTTACCCGATACCCATTACCTTACCTAATCATAACATATATATATATATATTACCTATCAAGATATCTATATATATATAACTAACTATAGATATATAGATATCTATCTCCTAGATAGATAAAACTACCTATCTACCTATCTACCTATCTAGTATCCATATATATAGGTATCTATCTATCTAAGTATCTAATAACTATTTAACTAGCTATCTTATCTATTTATCCTACTATCTATCTATCTAACTTATCTATCTAACATATACTCTAACTATTATCTATTACCTAACACCCCTCGCTAACACCCCTCGCTACTAGCCTTGCCAACGCGCTGCTGCTGCTGGCTCTACATGCTGATGATGCTGCTGCTGGCTGCTGTTATTGCTGCGCTGCTGCTGCTCCTCTATGCTACTGCTGCTGCTGATTCTGCTGCTGCTGTGCTGCTGCTGCAGTGCAGCAGCAGCTGCTGCTCGCTGCGGCTGGTTCTGCACCCCCCCCTTCCTCACACATACACACACACACACACCCATATATATACATATATATCATCCTATATATATATATATACATACGTATATATCTATATATATATAACTAGATATCTATACATATATACTCATCCACACACTCTAACACACACACTAACATACTCACACACTAATACACACACACTTAAACACACACACCTATAAATATACATAGCTATATATATATATATAAACACACATATATATACATATATCACTAGATATATATATATATATACACACACTTATCAAATATATATATATATATACACATACACCTATATATATATATATACACATACACACACACAAGCACACTTACACATATACATATATATATATATATATAGACATATACATATACAAGTACATAAATATAAATACACACACACATATATAAATATATATATAACACACATACATATATATAAATATATATATATATATATAGACACATATCAATACAAACACAACCACGCACACAACACTCAAACCACACGCCCTACTCACGCCCAACGACCCCGACACTCACCAATACCCTAAAATATATAAAATATAGCCCAAAAACTCTAGCACACACTCCCCGATACTAACCCAACGCGCGCACAAAGCCGAAACGAGGAAACCAAGTCGAAATGGCCGTTCGGTCATTTCGACGAACACGTGGTGCGCGGCTCGGAAAAACTCCTGAAACGCACACCAAACGAACTCAGAATCGGCCCAAAATTTACCCACGCGCTCTACACGATGTCTAGATCCTAGAAAATGTGCTCCCACGTCGATTCTAGGCCCGTGGCGGAAACGCACACGCACTTAGAATCGGCGACGACGAAAAGCCCCAATTTTGCCCGAAACGCCCGTTTCTCCGCGACACGGCTTCCCGTGTCCGAACGGAGACACGCACTCACCCTCTAGACACCCGACAACGTCTACCTAGGTCCATCTAACCTAGGGCATCACCCAAAATTGGGCCAAATTTGGATTCCACCCGAATTTGACACAAAACCTAATGTCAAAGTCTCTAAACTCACCCAAACTAGTTCCAACTTCCTCCTACGGGTAGGGTTAGGGTCTAGGAGGGTTCTACAACACTAATTACACTACACAAAAATAATTAGGAAGAGGAAAGTTAGGTTTTACCTCTTGGGAGTTGGAATCCCAAGGCCAAAGTCTCACAATCCCTAGAATTCACCTTCCTCAAGCTCCAAGCCACCAATTCTAGCTCCCACACTAGATCTAGGCTCCTCACACCTAGGTTAGAGAAAATGTAAGGTTAGGGTTAGCTTAAAGAAGAAGAAATGGAAGAAAGAAAGAAGAAAGATGGAGAAAAGCTTACTTGGAGAAGGAAGGAAGAAGAAAGGAGAAGTGGAGAAGAAGAAGGAATGAAGAAGAAGAAGTAAATGAAGAGAGGGGGCTGCTGTGGCTGTTCTCACGGGTGGGGGTGGTAGGTAGGGCCGGCCAATGCTAAATAAAGGGTTCACACAAGTCACCAAATTCCCAAAATGCCCCTATTGACTCGGTTTTGGGTTCCGGGTTCCAAATGCGCTCAAACTAGCTCCAAATCTCTCCAACTAACCTCCTAAAAATAAAATAATAATTCTAAGCCCCAAAATAATTCTCATAAGGGTGTGGGCTGGGTCGGACATGGGTCCACTAGGGTCTGACATGGGTCCAGGCTAGCCAAAACCCTAAAACAATCAAAATAAAAATAAGACAAGCACTAATTAATTATAAATATAAATAATTAAATACAATACACTATTTATCAAAATAAAAAAAAATATCCTATTTTCTAGAATTGGGTAGTGACAATATATATATATATATATATATACACACACACTTACATATATATATATATATATATATATATATATATATATATATATATATATATATATATCCACACATATACATACACTCACACAAACACACACAAACACACTCAACACACACTAACACACTAACATACAAACACACACACACACTACACACTACACACTACACACTCACACTCACACACACTACACACTATATATATATATATATATATATATATATATATATATATATATATATATATATATATATATATATATATATATATATACACTAACACTAGACAAACACACACTCACACTCACACACTCTCACACACACTAACACAAACACCAACACACACACCAACACCTATACACATACGCTACCCATATATATATATATATATATATATATATATATATATATACACTCACACAACCACACTCAAACACACACACAACCACCTACACGCACACTCACTCATATGCATATATATACCTATATATATATAAATATAAAACCAAAAACCTTAATACACACTCTCCAAGGCTAAACTAACTCGCACACAAGCCCAAAACCTCGAACCCAAGTCGAAATGGCCATTTGGTCATTTCGACGAACACTTGGAGTGTGGTTCGCGATACCTCATGAAACGCACACGAAACCTAATCGAAATTGACCCAAAATTTATCTACGAGTTCTAATCGATATATCTAGAACCTCACAAAAATACTAACTTTCTGATTTTAGGTCCATGGCAAAATTTTACATGCATGTAAAACCCATGTCGAAGGAAAAACCCTCAAATCGTCCGAAATGCCCAAAACTCCACAATACGACCTCACGTGTCCGAACGGAGACACTTACCTACCCTCAAGACACCCAAGCACATCTACCTAAGTACGTCTAACATAGGGCAACACCCAAAATTGGGCCAATCTCAGATTTTACCCAAAATTGACACAAAATCCTATGCCAAAGTCTCCAAACACATCCAAACATGCTCCAACTTTCTTACATGGGTAGACCTAAGGTCTAGGAAGGTTTTAAACAACTAATTACACTATATTAGAGCAATCATTAAGAGAAAAGTTAGGATTTACCTCTTAGAAGTTGAAATCCCAGGGTCAAAGTCTCCAAAATCCCTAAAATCCATCACACCAAGCCTCCAAGTCTCCAACCCAAGCTTTTACACCAATTTTAAGCTTTAAACACCTAGGTTAGGAAAAAATAAGAGGTTAGGGTTTGCATTAAAGAGGAAAGTAAGTGAAGGAAGAGAGAAAAAGTGAAAAACTTACTTGAAAATGGGAAAAATGAAGAATAGAAAGTAAAGAAAGAGAATGGAGAGTAAGAAAATGAAGAAGAAGGAATGAAAAGGAAGGGGGAGGGGGCCAACCATGTATAAAAATAGGGTTAGGGTTTTGCATTTAGGTACAAAGACCAAAATGTCCTTAAATTAGGTCATCCATACTAGGGTTTGGTTTGGGGATCCAAATTAATTTCTAATTACTCCAACTAACTAATTAAAATATAAATAACTATTCTACACTAATAAAAAAGCTTCTAGGGTTGTTCTAGGTCAAACGGATCAAACCGGAGAAATCTGGGGCAAAAAGTCAACCCGGGGTCCAAAAAGTCAACTCTAGGTCAAAATTAGGTCAAAAGTTGACTTTGACAGTCAACTGGGGCAACTACGGTCAACTCTAGGTCAAACTAGGGTGCCCCTAAAATTTTAGGTCAAAACTAGCTCATTAAGCTAGTAAACCCAAAAACTCGCCTCCTTGAGATACTGGATATCCTCGGTATCCGATATCTCAACCTACGCTATATACCCCGCCTATACCCACTAACATATATACTAGCACGTATATATATATATATATATATATATATATATATATATATATATATATATATATATATATATATATATATATATATATATATATATATATATATAAGCAACTCTAACTCCATTCCTAGGCAAAAATCCAATACCTCGTCCCGATACCCAATACCTTGAGTATCTCAAGATATTGAGATACCTCGCCTTACACCTCTCTACTCTAACTAACTAGCTAACTATCTATATATATATACAACTATATGCTACTATATATATATATATATATATATATATATATATATATATAAAATATATGTCTATATCTATATAAAGATATATATATACCTATCTATCTATATAATATACATATCCATATATATATATATATATATATATATATATATATATATATATATATATATATATATATATATATATATATATATATATGTCTCTAAACATTTACCTACACATATATACTTATATATATATATATATATATATATATATATAGCTAATAGGTAAAGGGGGGGTTATAGAAGCTGCTGTTGGCATTGGCACTGCCTGCTGTTGCTGCCCCTACTACTATGTTGCTGCTGCCCTACTGCTTTTTCTATCTCACTCTACCTCACTCACTCACTCTATACACACACACACACACACACACATATATATATATATATATATATATATATATATATATATATATATATATGTCACTACCCAATTCTAGAAGATAGGATTTTTTTTTTTTGGTAAATTGTGTATTATTTATAAATAATTGTATTTATATTTAATTGATGGTTGTATTATTTTTTATTGGATTGTTTTAGGGTTTTGGCTAGTCTGGACCCGTGTCAGACCCTAGCGGACCCATGTCCGATCCAACCAACACCCTTGTCAGACCATTTATGGGTTTAGAATTATTATTAAATTTTAACTTTAGTTAGTTGGAGAGTTTTTGGTTTAGTTAGAGTGTGTTTAGAAATCCCAAACCTAAACCCTTTGTTAGGATGACTAAAATGAGGACATTTTAGTCATTTGACTTAGTGTAAACCTATTTCTGCATGCTTGGCCGGCCCCTTTATGCACCTGGATAGAACTTCCCCCTCTTCATTCCTTCTTCTTCTTCTTCTTCTTCTTCTCCATTCTCTATTTTCTTCTTCTTCCTTCTTCCAACAAGTTTCAAGTAAGTATTTCTTCATTTCTTCTCTTTCTTCTTCTATTTCTTCCATAGATATTAACCCTAACCATTTGTTTTTCCCTAACCTAGGTGTTTAGAGCCTAGACTTAGTGTAGAGGCTTGGCTTGGAGGCTTGGAAGCTTGAGGGTGGTGATTTCAAGGATTTTGGAGACTTTGGCCTTGGGATTCCAACTCCCAAGAGGTTAACCCTAACTTTTCTCTTAGTGGTTGCTATTATATAGTGTAATTAGTAGTTTAGAACTTTTCTAGATCTTAAAGCTACCCGTGGGAGGAAGTTAGAACTTGTTTGGTTGTGTTTGGAGACTTTGACATTAGGTTTTGTGTCAATTTTGGGTGAAATCCAAGATTGGCCCAATTTTGGGTGATGACCTAGGTTAGACGGACCTAGGTAGACATGCTTGGGTGTCTTGGGGGTTAGTACGTGTCTCAATTCGGAAACGTGAAGTCACGTAGCAGAAAAATAGGCATTTCGGGTGATTTGGGGGTTTTTGTTGTCGTAGGTTCTATGTGCGTACGCGTTTTTGCCACGGACCTAGAATCGGCGAGTTAGCATTTTTTTTTAGGTTCTAAAACTTAATTAGAACCTGTGGATAAATTTTGGGCCGATTCTGAGTAGGTTTGGTGTGCGTTTCACGAGGTTTTGCGAACCGCACACCACGTGTTCGTCGAAATGACTGAATGGCCATTTCGACTTAGTTTCTTGGTTTTGGGCTTGTGCGTACGTTGGTTTAGCTTCAGAAAGTGTGTGCTAGAGTTCTCAGGTTATATTTTATATATTTATAGTTATTTATAGGGGTTAGGGTCGTTGTGTGTGCGTTGGTGTTGTGTGTTGTGTGTAGTGTTTGTTGGGTTTGTGTATATATGTATGTATGAGTTTATATATATGTATGTGTGTCTCTATATATATAAGTATGTTTATATATATGTATATGAGTGTGTATATGTGTTTGTGTAAGTGTATATATATATATATATATATGTGTGTGAGTGTGTTTGTGTATATATATATATATATATATATATATATATATATATATATATATATATATGGGTATTTATATATATGTAGAATGTGTTTATGTATATATAGATATGTGTGTTTGTATATATATGTGTGTGTGTACCTATATACATATGTGGATGAGTATATATATATATATATATATATATATGGTTGTGTGTATATATATATATATATATATGTGGATGTGTGTGTCTGTATGTGTGATTGTGTGTGTGTGTGGTGTGTCGAGCAGCGAGTAGATGGAGAGCAGCAGGCCTGTATGGGGAGGAGGTAGTAGCAGCCAACAGTGCGCAGTGCTGCGGCTGCAGCAAAGCGCAGCAGCAGCAGTAGCCTACAGCAGCAGCAGTAACAGCCGAGCGGGGCAGCAGTTCGTAGGAAGCGCAGCGTATGCTGTAGGCTAGCAGTGAGTGAGGGAGAGAGTTTGAGAGATTAGATATATATATATATATATATATATATATATATATATATAAATAGATAGATAGATACTTAGATTAGTATAAGTATAGATATTTAGATATAGATATATATATGAGTATGGGTATGTGGGTATATATGTGGATATATATATATATATATAGTTAGATAGAGATATATATATATATATATATATATATATATATATATACGAGAGGATATGGATATGGGTTTGTGTGTATGTGTGGTTATATATATAGATACGTAGGTGTATATATATATGTGTGTTAGATATATACATATATAGTAGCCTAGATATATAGCTAGGTATATATGTATAAGCATAATTAGATAGCTAGTTAGTAGTGTTAGTGAGTGATGGGTGGATATCTCAATACCTTGAGATATCAAGGTATCTCAATACCTTGAGATACCCAAGGTATTGATTATCGGGGTAAGGTTTTTAAGCATTTGCCTAGGAATAGGATTAGAGTTGCTTTTATATGTATATGTGTATATAATTATGCGTGCTAGCATATGTATTAGTGAGTTTTAGGCGGGGTGCGTAGCTTAGGTCGAGGTATCGGATACCGAGGGTATCCCGGTATCTCAAGGAGGCGAGTTTGAGGGTTTACTAGCTTAATGAGCTTGTTTTGACCTAGAATTTTAGGGGCACGCTAGTTTGACATAGCGTTGACCATAATTGTCCCGTTGACCGCAAAAGTCAATGTTTGACCTAGTTTTGACCCAGAGTTGACTTTTTGGACCTCTGGTTGACTTTTTGAGCAAAATTTCACCGGTTTGACCTGTTCGACCTAGAATACCCCTAGAAGCTTGTTTTTAGTTATTTTATATCAGTTTAACTCTTTAGAATCCCGTTTAACCTTGCTTTTCGCAATAGGTTCTTGCGACGCCAGTCCGGATCATGATCCTCATCAGTTGCTCAGGACGTCAGGCGAGTACCTACCTCTGATCGTTTCCATTTTATGATAGCGTTTATATCACCTGTTCTAGAACTGTAATACTTGATTCTGATACATTATTTCATGAGCTGGTACTAGTGGATCCCGTCATGAGATGTTATCGCCCTTACCGTGTTCAGCGGGTACTTTATCACGTGTATTTCATCATGTGCTTCGGGTATTGATTCTCATGTGCTATCATGTGCTTCGTGTGCTCTCGCCTTCATATGCGCGAGTTATTTATCATGTACGTAGCGTGTCATGTTTGGATCCAAGAGTATTAGTGGGAGAGGGAAGTAGCAGTTGGTTATGTGATCAAAGCCAAACAATATTCATGTGTATGTCGGTTATACAACTCACGCATAACAGAGTTATCGCAGATTATTCATGTGCAACCTAAGCCGATCACATAACGAACTTATGCTCAAGGCACTTAGCTAGTATTCCTGTTTTCTCACATGCAGTTACTTCTCTACTACTTGTATTATTCTCCAGTTTTATGTTGCAGCTACTTTATCTGCACCACCATGTATTTATTTTCCTGTGCATCTTGTATACTTTTCTATTGCTAGTCATATACACCTTACCATGTATTTGGAGTTGCTTTCAGAGTTATGTACTTCGTTCCAGTCCTGACTGGACATATTTTTTTCAGAGGATCCTGAGGATTTTTGCCCGATATTCTACGGGCCTGGTGTCGAGGAGTGTTGTGACCTGGAGATTGAGGAGGAGCCCGTCGAGGAGACGCCGTTAGCACCCTAGTTAGCTAGGTGGGTTTTTCTGGGTTGTTCCCAGTTGATATTCTGGATGACTGTATTTATTATTTTGTTGCTTCTGTGATGTTGTAGACTTTAGACTTGGACTGTATATTTTGGATATTGTATTGCTCTCTTTGGTTCTTGTTTCTTGTTGTTGATATCTTATCGTACTTTTACTCTTCCCCTAGTTATTGTGATTGAGGTATATATATATATATATATATATATATATTGCGTGGTTGCCCACATTTTGGAGAGGTTATATTGACTGATCATTGTGAGTTATAGATATTATGACCTAGAACGAATCGTTACAGCGTTCTACCGCCGATTCTGTAGTGTAGGCTGGACGTACCCACGACTCATGCCCGATTTTTGGGTGCGGGTCGTGACACATTTTTGGTGGCGGCCCATGCATGGTCTAGTACGCAGGTCTAGTTTCTAGGTCTACCTGCAATATGATATAGGATATAGGCTGAGAGAGAGAGTGCTCAATCACAACTAGGACCCTTCCTGATTTTTTTTGCTATCTTTAATTTTTCTGAAATTATTTTCTTTTGCAATATTACTGTCCTTCTTTGATGATATCGTATCTTGCATCGTTGGTGACGTAATCTCAGGTTCTGTTCTTCTTGATTCCATTCCAGCACTTACTTTATTTGATTTCGGTGCTTCCCATAGCTTTATGTCTGTATCTTTTGCTGTTAGACACCATCTTGTTGTTGAACCTTTAGCTAGACTCTGCAAGATCACGACCGGGGGTGGCATCATCCTAGTCAATGATGTCTGCAGAGACCGGAGAGTTACCTTGGGAGGCCGGGAGTTGAGTGTGTGCCTACTCGTAATGCCACTTCTGAGCTACGATATTATACTCGATATGGATTGGTTGAGTATGGACTGTGCTAGTATAGATTATCGTGGAGGCAGAGTGTTATTTAGTCCGCCGGGTGAGCCAGAGTTTGAGTTTGCCAAAGGAACAGCAGAGCAGAGCGAGGGAGTCTTCTACGGAGCCCTAGTGGTAGAGCAGAGGTTTCCACATCCACTGATAGCGGAGTTCATGGATATCTTTCCAGAGTAGTTGCCAGGGTTACCTCCGGATAGAGATGTGGAGTTCTCTATAGACTTGGTGCCAGGTGCGGAGCCGATATTCCAGCACGTCTATAGAGTCAACAACACTGAGCTGATAGAGTTGAAGAAGCAGGTGGATGAGCTTCAGGACAAGGGATTTATCATATCTAGTTCTTCTCCGTGGGGTGCTCCGGTACTTTTTGTACTGAAGAAGGATGGGTCGATACGGATGTGTATCGACTACAGGGCTCTGAACAACCTCACAATCAAGAACAAGTATCTGCTGCCGCGTATTGATAATCTTTTTGACCAGTTGAGCGGAGCGAGGGTGTTTTCCAGGATTGATCTGAAGACAGGCTACCACCAGGTGAAGGTCAAGTGGGAGGATATTTCGAAGATAGCTTTTCGGACCAGGTATGGACAGTATGAGTTCATGGTGATGTCGTTTGGGTTGACTAATGCCCCGACAGTGTTCATGAATCTGATGAACAAGGTGTTCCATCAGCATCTGGACAGGTTTGTAGTGGTGTTTATAGATGATATCTTGGTGTATTCGAAGACCCCAGAAGAGCATAAGGAGCATCTGAGGATAGTGTTGGAGACTCTCAGAAAGGAAAAGCTCTATGGAAAGCTTTCGAAGTGTGAGTTCTTCCTTGACAAGGTTGAATTCCTTGGTCATGTGGTGACTAGAGAGGGGATCTCGGTGGATCCGAGAAAGATTATGGCATTTGAGGCATGGAGTTCTCCGAGTTCAGTAGCAGAGGTCAGGAGTTTCCTGGGGCTGGCAGGTTACTACAGGAGATTTGTTCATAATTTTTCCAGGATTGCAGAGCCGTTGTCTAGGCTGACCCGTAAGGACATAGAGTTTGTTTGGTCAGAGGAGTGCCAGATCGCCTTTGATGAGCTGAAGAGGAGGTAAACGACAGCTCCAGTGTTGACGTTGCCATCAGGGTCTGGAGGATTCATTATCTATAGTGATGCATCAGGAAAGGGACTAGGTTGTGTGTTACAGCAGAATGGAAGGGTGATTGCCTATGCTTCTAGGCAATTACGTCCTCATGAGAAGAAATACCCTACCCACGATTTGAAGTTGGCAGCGGTCATCTTTGCTCTGAAGTTGTGGAAATACTATTTATACAGAGAGCGTGTGGAGATCTTCACAGACCACAAGAGCTTGAAGTATGTGTTTACCCAAAATAGCTGAACATGAGGCAGAGGAGATAGTTGGATTTGAAGAAAGACTTTGACATATTATTGCAGTACCATCCAGGGAAGGTGAACATAGTTGCAGATGCGCTGAGCAGGTATCTGGTAGCTATGTGCCTGACTACAGATCGTTATCTTCTGGCACATCTAGAGAGCTTGGGCATTGAGGTGATAGTGCTTGGAGTTGAGATGTAGATGTGGGGACTGTAGATTCAGTCAAAGTTGGTAGACCGGATCAGGGCTACACAGTTTGAGGACGAGTCCCTGAGAGCATCAAGGTGCAGGTTCAGATTAGATTATCAGATGACTTCACCATTGATGATGATGGTTCATTGCGGCAAGGTACCAGGTTGTGTGTGCAGAGTGGGTCGTTGCGCGAGGAGGTTCTTCAGGAGGTGCATCGATCCCAGTACTCTATGCATCCAGGTGCCAACAAGATGTATAGAGATCTGAGAGAGCATGTATGGTGGTACGGGATGAAATGGGAGGTAGCACGCTTCGTATCCCAATATTTAGTGTGCCAGCAGGTAAAGGCGGAGAGGTAGAGGCCAGGAGGTTTGCTCCAGCCGTTACCTATTTCGGAGTGGAAATGGGAGCATGTGACCATGGATTTTGTTTCTGGACTTCCCCGTTCTCCAGGCGGGAAGGATACGATTTGGGTCATCGTAGACAGGTTGACCAAATTGGCCCACTTTCTACCATTCAAAGTGGGTACGTCTACGGAGAGACTGGCAGAGATGTATGTGCGCCAGATAGTCAGACTGCATGGAGTCCCTGTGTACATAGTATCAGACCGGGACAGTCGCTTTAATTCATATTTCTGGAGGAGTTTGCAGGCTAGCTTGGGCACCCAGCTCAAGTTTAGTAGTGCATATCACCCACAGACAGACGGTCAGTCAGAGAGGATCATCTAGACACTTGAGGACATGCTTTGCACTTGTGCTCTAGATTTCAGAGGCTCTTGGGAGGATCACTTGCACTTGGTAGAGTTTGCTTACAACAACAACTACCAAGCCAGTATCGAGATATCACCATTTGAGGCATTGTATGGATGGAGGTGTCGTACTCCGTTATCATGGGATGATGTAGGCGAGAGAGCTTTGGTTGGCCCAGAGATGGTGGTTGATGCGGCGGAGAAGGTCAAGCTCATTAGAGATAGACTTCGGGTGGCGCAGGACAGGCAGCGGCATTGGACCGATAGCCACCGGAGACCTTTGGAGTTTGAGGTATAGCTTAGAATCTAGATTTTGTTCTTGTGTTTCTTGTGATTGCTTTTTTTAGATTAAGTGCTGAGACCTTGTTTGTGCTAGGTTGGAGATCTGGTATTTCTGAGAATTTCTTCGACGTGGGGAACTATTCACTTCGGTGGAGGCGGAAAGCTTAGCCCACGTTTCGTCGGACCCTTCAGCATCCATGAGAGGATCGGCGTTGTGGCGTATAGGCTAGATTTGTCGCCTACGCTAGAGGGAGTTCATAATGTGTTCCACGTGTCACAGTTGAGATGGTACATGGCGGATCCCAGTCACGTATTGGATCACTCAGAGATCGTGGTGGGCCCTACTCTTAGCTATCCAGAGCAGCCGGTGGAGATTCTGGATCGGCGGAAGAAGGTGTTGAGGAACCAGACTATTCCCTTGGTTCGTGTCGCGTGTAGGCATCACTCGCCAGGTGAGTCGACTTGGGAGAGGGAGGATAAAATACGCGAGCGATACTCTTATCTTTTTGAGCCCTGAGGTATGGTTCTTTTCTTTTCTTGCATTCATGTCCTAGTTTCGTCTTTTAATTTCGAGGACAAAATTATTTTAAGGAGGGTAGGCTTGTCACTACCCAATTCTAGAAAATAGATTTTTTTTTTTATTTGATAAATTATGTATTGTTTATAAATAATTGTATTTATATTTAATTGATGGTTGTATTATTTTTTATTGGATTATTTTAGGGTTTTGGCTAGTCTGGACCCGTGTCAG
>JAYESA010000012.1:146722920-146757920 GCA_036927795.1 Iris macrosiphon | reverse complement strand
CACCAAACCTAATCAAAATTGACCTAAAATTTTCCCACAAATTTTAATCAATGTTTAGAACCACACAAAAATTCTAACTCTCCGATTCTAGGTCCATGGCAAAATTTTACATGCATGTGGAACCCATATCGAAGGAAAAAAACTCCCAAATTGCCTGAAACGTCCAAAACTCCACGATACGACCTCAGGTGTCCGAATGGGGACACGTACCTACCCTCAAGACACTCAAGCACGTCTACTTAGGTCTGTCTAACCTCGGACAACACCCAAAATTGGGCCAATCTCGAATTTCACCCAAAATTAACACAAAATCCTATGACAAAGTCTCCAAACACATCCAAACAAGCTCCAACTTCCTCCCATGGGTAGCTCTAAGGTCTAGGAAGGTTTTAAACTACTAATTATACTATATTAGAGCAATCACTAAGAGAAAAGTTATGGTTTACCTCTTGGGAGTTGAAATTCCAAGGCCAAAGTCTCCAAAATCTCTAAAATCCACCACACCAAGCCTCCAAGACTCCAACCCAAGCTTTTACACCAATTCTAACCTCTACACACCTAGGTTAAGGGAAAATGAGTGGTTAGGGTTTGCATTAAAGAGGAAAGTAAGTGAAGGAAGAGAGAAAAAGTGAAAAACTTACTTGGAAATGGGAAAAATAAAGAATGGAGAGTAAAGAAAGAGAATGGAGAGTAAGAAAATGAAAAAGAAGGAATGGAATGGAAGGGGGAGGGGGGTCGACCATGTATAGAAATAGGGTTAGGGCTTTGCATTTAGGTACAAAGACCAAAATGCCCTTAAATTAGGTCATCCACACTAGGGTTTGGGTTTGGGGTTCCAAATGCACTCTAATTAATTCTTAATCACTCCAACTAACTAATTAAAATATAAATAACTATTCTACACCAATAAATAAGTCTGACAAGGGTGTTGGTTGGGTCTGACAAGGGTCCACTAGGGTCTGACATGGGTCCAGACTAGCCAAAACCTAAAAACAACTAAAATAAATACATGCATCTAATTAAATATTAATACAAATATTTATGATCAATACACAATTTATCAAATTAAAATAAAATAAAAATATCCTGCCCTGGAAATGGGGTAGTGACAACTTATACAGCCATAATCGTCGTACGACGTATAGTACCTTGTATAGGATAGCTGGCCATATTCGCCTCCGTATTCGGATACTGGGGCATGACAAATCAAAACATCAATATTAAAACTAAAGATTGATAGCATGAAATTAAGTTTTAAACCATAGAGGATATAAATTTCGAAGAAAGAAAGTATTGTTTATTAGTATTTTGTGCAAATTGAAGAAGTATTGAGGACTAATAAAGTAGACAAGGGCGATGTTGATCTTGAGAAACTTGTTTTTGTAAATCTAGTGACGAGAAATAATGAATACAAATGAGGGTTCAATTTTATGGTGCTATATATATATATATATATATATATATATATATATATATATATATATATATATATATATATATATGTGTGTGTGTGTGTGTGTGTGTGTGTGTGTGTGCGCGTGTGTATATAATCATGGTGAATATTGAGTTTCAGTGGCTTACAGGTTGAGAAAAAATCGAAGGATAACTAAGATAAGTTTTGGTCAAGTGAAAATTGGTATAAATTTTTGGGACTTATAGGAGAAAGGAATTAGGTTAGAGACAATGTAGGTGAAAGTGAGAATGCTGGGAGTATTCTAGAGGGATAAAGGAAATAATAATTCGATCAAAACACGGAATTGGGATTTCAAGCATGCGTAATGGAACAAAATAAATTTGAAGTAATAAGAAATGCATTCAAATAAGAAATGCATGATGAAATAACCTAATTTCTAGGATACGAATTAAGGCAAAATTAAAGGACAAAACTACAAGAGAAGAACATTTATGGTAGACAGTGAATTAGGACAAGAATACCACATACAGGAGGATAGTAGGTAAAAGGAAAATAAAATGAGGTACGAGATATTTTAACTGGAAGAACATAAAAGTTGATAAAATCTTAAAATTAATAGGATGGATTTGAAAAACTCGAAGAAGAATTTAATTTCGAAAGATGGACTCTTCAATGGAAAAGATCGAAAATCTAAGGTAAATAAATCTTACAAGAGTTTGCAATCGATGACAGAGGATCATGGGATTAACTAGAAATAATCGACCAGGAAAATATTGAAGGATAAGGGATAGTGGACTTACAAGGAGCTTCATGGTTTTAATATTGGAACGATATATTAGAGGCGTATGATAGAAGTTGATGTACCAAAAATAGTGTAATAATTTGTACTGGAAGCTTCAAGATCAGTGTAATATGGAATCAAGATTTTGAAACAGGATAATTAGGTAATATTTCTGAGAGAGGAGATGTGTGAGCATTACCTTAGTTTTAGAATCATGAGATATGTCTTCTCCCTTAATCGTACTTTCTCTATTCTAGTGCTAGTTCCTTCCTTAAATTTCGAGGATAAAAAATTTCCAAGGAGGGTAGGATTATAACTACCACTTTTTCATATAGGGGTATTTTTGTCAATTTTTTATATTTATTTATATTGATAATAATATATAGTTATATATATCACTTATTGCTAATATAGTTAGTCGTTAGTGTTAGTCATTAGTTAGACTAAATGTTAGTGAGCCTAAATGGACCCAAGTAGACTTGATTTGACTCATTGATTCAATTAATTAGACTAGTCATGGTTTAATTAGTTTCTCATTAGAGCAAGGATAGAATATTTCTATTAGTTGTAGAGATAATTTTTTTAATTAATTAGATTCCATTCATGATAAATGGAGAGGGAAAAACTTGATATTTTGGGCATGGCCAAACTTTACTTTAAGAGATAAGTTTCATTAGGGTTCACCCATTCATTTTATTTCATTTCTTAGCCTCCACCTTTACCAAAACCGTAGATCCCCAAATTCATACATCCCTCCACCAAATTCTACCAAATTTATCTCATTCTCTACTCATTTTATTCATCAAGGAAGCCTAGGAGCTTGGATTGAAAGGAGCACCACTTGGAGAGGAGATTCGAGGAGCTTGTGTCCATTTTGTATCCACCCGAACGAGTTTTCATTGGGATTTGACTCCCAATAGGTATAACCCCATTTTCTCTTCAATTTTATGGTTAATTTATAGTATTAGGCCCTTAGAAAAATTTTCATAGCTAAGGACTGCCCATAGGAGGAAGAACTAGGTTCATATGAGCTATATTGTGATAGTTACGTTGACTTTTATGGCCAAATTGGGAGAAATTCGAGTTTAGGCCATTAGGTATTTGATGGAATATTTCTCTTATGATTTTAGAGTGAGATTCATAATTTCAGAGGGTGTATGTGTTCATAATTGGATACGAGGAGTGTGTATCACGATACGTTGTGATACGAAGTCGTAGGAAGGGTATTTCCATGAGTATTGGGTTCTAGCATGCCAATTTTTCCATTATGCATTAGAATAGATATTTGATATCTTATTTATATTATAATTAATAATTTGGATGTGTTACATAAGGTTTGGAAAAGTATCGTGGTGTTGGGAGGGGCATACCATGCGTATCGGAGTGTGATACATATGCGTATCATAATTGCACACCAAGTGTTTGATATTTGGATTGTAATGGTGTCAGAGTTGTTCTTGTGTACATATACATGTGTATGTATATGTGTGTGTGTGTGTGTGTGTGTGTGTGTGTTTATGAGGGAATGATCATATTAGTGTGTGTGTGTAGTAGAGGGTAGGGAGGTGTGTGTTGTGTAGCAAGTTGGGGAGTACTCGAGTGCAGTTGGCTTTGCATAAGTATTGTGCAGTAGTGCATACTTGTGCACTGCTTTGAGTAGACCTGGTAAAGCTCAATGAAAAGTGAGGTGATAAGGGAAATCATTCCCAGGTCTGATCTGGGTACTGCTGAAGCAGTTGTTATTATTGTTGTTAATGGTTGTGTGTTAGTGATGGAGATGTGTTGGTGTGCTGATAAATTTAGCATCTGAGTAAGGGGGATGAGCACTCGAGTGCAGCAGGATGAAATTCAGATTTGGGCAGTTGTAAAGTATTACAGGTGCAAGCATTGGTGTATCAGGATGTGTCTAGTTACCTGTGCATATTCTAGCATCTGTATGTATAGGTATATTAGTGCTCATTACGTGTTAGTGAGTAGTGACAGTGGTTAAGTGTAAGTGTCTAACGGTAGGCTAGTATTTAAGGGTATATGTTGAGGTATCAATGAGTGTGAGGATACCTGTGTAAAGATGATATGTGTGTGTGTGTGTGTGTGTGTGTGTGTGTGCAAGGTCGGGGTAGTGTGTGTGTGCAAGGTCGGGGTAGTGAGGGGACTGTATGCAGTTGGGGGTTTAAAGACTTGGTGTGTTCTGTGCAGTGAGGAAGGGGAATACTAATGTGAGCTCAAACTGGGTATGTGGGTGTATTAGGTTGATGAGATATCGGGTGCAGGATGATGGTATTTTTTGTGTTCATAATGAATACTCGAGCAAGTCAATCATCACAGACAGCATAGGGGAACTCAGGTTTGGTCAGCATATAAGCAGAGTATAAGGTATCTTGCATTGTAGTACTGCACATTCAGTGAGAAATTTGTGTCCTTGCAAGGGGATTTATGAAACTAGAGTTCAATGTGGGAGAGGATGATAACCTATGGGTGCACATGTGTGTCTTCGAAAGTGTATAAGTTGAGGATATATCTGGGAGTGCATCAGGTAGGGTAATACATGTGTGTGTATTAGAGGGTGGATGGTTATTGATGTTTCCACCAGTGTTCTTTGCATGTACAGACTTGAGAGAATTGTGTTGCAAGCAAACTGCATGTATAGCATTCCTAAACAACAGATTTATTAGGTAGCAGAGATACACATAGTTATATGTGTTCAGTGCATTAGTGAGTGAGAAAGAGATACGTGTGTGGATGCAAGGAACTGAGAGTGCCAAGTGTAGTGTCCAGAAGCTAGTGTCAAGTGCATAGGTCTGTATATGGAGAGTTTTAGAGTGTATCCATATGATCAATAAGTGTGTTCGTATCAATGTGAGGGAATGTTTTATATAGGTATTCATGAGTATCTATGGGGATTGAAGTGGTGTATAGCTAAGTAAGCTATGTGTAGGTTACTAGATTCTAAGTGATGTAGGTAGTGATATCAAGATACTGGAATACTATAGTAGGGGTAAGGTATGGAGTTTGGGTTGGGTAATAGGGAAAGTACTAGGTAAAGTGTTAAGTATTGATACTCTATGTCACGACCCGCACCCAGTATAGGGGTACAAGTACGTGGGTACGTCCAGCCTACGTCGAAGCATCAGCGGTAGAATATGTCTAGGTCAATAGTACTATCTAAACATCTCACACAATATATAATACTACATGCCAATAATTTCCAACTACAATTGGAGGACAAAATAATAGTATTATTATAATCGATACTCAATTACGATATAAAATTGAAGGAAGATAAAGGCACGATATGAAATAGAAGGAAGAGTCACAAAGTCACAATATAATACATCCAAGACTAATAATGTAGCTACAACACAATCTCAAATAATATATACATGCCAACGTCTAAACTGAAATATATACAATATGCTAATGGAATCTAAGCCGCCTTAATAGTCGGTACCAATCCTCAATCGGCTCACCATCTTGTGGTCCATAAAAGGTGGGACACATCTTCTCTAACCAATTATCTGAAAATATATTCAGTCAGGATTGGAATGAAGTACAACCCAATAGCAGTTCCAATTAATTGATAAAAATTATAAACATAAATAGTGAATGTAATACAAGACGGAAAACAATAAAACAATATCATGCTATGGTAGAAAAGAGACAGGTAATCTAGAGTATTATGGTATACATTGATCATAATAAAATGGAATAAGGCAATAAAAATAGAATATGGTGAAGAACTATAACTATACTAAGTGTTTGAAATACTAGTTAGATATGTGATCGGCTTGGGTTGAACATTGTCTACTTAAACGTTGGATAAACATTGTATAACTTAAACATTGAAAATTAAATATTGTCTAGGCTTTGATCACATATCTAGCTAACACTTCCCCTTTCTTCAACTAGTACAATGGATCCAACCATGACACGTTACGATGCAAGATACTCAAGGCATTGTAAAACATTTACATTGAACATTGAACTTTGAACATTTTCTAATATTAAACATTGTCTAATAACCATATGAGAACACGAATAACAATGAACAAGAATAACATCCCATGACTGAAGATCCATGTGTATACTAGTCCCGTGTACCAATGTGTCAGGAATCAAGTAATATATTTCTAAATACTTGCATTATAGTAATTATCAAATAATAAAAACTAGCAGAGAATATACTCTCTTGTAGGCCAGAGAAATGGATATCAAACAGTGTCTATCCAGTATCTCAAGGACCTAAATATGAACATCAAATCAAAATAATATTTTGGAAATTATAAACATACTATACTAGTTTGCAACTAGGTTTCTGAGTTATTTCTAGGTCACACTTGGTCGTACCAAGGTCCGTATGTTGCTAAACCAATTTATACCATCTAATACTAGTAATACTAGTTACTACACTATATTATATATCATATACTATATATATAATTCTAATATAACAATAACTCCTACTATCATAGTCTATAACACACATTAAAACCATGCCATACCTCATTCACCCAAGTGCTAGAATTACCCACTAACACCATAAACTCTCTTCATGTTACCTTCACACCCAGGTCAACTGATACTAGGTATCAGTCCCCCATGGTCCTTCCACCAATACTTGCCAATCACTACCAGAAAAAGTCAAATTAGCGACGTAAAAAAACATCGCTAAATGACAAAAAATGTCGCTAATCACTTTTAGCGACGTAATTAGCGACGTTTTACTGAAGTCGGAACCCAGCACGTCGCTAACAGGAAAAATGTCACTAAACGTCGCTTTGCCAACATTTTTTAGCGACTTAAAAGTGTCGCTAAATTAGCGACGTTTAGCGTCGCAGCGCCACTAATTAGCGACATAAACAAATGTCGCTAAACGTCGCTAATTAGCGACTTATATAGTGACGTTACAACGATGTCTTTAATGACTTGGCAATACTGCTATGTCATCAATTTGCAACATGTTTAGTGACATTTTTAGTGACATGTTTAGCGACGTATATTAACGTCGCTAATTAGCGATGTATTTAGCGACGTGTATAAATGTCGCTAAATATCGCTAAAATGTCGCTAATTATACAGAAAAAAATTGAATACTGAATTATTTCCAAACTATTATTCCTGCAGTTTATTAAATCATAATCTGTACAAATAGACCCGGAGCAACCCTCCGTTGAATTTCTGGGTTTGCCAACCCCCTTGGGTTGAACACTCAAGACCGGTAAAATAACATATTTAATATGAATAATATAATAAAATTTGAAGAAAAGAAAGCATCCAGCAAATATTATCGTAAAGAATATGACAAATATATATCCATACAATCTCATCCTAAATAATATAAACAATATAAATATTCAGCAACTATACTAATGCGGATCTGCGGGAGAATGACCACCGGCGTGCATGAAGTATAAGAACAGCTCATACTGCTCCAATGAAATTGACACCAATGTCGATGGAGAAGGCAGTAACGTCGGTGGAGTTTATGTCGATGTAGGCGCACCAGGAGGCTGTACCCGCTCCAAGTGTACGAGTCGCTGGTTGTAAGAATCCATGGTAGATAACAGCCTCGTACTGCTATGAACCATTGAATCCTGCATTATCGTCAGCCTCTCGCCTATGGATAGCTGTGATGCCTGCAGCTCCATGATGTTGCGATCTGTAGAGGCTCTAAGATCATTTGTCAAATCTCGGAGCTCCATGATGTCGGATCGTCCGCTTGCGGCTGATACCGGGACTGCTCCTCCATTCTTCATAGTAACTCGTCACAAAGAAACACAATCTGATGGTCAACGACCTCCTGGACTCTGGCCGACGACTGTGAGGGCTGTGTGGAATGAGCAGTTGTCGGGGAGGCCCTAGATGACTGCGTCGCAACCAGGGCGCCATAGGATCCCGTACCGTAGTACGTACCCTCTGGAGACCACCAGCTGCGGTCATCCACAAGTCGTCTGCCCACGAAACTGGAGTGGGCTGCGAGAAAGTACCAGCCTCTCCAGCTGTAGGTGCACTAGCAGTCGCCCGCTCACGCAGCCTAAGATACTCGGCCTAAAAAGGTTTGGAAACTCGATAATTGCCTAAGTTATATTAAAATAAACACAAAGTAAAGTAATACTTACATAGGTCTGCGAGGCCCTCGCATCAATGAGATTTTCGTCCTTGCGATGGGTGGCCAAGAAGACGGTCACCACGTTTGCATCCTCACCCCTCTGTACCTGTTAAAAATATATTATTTAGTACTAACATTTTTTCCTACTACCATTTTATCGTACTTATATTAAAATAGTATATCTTAAATAAAAAATATACCAAACGATAGAAATGTTCCGTCATCAGAATCGAGCCACCACACCACTTGGCAGCATTTCGCCTAGCCGCCTTGGCCTTCTCAGCCCTTTTCTTGTAGCTCGGATAGTCGAATCTAGCCCTTATCGCAGTCCACTGCTCAGGCATGATCCAACCTTGAATCGGTTTTCCAGCACGATCACGAGCCTTCTGGTCATCCAGAGTATCTTGGATAAGCTTGGCGGCAACGGTAGGAAACAGCCGCTCGATCAACTTGGCCCGATACGGAGGATAGAAATACGTTTGCTACAATAAATAATTTAGTAAGTGAGCATCACGGATAAGTTATATAATATGCATAAATTAGAGGATTTATTTAATATACTTTTACCTGGAAGTGCGCAAACCAGAATGCCTTCCTCTCCTCCGGAGCTTCAGAGTAGTTGATCCAAGGGCCACCGTAGTTGTTCCTCATAAATAGGCCCAGGCATCTCTGAACCGACGATGGACGATATCTATACAGAAATAATTATTTTTATCGAAAAAGTCAATATATGATAAATAAAGAAATACACGATATATGATGCTAAACCATCTAATTGACTTACTTTGTACCGTCGGCCCAAATCTCTGTCCTCGTCTCCTCCGCAGGTGCGCATGGAGGATCTTGCTCATGCTGGGATAACATGGGCACGACCTCCTCGACATGCTCATATGTCTCCATGGTTCTGTCAGCAGGAGGAACGCTGGACGAGGGAGTACTATCATGCCTGGAACTACTCGTCCCAACAGTCGAAGATTTGAGTGATCGATATACTGGAGTACTGGGCGACGACGATCCGAAACCAACAATAGGCAGTACCAGCGGAGCACTCTGTCTACCTCGGGACCTGCCGAATCCTCCGCGTCGTCCTGTCATACCTGATAACAACATATGATGAATATAGAAAAACACAAATATATAGTACATTCTACAGTCAAAATGTGATGCATATCTCACAGTATTCTACAGTCAAAATATATTATATATATTCGTTAAAATAGTACATTCTACAGTCAAAATATAGTTATATTTTACAGGCAAAATATTTTATTTTCAATCATCTTCAGAAAATTCATCGTGTTCGCCTTCCTCGTCCTCCTCTCCCTCTTCCTCCTCATCGTCTTCACTTTCATCTACTTCGTCTTCCTCTTCGGATAATTCTACATCTTCTACATTATTACTTGTGTAATGAGTAACTTCCGTTGAGTCCACATCTACAATATTTGTTACAAGAGGTAGATCGTCCTCCTGATAAGCTATTTCGTCAATGTCAAAGGTATTTCTACCTTTGGTCTTGCATACTGCCAACCAATCCGACCTTGCTGTCCCCCGTCTAGGATAAGTTGTGAAGTACACAAGCTGAGCCTGACTTGATAGGACAAATGGTTCGTAGTCTTGATATATACGCTTGTAGTTTATATCCACAAGGCCATGCTTGTCAATTTTCCAACCTTGATCTTGAATCGGATCGAACTATTCACACTTGAATAGCACGATATTAGCAGGTTCTGTGCCATAATTATATGTCAACTCAATAATCTCTCGTAAGATGCCAAATAAATTATTACCTGGATCAATGTCTTTGTACTTCAAATATTTGATACACATACAACTATTTTTCGTGGAATCAAGATCCAAAAAACTGTCTCTGATAGGAGCATTTATTGACTTGAACCTGAACCCATTCACACAGAAACTTGGCCATATTTTTACGGCAGTAATTGGTCTCTTGGCTAGAGTTCTAATAGATTCAGTCTCGGGTGTTATTAGACGATCGACCTAAATACCAAATTAGCGATAGTAAGTTATTTGTTTTGCAAGTGCAGAATTAAAAAGTAATTATCAAGCATCTTACATATGCGCTCAACCAAGAAGGAAAATGGCATCTCATTTCTTGTTCTACTTCTTCGTCTGTTATGTAGGGTCTAACCGACCTCAACTCATCATTATATGTGCTGAAAAATAATGAAGCAACTGCTGATTAGTAGCATAATAGTAGCTTATATTATTACAATGAGATGATGTAAACGTGGACGTATTAATTACTTACCCCTCTAGCTTCTCCACTTTATCCTCGTCACAATTGAGTAATATATACAACTGAGCAGCCCTTAGCTCATCGTAATTCAAATATCTCTTCTTTATTTTTCTCGAAGGCTTTCCGGACACATTAAATACTTTGAGTATTGCATCATTAGATTCCTGATATCCGTCGTCATTTCTCGGAGCTTTCGTTCTATTAGTAGAAACATGCGGTTTGAAATATGTCGAGCAAAAGTTTGTAATCTCCTCGAGAATATAAGCTTCACAAATAGAGCCCTCAACCCGTGCCTTGTTTTTTACCTTTCTCTTTAGGTGATTCAGATGTCGCTCGAAGGGGTACATCCCCCGATAATCGACAGGACCACCAACATGTGCCTCATAGGAAAGATGAATTGGTAAATGCTCCATAGATTCGAAGAATCCAGGAGGAAACACCTTCTCGAGCTTACATAGTATTACCGCAATATCCTTCTCTTGCTTTTCTAGACGATCGACGAGAAACATAGTACAATAAAGATCTCTGAAGAATATGCTAAGCTCTGTCAATGGATCCCAAATGACCTGCGATAAGAATTCCTAAAATGCAATCGGAATTAACCTCTCCATGAATACGTGACAATCGTGGCTCTTCATACCCGCCAGTTTGTTCTCCTTGAGGTCAACGCATCTTCTCAAGTTCAACACGTACCCATCTGGAAACTTTAGATCCTGAATCCACCTACAAAGTCTCCCTTTATCCTCTTTCTCCAGTGAGAAAACTGACTTAGGTTGCTTTAACTTTTCATTCCTCTCCTCTATCAAATGTAATGCAGGACGTCTACATATTTCTTTTAAGTCCAACCTGGCCTTCGATTATCTTTTGTCTTCCCCTTTACCTCCATTACAGTATTAATTATGTTATCAAACATATTTTTCTCGATATGCATGACATCAAGGTTATATCTGATCAGATTGGTGCTCCAATATGGCAGATCCCAGAATATACTCCTATTTATCCAGTTATGGGTGCGACCAAATCCGTCACACTTGTACCCCTTAGCAGGCTCTTCGATAGCACTTGGTAAATCTTTTACCTATTCCCATATCGTGTATCCGGGCCACCTTGGCGGTGGATTGGCCTTCTCCATAACTCCCGCACGAAAAGCATTCATGTTCCTCCGGTACGAATGATCCTTCGACAGAAATTATCGATGACAATCGAAGAAGCACGGTTTGCCTTCGTATTTCAAACGAAAAGCCTTAGTACGGTCCATGCAATAAGGATATGAGGGACGACCATGGGTGCTCCATCCCGATAATATTCCATAGGCCGGAAAGTCGTTGATGGTCCAGATAAGTGTTGTCCTCATCTGAAAATTTTGCTTTCTAGAAACATCGTACGTATTGGCACCTTCTTTCCACAGTTGATTCAACTCATCTATCAAAGGCTGTAAATACACATCGATATTCCTCTTAAGATTGTTCGGACCCGGGATAATAACGGTTAGGAACATAGACAGAATCTTCATGCACATCCAAGGCGATAGATTGTACGGAGTGACTATCACAGGCCAACACGAATACTGGGAGCCGGAAAGTCCGAATGGGGTAAACCCGTCAGAGGAGAGCCCCAATCTGACATTACGCGGATCTGAAGCAAAATTTGGATACTCTCGATCAAAGTGCTTTCATGCTTCTCCATCGGATGGATGATCCAATACTCCTTCGATCTATTTTCGCCTGTGCCAACTTATGTTTTCTACAGCCTCCTTAACCATAAACAACCGCTGCAACTGCGGCATCAAAGGCAAGTAGTGCATCGAATCGGTAGGCTTCCTTGTACAGACAGACTTTTCTCTAACAGTGGCCTTGTAGCGATCAACACCAAAGAATCTGCACGTATCTTCATCCTTGTCGTCTTTGTAGTACAACATGCACCCATTGCGACATGCATTAATTTTTTCGTATCCCATCCAGAGCGATCTCACCATCCTCTTAGATCGATAGAAGTCTTTAGGCAACTTTGCACCCTCGGGTAAGATCTCTATAATCAAATCGATCAGTCGATTATAGCATTTTTGCGACATATTAAAATTGGACTTGATGCTCAATAATCTTGTAACCACCTCCAACGGTGAATGATCCTCACAACCAGGATATAGTGGAGTCCTTGCATTCTCCAGCAACTCCATAAACTTTGCAGCATCGGCATTCGGTGCCTCCTCAACTGTATCATAATTGTCTGGATTGAAACTAGGTCTCGCCGTATCATAATTGTTCGGATTGAAACTAGGCCCCGCTGCATCATAAACCATGTTCACCCACCTGTCGTCGTAAGCATCGTGGTCGTGGACATCCATATACGGCTCCATATAAGGCTCCGACTCCGATGCTAGAGACACAAGTTCTCCGTGTGCGGTCCACTGATAGTAATTTGGCGTGAAGCCCTTCGAGTACAAATGATATGTGACTTCCACTTATGGATGATATTTCCTGTTGCGATATCTCACACACGAATACTTAATTTTGGTACCGTCCATGTACTGAGGGAACGCCTTGTCGAACTCCAGAAACTGATGTACACCCTCAATAAATTCAGCCCGCATACCGCACATGTCATCAGGATGACGATTGTACATCTACGAACATAACACAGATAGTAATTCATATCCATTTTTAGATACTTCTGCAAAAAATGACAGTATGTATCATATAAATCATTATATACGGTGTGATTCTCTAAAGGAGAAGCTGACAATTAGTTGGCTAGGTAATCTATATTTGAAGTCACATAGAAGAAGCAAAGTAGGATATATATGATTATAATTGTACATCACCGTCAAGAAGGATGTGGTAAGTAGGCTTCAAAGTTTTCCTACGAAACTCCATTGTAGCATTCTCAAATCCAGAAGAAGCAAAGTTTTCCTAGTGTGGGTGTGCATTAGCACTGTGGTGTAACAGTGACACTGGGACACTATATAGAGTGTGTGGTATAGGTACAATATTTTGTAGGACAGCAGCATGCTAGATCCTGTGCAGCATGCTAGATCATTGGAGCCTACTCAATCATTCACAAAGCAATGAATTCAAAGATAGCAGACTAAATTTAACTTAAATCCGAAACAAAATATTGGAAACTCAGCTCTCGATATATATATATATATATATATATATATATATATATATATATATAAGATTGTTAGGCTTGGTTTGGGATTGTTAAAGCTTATTATAAGATGGTGATTAAATTAAAAAAGGTAATAAATTTTTATGTAAAAATGAATTTGATAAGCAATACTTTTTGATGTGATTCAAGTTTCTGCTTTCTTTCCTCAGAGTGAATATATCCACTGGACTACAGTAGAAAAGTATTATCCAAACCCTTGTCTGCTTTGTTATTTCAGATGGTTATATTTTAAATCTGATTCTATATTTTATTTATAGATAAGGTCATTTGACCCTGATTTTTCCTGTCCTAGGCCACTACTAGCACCAATACTTAATGGTCATCCCTATCCTAAGCTAGGAAAACCAAGACCCCGTCCCCCATTTAATTATTGCTCACGCTAACGTTCGAACCAATACCTACTCCTTTCTTCCCTTACTATTGTTACTACTAAACCGCCCCCTTATTGGTTCTAATACTATGTTACTATATACAAAAATATACTTCCATCTTTAGAAGAAAAAATATGGAAGTGACAACAGTAGTATTTAAAAGCAATAAAATATGAAAATAATTATATATAGAAATGATTAATATTAGGCAAAACATGTGAATCACATCAATTAGTGAACATAGTACAACTATAAAACTATGCAAATAACTTCAAAACAAGTGACTACCCATGTGAGTAGCGCTTACAGCTTCCAAGTAGTTTATGCTAATTGTCCAATTAACCTGATAACGCAAATAACTTCAAATCACATGTGACACTGAGAATAGAGATGCATATTTACTTTATAAGGCTAAAAGTTGAAACAAGAATCAAATGTCAAATAAATATACAGTTTACGGTGTGTTGATATTAGTGTCATTATGTGTGTGTGTGTCAAAAGTGATCAGTGTATCATTGATGTGTGTGTCCAGTGAGCTATGTCAGTGTAGAGTTAGTGTGTGCAGTGTGCACAATGTAAACTTAGTGAACATCAATAATTAATTACATGTAAGCAGAAAGTATATGTATTTAGGCAGAGCAGAGTAGAGCGGAGCAGTAGACAGTATATTCTAGGATTAAGGTAGTCTTGAATAAGATAGACGTATAGGAATAAATCCTGATCAAAAATCCTAACCCTAACCCTAACCCTAACCCCAGGTCAAAAAACCTAACCCTAACCCTAACCGTAGGTCCTGATCCCAGGTCGTGTCAGTTTTGGGTTAGGATTGGTATCACGTGTATGTGTGTGTGTCGTGTCTGTGTCTGTGTCTGTCAAGTGTGTGTATTGTGTCAGTATCACATGTGTGTCCTGTGTGTGAGAGAGAGAGAGAGAGAAAGAGTTAGGGTTTACCTAGAGCTCGAGTAGGAGGAGGAGGATGCCGGAGTAGCCGCTGTGGAGACGTCGGTCGCCAGAGGGGGGGTGGGGGAAATCGAAAGTTTTCAAATCTTTCGAAAAAATCGACAGATGGGGGAAAACAAAACTGAGCCATAATTAACCAAATTTTAGCGACATTTAGCGATGTCAAATAAAAATGTTGCTAAAATAAATTTTAGCGACACGTCATTGACGTCGCTAAACACGTTGCTATATATTTTTAATATAAACGTCGCTAAATATGTCGCTAAACGTCGCTAAATTAGACATATTGGCGACGTTTAGCGACCTTAATTGAACTTATAGTGACTAATCTTTTAAAATCTTAATAAAAGTCGCTAAACGTCGCAAAATATCACCATTTAGCGACGTCTAGTGACGTATTTACATGGAGTCGCTAATTTATATTTTATTAGCGATGTTTCCTTTGACGTCGCTAAAAAACGTCGCTAATCCCGCTTTTTCTAGTAGTGAATGTCACATTGGTATCTGATACCGTTGTAAACCTTGGTGCTCGAATTGCAATGGCACCCCCTCATAGAAATATTGTCACCAGACCAACTGCATACATAGTGACTTGCCTAAAGCACTAGACCAACTGAACATAATTCAGTTCCTGGAGCCTCACAGTCAAACCTCTATGTTGATAATAGATGACCCCAACTCTACTCATTCACATATCTGATACTCTCCTATTTACATAACACAGATACATACGACACATACTCACTGCTCTGCTCTCCACTTCACTCACAATTAACTAACATAATTCTAAATAGTACTTAACCATCACTCACTCACTCACTAACCAACCTACTCTCAAGGCACTAGGTTAAACAACACTCAAACACTTTACTATACTACTAACTGATACTTACCTCCCTAGAAGTTATCCTTACTCCCTAACATACTCAATGCACTGCCAGACCTATCCCCTACTTGACCAATACTGCACATTGCAGTGTTAAAGCTGATACTGTTAATGTTGCTGTTGTAGGTATCCCCTTGCATAGAACTAAAACCTCATATTGTTGCCAGTGTTGTATACCCGACCCCAAAAAACCCTCCATGAAACTGCTATATGCACACAGCCATACACCTCAGATCTGAACACTCCTACACACCCTCAACTCCAACTCAGGACACAGATACACATACTTACTACTTAGTCACCCTGAACACACACATACTGGTTTGACCCATTCCTAAACTCCAAAATACTCTCTGTTGATCTCAAACACATCCACATGTACACATGTGCACTTGATACACTAAAATACTGTAAAGCTAGCTCAATGAACCCAATTACTGTATATACTTGTTGTTATTGCTTTCTTAACAGAGATCCCCTACAAGCATGCCTCACACACACCTCCCCGAGCTGCAGACACTCTTTCCTTAAACTCAGGTACTCCTCCAAGACCTCTCTGCCTAACTGCCACTTACTTCTTGCAGTGTATATTGCTGCTTCCCTCTCTCTGCCTGATCAAGCACTCAATTGTGCATCACTTCCTCAAGAACCCCTCTCCCTCAGTTCCTTTTTCTGATACCTTGCTGCACTTGAGAATGGATAAGTTTGCAGTCTTCTAGTACTGCAACACAACAATCTCACACCCACAAAGATAACACTAAGATGTCCAACACTTCAGAAACCAACCCACACTACTGTACACCTACAGCAATGCTAATACACTCGAGCACCAAGTCTATAGCCTCCTTGAACCTCTCACACACACTACAAAATACTAAAGCTAACCTAACACCTTACAATATATATATATATATATATATATATATATATATATATATATATATGGAGAGAAGAGAGGGGGAGAGATTTGGCCAAGGGAGGGGGATCGCGGATATGGGGAGAGGGCCGTAGATTTTGGGTAGGATTAGGATTAGGTGGGTAGTTTGTTTGTTAGGATATTTTCTAATTAGGTTGTTAGTTATTTAAAAGTCAACAACTAATCAATTAATTAATATGACAAGGATTTAATTTGATTCTATGGGATTAAAATAGTAATAAATAAATAAATAAATTCTACAAAAGAGAAAAATGGCATAAATTAGCATGGAGGAATTATGGGTTGCTTATTGAAAAAAGTTAGCTTAAAAAATAATCACAAATAAATTATTTATGTAAAAATATCTAAATATTACACAAAAGAAAGTACGGTTGTCACACTAGTGCCATACTAATGATAAATGGTCGATTTCTGAATCACGGAAAGATCCTACAAGTAGTTTCTCCCGTGTATGCTACTTCCTACGAAGGACAATGCAGATTTTGGGGTCGTCCTATGTCATTAATGTTCAAACTACGATGAAGTATTCTAATACAACAAATAGATTAAAATTTATTTTAAAATATTCTAATAAACACAATAAATATAGAATAGACACAAAAATACATATTTTTGGGTGAGGGATTTTACAACCTATCCACCTTCAAAAATTTTATCCTCAAATTAAGAATATGGCACGATCTAGAAAAATAATAATGCGGTAGGTAAAGTCCATACCTGAAGACTCGCATAAGTGAGAAAAACGCTCTAAGATTGAATCCCCTCACTCCCATGTCGATTCGCCCGGTGAATGATGCTTCCAAGAAACACGGACTAGTCGATTGGTCTTCCTCTTTAGCACCTTCTCTCTGCGGTCGAGAATCTCAACCGGCTGCTCCTCATAAGACAAACTCGATCCTACAGTAATCTCTAAATGATCCAATATATGGCTAGGATTTGTCACATACCTTCTCAATTGTGAGATATGGAACACATCGTGGACACCCTCCAAGGTCTGCGGTAATGCTAGTCTGTAAGCAACCTTTCTAATTCATTCCAATACGTCAAACGGTCTGATGTACCTCGGACTAAGCTTCCCACTACCTCCAAATCTAATGGTTCCTCTAGTAGGGAAGATCCTTAAGAACAGATAATTTCCCATCTTGAACTCTAGGGGTCGACGGTGAGTATCTGCCCACTGCTTCTGTCTATCTTGTGTTGTCACGCCTCAGTTCCAAATATAAGAAACTGAGCCACGTGGCAATGGCCAGCGGGTACATTTCGATGGGTATCCCAATCTAATAGACCCGACGGAGTGCACCTAAGCTGTAAAGTACAAGAATAAAACCTAACATATAACACATAGACAGTGAAACTAAATCTCATCCACAGACAACAGATATATCTAGAGTACATAAAGAAGAACATAACTACTAATGTGCAGAAGGAAAATAACACGGGAAATGTATCATAGTACAAATACAAGAAGAGTCATACGTGAACAAACCCACTAATATAAATACTGAAATGAAGGAAAGCAGTAAGATAACTAGGATCGGTATCTAAAAGCTGGATAGTAATACCGTCCTACGGTGAAGTCACTACCAGAGATCAAACGAAGTCCTCAGGAAGGATCTCGTCCTCTACGATAGGTCCCGCTCCTGGATATACACCCGGTCCATACTCCTCCGGGTAGTCCTCCTCGCCTAAGCCTGGAAGGGAACCAGGTCCTCAGAGGGACGTAACAATGTACAAAAATAGCATACCATAGTATAACAGAAAAAAACAAGTACAATGCTGGTGTAATCTAGCATAACCAACTAAGTGAGACACAACTTTGAAGACAATGTTTGACGCATGGGCTGTCCAAAATAAAACCGTAGCTCCGAACACAGAGACACACGGGGCGTACCGTATCTAAGAGCACAGAGTCACACGGGTGATACTACTACTCCGGATACAGGAACACTACATAAATAGGATATATACATATATATAGCGCATGCAGAGGAGCCCAAACATCTAGTAACTGTCTTTCCCTCCCAAACCGGTCAACGAGTGCTCGCTGAACCTGAACCTCTATCTAACAGTCTCGTCATACTGAAGTAACTATCAACAATTATGACCCTAAAGTCGTCACAGATTCCGATCATGCTGACAGTATCAGGATACAGGAAATCTGGCACGATGACGGTGTCTGAATGTGTCCTAGGGTTATGATATAACCAAATATGTACATCAAGGTATTTTGAACATCTACCAATCGTTACCAGACGTTACCGACGAACGTCTGCACCCGGTTATAACCCGGACGCGAAGTAACGATTCTGATCCAAAGCATGCATAATGCATATAATAAATAAATAGAAATCTAGTAACTGAGATACAGAGTGGCAAGGTATACTTGCCTGGATTCGGATGCTGAAGATGGGGCTCCGGTACAACGTCCAAGTTCGCGGATCTCGTAGTACCTAGAGACGTGATACAAGCTCAATCAATAAACTATCACGATGCTATTCTAAAGTAAGAGGTGACACACTAGCATAGGATTCAGTTTTAATTACACAGCTCACATAGACACTAATCTAGAGGGTTAACCAAGGTTGACTAGAGGTACGTTGCATCTAATACGATCAATCATCCGTATAACATCATCAAACCAAATCCTCAATCCTACTATTTATCACGATGTTTTTCAGTAGTTCAGCTATGCTCATCCTCAAATAAAATAATTATTAATTATTAAACCCTCAATTATAAAATCGTTATTTTATTATTCGAATACCGTTTCACATATACATAGCTCACATATACATAGCTACTCCTCTATCAATTCGTTATTAGTTATCAAGTCTTCAACAAATGACCAACTTACGATATCACAACACATACTCCTCGATCAATTATAATATTTTAGTTTGCATTCTATTGATAGTAATTAAAGTTCCAATTCTTGAGAAAAACTGTTTTATAAAACTATTGATACTTTTTGATACGGAGTTGGTCTCATCAATCCGGACAACCTCGTCGCGTACCAATTGTACCAAAAGGTACGTATCATCAACGTAGACGTGTGAGATTTCGCGAAACTTGATTTGGATGTGCGTGCACACCGAAATAAATGCATATTCGTCGAAAAGTACCATATAGACATGTTCTGACACTCGTTCTAATTTTGTGTGTGCCTATCGTTTCGCAATAAAACTTACGATATCGGATTCACAGCGTTACGCTAGTCCTATAACCCAAGTTTGGTTCGATTCTGAGAATATTGATAAAATATCATTTTGTTGGCCCCACGGTTTCACATGATGGGCGATTTCGTGATCGGCTCATCGGAATCCAGTTTTGGATGTTCTATTGGGTTCGTATCGTCATTTTGGACTCGTAGACACTAAGTATGTTGATTTTGGAGAACTTTGTCTCTGGCATATTTTTTAGTGCAAGACAGGCCCACTTGTACCAATAGGCCGGACCAGCCATCTCACTCATTTTCGTATCTTCGCCTGGCCTCCAGGCAAGTGTACCTTGCCATCTTGTATCTCAGTTACCATATTTCTATTTATTATCTTATGCATTATGTGCGCTTTGGACCAGAATTGTTACTCCGCATCCGGGTCATAACCGGGTGTAGACGTTCGTCGGTAATGTCTGGTAACGATTGGTAGATGTTCGCAACACCTTGATGTACATATTTGGTTACATCATAACCCTAAGACACATTCAGACACCGTCATCGTGCCAGATTTCCTGTATCCTGATACTGTCAGCATGACCGGAATCTGCGACGACTTTAGGGTCATAATTATTGATAGTTACTTCAGTATGATGAGACTGTTAGATTGAGGTTCAGGTTCAGCGAACACTCGTTGACCGCTTTGGGAGGGGAAGATAGTTACTAGCTAGACGTTTGGGCTACTTTGCATGTATATATATATATATATATATATATATATATATATATATTTATGTATATGCCCTATTTATGTAGTGTTCATGTATCCGAAGTTGTAGTATCACCCTTGTGACTCTGTGTTCGGAGCTACGGTATGCCCCGTATGTCTCTGTGTTCGGAGCTACAGTTTTATTTTGGACAGCCTACGCGTCGAACATTGTCTTCAAAGTTGTGTCACTTAGGTGGTTATGCTAGATTACACCGGCGTTGCACTTGTTTCTTTCTGTTATACTATGGCATACTATTTTTGTACCTTGTTACGTCCCTCTGAGGACCTGGTCCCCTGCCAATTTTGCAGCATAGACGATTACGGAGCCTTTGGAGTTGCTAATGGAGTTGCTAGTCTTGCAGGCATTGGTAGCAGGTACTTATATCATTTCTACCGGAGTTATAGTTACTTTATTTATATTATTTATTCATCTGCTGTGGTAGCCTAGTTTTTATAGACTCATTTTTTTTTTCGATTCTATTCGAGTACCTTGAATCTGCTAGACCTTCTCCACTGTGCGAGTCACCAACTCTGGTCCAAATATCTGTCTCTCGCCCACATCACTCCATCATATTGGAGAACGATACTTCCTTCCGTATAATAATTCAAAAGACGCCATCTGAATGCTTGCTTGGTAGCCATTATTGTAAGAAAACTCTACCAAATACAAGTGATCCTCCCAAAATCCTCTAAAGTCATGCATGCATGCTCTCAACATGTCCTCCAACGTCTGAATAGTGCGCTCTGACAGTCCGTCTGTCTGCGGGTGATAAGAAGTGCTAAACTTTAATCTAGTTCCTAGGGTCTCCTACATACTCCTCCAAAAGTGTGATGTGAACCTCGTATCTCTCTCAAAAACTATATTGACTGGTACTCCATGTAGGCGTATAATCTTCATCATGTACATCTCTGCCAGAACTTCTGTAGATTGCCCAACTCTAAAGGGTAAGAAGTGTGATGCCTTAGTCAATCTGTCCACAATTACCCAAACTGCATCTCCGCCAGCTAGACTCCTCGGAAAACCCGTAACAAAGTCCATGGTGATGTGCTCCCATTTCCACTATGAAATGGGAAGCAGTTGGAGTAGTCTTGCTGATCTTTGATGTTCAGCCTTAACTTGTTGACACACGAATCACTTCGCCATAAATCGTGCTATCTCTTGCTTTATCCCATGCCACCAGTAATGTTGTCTCAAGTCTCTGTACATCTTCGTACCTCCCGGATGAATAGAGTATGTTGAAATATGAGCCTCCGATATTAGCTCTTTTCTAAGCTCTCCATTAGGAACATAGAGGCGATCCCCACACCTTAAATTCCCATGTTCATGTATCCTCAGCCCAGTCTGCAACCCAGCCTCAGTCCTCTTTCTAAGCCTCTGAAATCTTGTATCAGTCGGCATAGCTGCCTTGATACGCTCCACCAATGATGATTGTACTTGAAGGTTCATCAACTTTGCGACTTCTCCTGGCATAACCACCTCTATGACCATCTGCTCCAAATCATATAACAATTCCTTTTATATTGTCAAGAAGTACGCCATCGGTCTACTACTCAACGTATCTGCTACTGTATTAGCCTTGCCTGGATGGTACTGCAGCTCAATGTCAAAATCTGCCATCAACTTGACCCATCGCCTCTGTCTCTGATTCAGATTCTTCTGACTATAGACATAATTTAATCTCTTATGATCTGTATAGATCTCCACAGTATCTCCATATAAATAGTGCCTCCAAAGCTTCAGAGCAAAAATTACTGCAAGCTCCAAGTCATGAGTGGGGTAGTTCTTCTCATGGATCCTCAACTGCCGAGAACCATAGGCTACCACCTTCCCATGCTGCATCAAGACACATCCTAATCCCTTTTTGGAAGCACCGCTATAAATAATAAATCCTCCCGGTCAAGTAGGTATAGTCAAGATCGGTGTTGTAGTCAGGCGCTTTTTTAACTCATCAAATGCCATCTGACACTCCTTTGTCCAAATAAAATTCTAGTCCTTGTGGGTCAACCTTGTCGTAGGCTCTGCAATCCTCGTAAAATTTTCCACAAACCTCCGATAATATTCAGCAAGTTCTAGAAAACTTCGCACATTTGAGACGTCGGTTGGGGTCGGCCATGTCTCTACTGCTGATATCTTAGATGGATCCACTGATATGCCTTCTCCCGAGATAATATGCCCAATAAAAGAGACATAATCTAGGAGAAACTCGTACTTGCTCAGCTTAGCATATAACTTCTGATGTCTCAATGTTTCTAGCACCTTTCTCAAATGTTCCTCGTTGTCCTCATGGATCTTCGAGTACACCAAAATGTCATCGAGGAATACAACCACAAATAGGTCCAAGTACTGCTGGAATACTTGGTTTATTAAGTTCATAAACATAGCTGGCACATTTGTCAATCCAAAGGGCATTATTAAGAACTCGTAGTGACCATAGCGAGTCCTAAAAGCCATCTTCTAAATATCCTCGCACCTCACCTTCACTTGATGGTATCCTGATCTCAAATCAATCTTAGAAAATACCTGTGCTCATGTTAGTTGGTCGAACAAGTCGTTAATCCATGGCAGAGGGTACTTATTCTTGATGGCCACTGCATTAAGGGCCCTGTAGTCGATGCACATGCAGACTGGGGCTCCCCAAGGTGATGCACTTGGCCTAATGAATCCCTTGTCCTACAACTCTTGCAACTGCACCTTCAACTCATCTAGCTCCTTCTTTGCAAGCTGATACGCATTAGAAGATATCGACGCTGCTCCCAGTACTAACTCAATAGTGAACTCGAATTCTCTATCCGGTAGCAGACCTAGCAACTAGTTTGGAAAGACATCTTCAAACTTCTCAATAATCGATGGCGGAACAACTTTCATTGCCATGCAAGCTCTACCTAATTGGCCTACTCCCTTCTTTGTAGTTTCTCTCATGAACTCAAACTCTGGCTGACCTGGCAGCTTAAAGATAGCACAACCTTTATGGAAATATAATATTGTATGGTATTGGCTAAGCCAATCCATCCCCAACACTATATAAAAATTTGTCATTGGAAATACCACAAGTCGAGCTCTCATCTCCCGACCACAAACAATAACTGAACAAGTCCTACAGGTACTAGTTACAGGCACTATTCCTCCTCCGGTAAGAATCCTCCAACTCTTAGGCAAGGGTGAAGTAGATATTCTATGCATTGCTATAAATCTAGATGATATGAATAAAAGAGTTACCCCAGAATTAAATAAAACAGTGGCAGGTACTGATCCAACTAGAATAATACCTGTAATAGCCTCTCATTCAGTCTCTTCTCCTCCATGAGCCAGTGAAAACATATATCCTTGCTCTGATCTCCTTCTTGTTGTCTGTCTCTATCGAACTGTATTGCATGCGATGCCAATGGAGGCCTCTCTGCTGACCTCCTGGTGCTAGTATTCAAGGTAATCCTCCTTCTTGGTTGGTTGTTCCCGGTGCCGGTACTACTAGCTTCTGCCCTCCCAATGGAACTATGGCTCTACATTATGAATAATCCTGAGCCTGATGTTGTCCCGCTCCGCAGATCAAGCAAGTCCCCAGTTTTTTTCTGTACTTCTTTTGTAGGTGCCCCTTCTTGCCGCATAAATAGCAAGTCAGAGACTCTCTAAGATGGTAGGGTCCTGTCCTCTGATGCTGCTGCTGTCCCATTGGTCGTCTGATAGGCCCTCCTTGTTGCATCTTTGCTGGTCCTTACTGAATCCTCTGTTGATTTTTTTCTTCTACTGATGGCCTCCTAAATCCTGACCTCCATCAATAATTCAGCATAAGAGATCCGGAACTGTGAGCTGGTATAATGTTGAAGCTCCTTAGTCAATCCGTAATAAAATCTCTTAGCTTTCTCCAAGTCATTAATAATCAGAACGGCGACATATCTACTGAGGCGACTAAACTATGATGCATACTCATCGACCGTCTTGTTCTCCTGCTCTAGATGGAGAAACTGGTTGTATAATGCATCCTTCACAGTAGATGAAAAGTATTTCTTCTCAAAGTACTCCAAGAATTGCTCCCAAGTCTGGTGTGTACCCAATTGGCGCTCCATCGATTCCCCCCAGTGATGAGCGTTCCCTTCTAACTTAGTCCTTACGCCTGTCATCCATAAGTTCGTAGGCAGCTGCGATGCCTCCAAAATCTTCATAGTTCTAGTTATCCAAGTTGTGGTCTCCTCTGGACTCTCATTATCTTTATATAGTTTGAGATTCATTTGCACAAAATCCTTAACTGAACCAACACGTGCTTGTGGCACTAGAGCTAGTACCTGGGCTGGTACGAGTGCTAGTGTAGCCATCCTCTCAAGTGCTATTAGGAATCCCTTCCTCATCTCGGTAGCTTTTTGCCTCTTTTCTGATGATTTTTGCCTCTGCTCGGCAGCCAGTACGGTAGTCTGATGTCTCTGTTCCTGCATCATCATCTGTAAGAATTGGAACATCTACGTCTGTCCATCCTGTGGTGATGTTGGAGATGGGGGAGCTCCATTAGGCACTACGGGAGGAGCTGGTGGAACCGGATTGTCAGTCTGTCCCTCCGGTCCTGGAAGTCGAGGAGTCGTCGATGCCACTCCTGGTGATTGGCGATCGATCCATGGAGATGTGTTGCCCCGGGTAGCAGCACGTCTGTTACGCAAATTCATCTCTCTGCAAGAGATGAATGAAAAGATTAGGAAGAGTACATGAATCAAGCAGGTTGCAAGCATTTATTCAAATAGGACGGATTGGGTGGAAGGTGAGTTATAGTCAAATATGGATGAGACATAAAACTCTAATCCTAAGTACAGACCCGCTCGGTACAATCACCCAACCGAAATGGCTAACATGACCGCGTGGGCCACCACTAAAAATATGCCACGCTCTAGTCCCAAAATACGTAGGACCAGGTATACGTACATATGCCAGATGTGTGAACAAGTATAAAAATCCAATTTAATGGACCTAACCAGTCATAGTACGCTGTAAAATATATCTAAGTCACAGTATCTCAAGTAGGTAAAATCTAGTCTCATCCACAAAAATATCACATAATAGGAAACTGAAGAAAATATAATAAATCTCAGAATCTACTACAAAAGAATATCTAGTGGGGAACAATCCACAAAAATCAGTACAAAAGAATACTGAAAGAATACAACTAAGCAAAAAAGAAATAGTCCTAAAATACTAAGCAATTGTCATCCATGAATGAATGCTCAAAGAAACTCCTGTGGCACCACCTCAAAGTCCTCATCTACAAAATCTTTAACTCTATAATTCGTCGGGTACAAGTGCTCATCGGGGTCTGGAAAAGGTGACAGGTCCTCAGAGGGACATAACAAGTACACAAGAAATTGACATGCATAAAAGTAAAGCAGTAAACAATAAATATGGTAACTAAACCAACTATGTGACATGCCCTCGAGATATCTCTAATGGTGCATGAGGGAGAAGAAATAGAAGAATAGTCATCACATCAGGCGTTTCGTAGAACTCGGGGGTTACAAAGTTGCACCATTTTTACAGTACAGTAAGAAACAAAAATCTCATACGCTCACTAGCAGATTCTTCCCGCCCAATGAACTATCTGAACCGTATACGCAGTGCAGACAGAGTGCAACGACGTCAATAAAAATCTTGAACTCAAAACTAGCACCAACTACTAACACAAGACATGAACTCACGTACCGATGGCCAGTCAATACGCCAGTCCATGCACTCACTCACTAAGTGAACGTGTTTAAAACAGTGTCAAGTCGTAAGATACCACGTATCTTTAAAACATAAAGGTTCGTCTTCTAATCTAAGATTCGTGCACACAGTGAACAAAATAAAAAGTGCTAGGCATATGTAAACTGCATAATACAAACAAGCAAGGTGTACTTGCCTTCCAAGCCAAGATGCAAGCACACCAATTCTGGTCCGGAGCTCTCGACAGGAATGTCTCGAATACCTACCAATTAATTATTACACTAATTAGACTCTTACTATCAGGTTATAATTAGGTTATTAACTAGTTCTTAATTCTATGTTGATTACACATGCAAGTAACTAGCCCTCAAAATATTACTGGTCGTTAAACATTTCTAAAAATCCTTTTTAAAGACATTAATTATCAAAAATATTAAATCTTGAATTTTTATTAGAAAATAAGATTTTTAGTGATAGGGTCATCTCCTATAATTTATATGAGTCAAAAATCAAGTAGAAACCAAAACTAGGTCATAACAGGTTACCGACAAGTCAATAAAACCAATTTTTAATAAATCCATAATTCTAGAATAAATACTTAAGAATCAGAATTAAAATAATATAATATAATTTAATATGTAGAAAATATAGATTTTTGTTTGGGGTTTAAGTCTTAAATTGCCGGGGTCAAGTTTTGTCAAAACTATGTCAACTTGTTACATAAAATACCTAGAATTCTAATTTTTTTTAAATAGATATAAATATGAATAATTATGTAAAAATAAGTAATAATTAAAATAAATACTAATTCTTTTATCCATACAAAAATAATTAGGATTTTACCATCTACATGTTGATCCTATTAGGGTTAGCAATCAAACTTGCTAGTATGCATGCAAAAAGGGTGGTATATGGTTGTTGTGATATCATTGACATCAATTTACATTTATTCAATAAATTTAAGAATATATATATTCTGGAAAAATAGTAATCCATCTAAAAAAAATTAGGTTTTTCATCTACTATTAAGTCCTAACAAAGTCCAAGGGTCTCCAACATGCATACATCGAAACTAGGTCAACTATATGACTTTTTATGCATAAAAACTATTTAAATAAAAAATAATATTTATAAAAAATATATCACAAACTAAATTTAATATAGGTTAATGTCACGACCCGCACCCGGAAAATCGGACATGAGTCGTGGGTACGTCCAGCCTACGCCGCAGCATCGGCGGTAGAACGCTGTCTAGGTCAACTAACTAAATAATAATCTCACACAAAAATCGGCCATGACCTCTCCAAAAGGAGGGCAACCACACAAATAATATAAACCTGTCAAGATCTCAACTCCAAACGGAGGAGCAAATATCACAATGATAATCATAATATACTCAATCACGAATCTAAGCACGATAAGATAACACAGAGATCTAACAACTATAAAGTCTAACCAGCAACAACTACTACAACAACCACAACATCAATAGTAATAATACATCATCCAAAATAATATACAACAAGGTCTCAATCCAAAACCGGAGACAAATCCGGTGCTAAAAGCTAATAAAAATAACAACAAGGTCCCAGTGATCCCGGCTACCAACCCGGAAATCATCCCTAAACTAGAAGGTCCCTGTCTGCACCATCGACAGGCTCAGGTCTATAAAACGTCGGACACCAATCCTCCGGATACTCTAAAAAATATGTCCAGTCAGGACTGGAGCAAGTACATCTCTAACAGCAGTTCCATTTAAATGATAAAAACTATAAAACAGTTATAGCAAGTAGCAAGAAGAGTGAAGCAAGTATGAAACAAGGAAATATGTATAACTGGTGCATAAAGGTAAAGATGCATGGATATCAGAGCAAGATAGTAATAACTGCAAGATACAGAAAATCTAAGCTAAGATCAAGTCCGTGCACATGAACGTGTAGTGAGTCCAGCATAAAAAATATGTAGTGAGTCAAGTCCAGAAACATGTAAGTGAGACAAGTCAAGAAATGCATGAGAGTCCAGACTATAAAGAATGAACTCGGTGTCTTTGAAATACTTGTTTTGACATATAAACGGCTAGGGGTAAGTACGGCTCACCGCGCACTGGGTGCGCGGCTGCTATCATTCCAGATTAGACCAGAGGGAGTGATTCCTGATGATGCCAGATAGGAATGTTTACATGTCTACTCGAGTATTTCCCTGCCCCGACTAATACAAGTGGATCCAAGACCCGACACGCAAATCAAGATGAGTCTAGCCTGAATATGAGTGATGCCTGTAGGTGATGCCAGTAGTGATTCCAGAATAGAGGCCAGAAACATGAAATGTACGTATCGCAAGTAAATGAATCCAGAAATACCAGTCAGTATTCCGTGTTGTGCCAGAATAATCAGATGATACTATACTACAAGCTGAATCATAATAATCATCAGATAATGAAAACTATCAGAGAATGTACTCGCTTGACGTCCTGAGCAACTAGCGATCCGAACTGGTGTCGCAAGGACCTAATGCCAAAAGCAAGATTAAACAGGGTTCTAAAGAGTTAAACAGATATAAAATAACTAAAAATAGGCTTCTAGGGTCGTTCTAGGTCAAACGGGTCAAACCGGTAAAATCTGGGTCAAAAAGTCAACTCTGGGTCCAAAAAGTCAACTCTAGGTCAAAACTAGGTCAAATATTGACTTTTACGGTCAACGGGGACAATTATGGTCAAAGCTAGGTCAAACTAGGGTGCCCCTGAAATTCTAGGTCAAACCGAGCTCATTAAGCTACTAAACTCACAAACTCGCCTAATCGAGATACCGGGATACCCTCGGTATCCGATACCTCGCCCTAGACCACGCACCCCGCCTAAACCCGCTAAAACCTATGCTAGCACGCATAAATATATACACATATACGTATAAAAATCACTCCAATACTATTCCTAGGCTATTGCTCAAAAATCCCGTTCGAAACCCAATACCTTGGTTATCTTAAGGTATTGAGATACCTCGGTATCTCAAGGTATTGAGGTTTCGCTCTAAAATCCCTCTAACTAGCTATCTAGCTACTAATTATGCACCTAGTTATTAATTTAGGCTAGGTAGTATAGATATCTACCATAATTATATATATCTAAGTATGTATTTACCTATATATATAGATATCCACACACATATATACTAATACCCATTACCTTACCCTACGCATAAATATATGACTATACTATCTAGATATCTCTAGGTATTGATATAACTATATGTATATAGATATATATATACCTTAGATAGATAACTACCTATCTACCTATGTATCTATCCAACCTTCTATTTATTCCTCTATTTATCTATCTATAATTCTATTTACCTTATCTATAAATCTAGCTATCTATCTACCTAATTATCTATCTATCTATCTATCAATATATCTAGCTACGTAGTTATCTATCTATTAACTATCTACGTATCTATTTATCTATTAACCATACATACCTATCTATCTATCTAATATATCTATCCAACTATCATCTACCTATCTATATATTTAACTAACTATCTAACTAGATACCCATCTATTTAACCATCTATCTATCTAATAATCTAACTAGTTATCCACTTACCTATCTAACTATTTATCTATATACTTATATATATATATATCTCCCTCTCCCTCGTATTGCTACTGCTGCTGCTAGCTCTTGCTTGCTGCTGCTGCTGCTAAGCATGCTGCTACTGCTGCTGAATTGCTGCTGCCTGCTGCTGCTATGGCTGCTCCTTCTACTGCTGCTGCTGCAACTTCATACTGCTGCTGCTGAAGCTTCATACTGCTGCTGCTGAAGCTGTTCTATTGCTGCTGGTTCTCAGTCCCCCCCTCTCATCTCACACACACACACACGACCACATACCCAAATACATTTATATATATCTATATATATATACAAACATATATATAACTCTATAGGTATATATATACACACTAACATATATATATCTAACACACACACTCAACACAAATCAACACACACACACATAATTATATACACGTATCTATATATATATATATATAAACACCATCTATATATATATACACACATATATAACTACACTCATATATATACACACACACACACTCACACACTTAAACATATATATATATATATATATATATATATATATATATATATATATATATATATATATATATATATATATATATCCTCACTCACACACACTCACACACCCTCACACTCTCGCACACACTAGCACACACTCTCACAAACACACAACCACACACACAAACACTCCTACATATATATAAATATATATACATATATACACACTCACTCAAACTCATATATATATATATATATAGGCACTCACTCACACTCACACACACTCACCTACGCACTAGCACACACTCACACAAGCACTCATTCACACACTCACCTATACACTCACACAAGCACTCCCTAACACGCTCACAAACACATAACCACACATATCTATATAAATAGAAATATATATATATATATATATATATATATATAGGAACACACACACAAATAAATATATATATAGAGACATATATACACAAACACAACACTACCACAACGATGCACACAACGCTCACAACGCCCCACCTACGCACGCCCAACGACCCCGACACTCACCAACGCCTATAACTATATAAAATATAACTCGAAAACTCTAGCACACACTCCCCGATACTAACCCAACGCGCGCACAAGCCTGAAACGAGGAAACCAAGTCGAAATGGCCGTTCGGTCATTTCGACGAACACGTAGTACGCGGCTCAAAAAATCTCCTGAAACGCACACCAAACGAACTCGAAATCGGCCCAAAATTTACCCACGCATCCTAAACGATGTCTAGATCCTAGAAAATGTGCTCCCGTATCGATTCTAGGTCCGTGGCGGAAACGCGCATGCACTTAGAATCGGCGACGACGAAAAGCCCCAATTTTGCCCGAAATACCCGTTTTTCCGCGACACGGCTTCCCGTGCCCAAACGGAGACACGCACTCACCCTCACGACTCCCGACAACGTCTACCTAGGTCCATCTAACCTAGGGCATCACCCAAAATTGGGCCAAATTCGGATTCCACCCAAAATTGACACAAAACCTAATGTTAAAGTCTCTAAACCCAACCAAACTAGTTCCAACTTCCTCCCACGGGTAGTCTAAGGGTCTAGGAAGGTTCTAAACTATTAATTACACTATAAAAAAGTAATTACAAGGGGAAAATTAGGGTTTACCTCTTGGGAGTTGGAATCCCAAGCCAAAATCTCCAAAATGCTCCAAATCCTCCAAATCAAGCTTCCAAGCTCCCAAATCTAGCTCCAACACAAAATCTAGGCTCTACCCACCTAGGTTAGGGAAGAATGTAGGGTTAGGGTCACATAAAGAAGGAGGAATGGAAGAAAGAAGGAAGAGAAAGGACTTACTTGAAGTGGGAAGGAGAAAGGAAGAAGAAAAATGAGTGGAGAAGAAGAAGAGGTGAAGAAGAAGAAGTGGAATAAAGAAATGGGGGATGGGGCTGCTGTTCCAAGGTCTGGGAGGGGCTGAAATGGTCGGCCAAGGATAGTTAAAGGGGTTACACAAGTTTCCAAATTCCCAAAATGCCCCTACTCACTTGGTTTCGGGTTCCGGGTTCCAAAAGCACTCAAACTAGCTCCAAATCTCTCCCACTAACCTTCTAAAAATAAAATAAATATTTCTAAGCCCCAAAATAATTCTCACAAGGGTGTGGGCTGGGTCGGACATGGGTCCACTAGGGTCTGACATGGGTCCAGGCTAGCCAAAATCCTAAAACAAACAATAAAAATATAATACAATCAATAATTAAATATAATTACAAATAATTATAAATAATACACAATTAACTAAATTAAAAAATAAAAAAAATATGCCCGGCTCTGGAAATGGGGTGGTGACAGTTAATAACATCATATATTAATTATCTACAAAGTTTTAGAAGGGTTCGATGCGGGATTTTGAAGAAAACATAAAACTAGGTCACCATTCCCATTGTATATGCAATTTATTACAAAAATAATAACAATTTAGTAATCTAGAATAAACAGTAAAAATATGGATAAAACTAATTTAAAAATCATATTTCTATATTATTAACAAGTTTTAATCAAGGTTTCTACCTATGGGTGCATACATGCATTCATGGGTTCAATTCTTTACATACAAATCCTAAAATAAAACCTTACAATGAAGAACATGGCAATAGGTTAAAAATATATATAAAAATCATTTATTTATGTATACAATAATTAATCATGCATTCATACGCAATAGAGAGGGTTTGAGGAAGAAGGAGACTTAGTAGAGAGAGAAGGATGAAGAACTAGGGTTCTTGGATGGAAGAGGTGGTGTGACCACTTGAGGAGGGGGGTTAGCTTGGTGATGGTGGTGGCAGCTCGGAGGAAGGAGGTGAAGAAGAAATTAGAATTTTCTAGAGGAGAATTTAAGTTAGGGTTTTTAAAAGATAGAAGGGGTATATATATATATATATATATATATATATATATATATATATATATATATATATATATATATATATATAGAGAGAGAGAGAGAGAGAGAGAGAGAGAGAGAGTGTGGGAGAGATTCGGCCAAGGGAGGGGGGTCGCGGATATGGGGAGAGGGCCATGGATTTTGGGTAGGAATAGGATTAGGTGGGTAGTTAGTTTATTAGGATATTTTCTAATTAGTTTGTTAGTTATTTAAAAGTCAACAACTAATCAATTAATAGGACAAGAATTTAATTTGATTTGATTCCATGGGACTAAAATAGTAATAAATAAATAAATAAATCCTACAAAAAGAAAAGTGACCTAAATTAGCATGGATGAATTATGGATTGCTTATTGAAAAAGGTTGGATTGAAAAATAATCACAAATAAATTATTTATAAAAAAATATCTAAATATTACCCACAAGAAACTACGGTTGTCACACTAGTGCCATACTAATGCTAAATGGTCAATTTCTGAGTCACGGAAAGATCCTACAAGTAGTGTCTTCCGTGTAAGCTACTTCTTACGAAGGGCGATGTGGATTTTGGGTTCGTCCTATATCATTAATGTTCAAACTACAGTTAAGTATCCTAATACAACAACTGGATTTAAATTGATTTTAAAATAGTCTAATAAACATAATAAATATAGAATACACACAAAAATACATAATTTAGGGTGAGGGATTTTACAAAGATACATCCTCAATAGCGACCCCACCATGACATAACCCCCAAATCCTCATGTAGTGCATTGAATCACACAAAATATGGTACACAATATCTAAAATAACTAATCACCATGCAAAATTAAGAGTTTAGCTTGTAGGAACCCAATATACAAGAAAAATTATTAAAATAGCACTACGTATCATGGCGTATCACGATATGGCCTACTCGTATCCATTTATGGATATGTAGCTAGCCTCACTACTCTAATACAAACCTAATTAGATCTACTAAACCTAATGACAAGCACTTGGTGTCCCAATCTCGGATTTCTCCCAAAATGGACACCAAACTCAATGTAAAAGTCACAATAGGGACAATTAGAAGTCAAAACTTCTTCCTATGAGTAGTCCTAATGTATGGGTAGGTTCCTAATGATTAGATGCAATAATTAGAACCTAATTAGAGAGAAAATCTCAAATTTTATCTATTGGAAAATGGATTCCCAATGCAATACTCAATGGACACAATTAGGACACAATTCTCCTTATTAATTCCTCCTCCTTCAAGTGCTCCTTGTAATCCAAGCTCTAATACTTCTTAGATAATAAAATTTAGAAGGAATGGGTATAAATTATGTTGAATTTGGTGGAAAAATAGATTAATTTGGGAAAAAACACCAAATGGGGATTAATTGGAACAAAAAATAAGAGGAGAAAGAAAGTCTCCCCCCACAAATAGGGCCGACCACCTATCCCCTTTCCCAAGTTATGTATAATCTCTAGAATACCTCTTAAGGGTTGTCATGAAAAAATTAATTAGGGAGAAAGATTATCTTCCTAATTGAGGTTAAGTCTAAGGACTATTCTAATGAGAATGGTTAACTAGTTTGGTCGAAATGAACAAGTCTAGCTAATTAGTTAAGTTGTTATGTCAAATTAGTTAGGTCCACTAGAGTCATGTTTAATTAAATAGTCCAATCTACCAACCAATAATAATATTAGTCACCCATATATATAACATCCACTATATTAAATAAATTATAATCATAATATTTAGAATAATACAAAATGACAAAATTACCCCTATTTTAGAAATATAGTAGTTACACTATATATATATATATATATATATATATATATATATATATATATATATATATATATATATATATATATATATATATATATATATATATATATATATATATATATAATAACTAGTATAGCTATATCTATGAGTTATGACCTAGAAAACATAGGTATAGCCTAGTATCACCTAGTATTATCTAGTTAAGGCTGGTAACCAACCTA
>JAYESA010000012.1:146690420-146717920 GCA_036927795.1 Iris macrosiphon | reverse complement strand
ATATATTACCTTAGACAGCGTTCTACCGCCGATGTTGCAGCGTAGGCTGGACGTACCCACGTACTCGTGCCCGAATATCCGGGTGTAGGTCGTGACACATTTTTAGTGGTGGCCCATGCAGGTCCTCTAGGTCGTAACTAGTGCAATATCGTAGTAGTGCTCACCTAGAGTATTGCTACGATTATGCTTAGGATATAGGATCTAGGATGAGAGTATACATAATCACAACTAGAAAATATTCTAATTTTCAATTTTGCAAGCTTTATCATTCTGAATATTGATTCTTTGCAATATTAATGTCCTTCTTTGATGATATCATATCTTGCACAGTATTGACTTCTTTATTTCAATCTATCTTCAGGATGCCTCCGAAGATCAGGTTCTTTTACTTAGGAGCAGCACCAGCTTCTTAAGCTACTTCCAAGCCTTCTACGGAGAGGACAGTAGCTACTACTGCTTCTTCTCCAGTTGAGAGGGTCACCTCACCGGTTCAGGTGGGGGTCTCAGCAGCCGCCTTTAGGGTGCTCCTCCCTAGTTCGGAGGATAGACCCAGATTTTTCTGAGGGACTTCTATCCCTGCCGCCTGCGCCAGTTAATGATACCCAGTTGTTCGCACTATTCCAGCAGATGATGGAGGCCCAGAGGGCCCAGGCTGAGGCACAGTACAGACAAACTGATGTAATAAAACAGGACATTGAGAATGCTCACCAGGTGGCTATTATCGCAGTAGAGAGGACAACACCACCACAGCTACAGGAGGTACAGCCCAGGACCAGTACCATACAGGACTTCAAGAAGTTGGATCCTCGACCCTTCAAGGGGACAGAAGGCATTATATATGCAGATGACTGGTTGGAGAACGTGGAGTACGTCATGCGCTTATCCCGCCTTACAGAGGATCTGAAGATGGAGGCAGTGAGACTACAGATGATGGATATCGCCAATACTTGGTTCCGGAATGAGCCACAGATTGTCGATCCAGGACTGACATGGGATGGGTTCAAGGATTGTTCAAAAAGAAGTTCTTTTCGCCCACCGATAGACTTGATTTAGAACGACAGTTCTAAAACCTTCACCAGAGGAATATGTCGGTAGAGGAGTATGTCGCAGATTTTAGTAGACTGAGCAGATATGCAGACTATATGGTGAAGGATCCTGAGATCCGGGCGAGTAGATTCAGAGAGGGCCTGAAATGGGAGGTGAGGTCTCTCATTTCCTCGAGCCATGAGACGTACGCAGATACCTTGAGGGAGTCCCGTAAGGTCGAGAGAGACCTGAGTTTGAGGCCCAAGAGAGACCAAGATATTTTTGGTGGTAGCAACAGTAAGGGTCCATACAAGAGGCACTATTTCTAGCCACAGCGACAACAGTTCCCTGCGCCTATTAGAGCACCAGTACAGCAGATGCACCAAATGCATAGGCCAGCCCAATCAGCTCGTGTTTGCCCCTTCTATAAGAAGTCAGGGGATGGGTGGGATATTTTCAGGAAGAGGCTTGGTTAGTGTTTATTTTATAGCTCAGTAGACCATAAGCTGAGGGATTGTCCCAAGGCGTTAGCTCTTACAGCTCAAGACATAGCCCCGATTTAGAGGATACACACGAGACACCCAACGGGATAGCAGATAGGACCTCCTTTGTTGCCACAGCAGCAGAGGTTCACACAACACCAACAGTAGCAGAGAGGTGCACAGCAGGGGCGAGCTTTTGTCCTGACTGTGAAGGAGGCAGAGCCGGTCGGAGACGTTATAGCAGGTTCAGTCTTACTTGATTCTTTTCCAGCATATGCTTTATTTGATTCCAGTGCTTCACATAGTTTTATTTATGTATCCTTTGCTTTGAAGCATAATCTAGAGGCTAAACCATTGGCGAGGACTTGCAAGATCATGACCTAGGGTGGCATTATCCTGGTTAGTGATGTTTGCAAGGACCGGAGAGTTTCTTTGGGAGGCCGATAGTTGAATGTGTGTCTACTCATAATGCCACTTCCGAGCTACGATATAGTACTCGGTATGGATTGGTTGAGCATGCACCATGCTAGTATCGATTATCGAGAAGGCAGAGTTTTGTTTCAAGCGTCAGGAGAGCCAGAGTTTGAGTTCATCAAAGGAGCAGCAGAGCATAGCGAAGGAGATTTCTATAGAGCTTTGGTAGAAGAGAAGGAGTCGCCACATCCATTGATTACTGAGTATATGGATATTTTTTCGGAGGAGTTACCGGGGTTGCCACTAGACAGAGATGTGGAGTTTTCTATAGACTTGATGTCAGGCGCAGAGCCAATATCACAGCACGTCTATAGGGTAAACAACAACGAACTATAAAAATTAAAGAAGCAGGTAGATGAGTTGTAGGACAAGGGCTTTATTGGGTCCAGTTCGTCACCATGGGGTGCTCCGATATTATTTATACCGAATAAGGATGGGTCGATATGCATGTGTATCGACTACAGGGCACTCAACAACCTTACTATCAAGAGTAAATACCCGTTGTTGCGGATTGACAATTTATGAAGATAGCCTTCAGGACTCGGTATGGGCAGTTTGAGTTCTTGGTGATGCCATTTGGGTTGACTAATGTCCCGACGGTATTCATGAACCTGATGAATAAGGTGTTTCATCAGTACCTGGATCAGTTTTTGGTAGTATTCATTGATGATATATTAATTTATTTGAAAACTTCGGAGAAGAATCAGAAGCACTTGAGGATAGTTCTGGAAACTCTCAGGAAGGAGAAGCTATATGGCAAGCTTTTGAAGTGTGAGTTCTTCCTTGATAATGTTGAATTCCTCAGGCATGTGATTACAGGAGACAGAATCTCAGTAGACTATAAGAAGATTTCAGCAGTTGAGTCGTGGTCTACCCCGAGTTCAGTGGCGGAGATCAGGCATTTTCTTGGACTGGCAGGCTATTTTCGGAGATTTGTTCAGGATTTTTCCAGGATTATGGAGCCGATGACTAGACTAACCAGGAAGGATATGGAGTTCGTCTGGAATGAGGATTGTCAGTCCGCTTTTGAGGAGCTGAAGAAGAGGTTGACTACAGCTCCAATATTGATATTGCCATCAAGGACCAGAGGATTTTTTATATATAGTGATGCATCGGGTAAGGGTTTGGGTTGTGTGTTGTAGCAGAACGAAAAGGTGATTTCCTATGCTTCCAGAAAATTGTGTCCACATGAGAAGAATTATCTTACCCACGACTTGGAGTTGGTATCAGTTATTTTTGCTCTTAAACTATGGAAGCACTACTTGTATGGAGAGTGAGTAGAGATCTTTACAGATTACAATAGCTTGAAGTATGTATTTACCCAAAAGGAGCTCAATATAAGGCAAAGGTGATGGTTGGAGTTGATAAAGGATATCGACATTGCTTTATAGTACCATCCAGGGAAGGCCAACGTAGTCGCGGATGCCTTGAGCAGGTATCTAGTGGCTATGTATTGATGAGGGATAGACATTTATTGGCCGATATTGATAGCTTGGACATTTAGATATTAGTTCATGGAGTTACAACACAAATGTGGGGACTTCAGGTACAGTCAGAGTTGATGGACCGGATCAGAGATGCACAGTTCGAGGATGAGTCTCTGAGGAGCATCAGAGCACAGGTCCGGATAGGATTGGCAGAGGAATTTATTATTGTAGATGATGGATCATTGTGGCACGACATCAGATTGTGTGTGCCGAGTGGAGCATTTGCGCGAGAAGATTCTTTAGGAGGCGCATCAATCTCATTACTCTATGCATCCAGGTGCCAACAAGATGTATAGGGATATGAGAGAGCATGTTTGGTGGTATGGTATAAAGTAGGAGGTGGCTAGCTTCGTATCTAGATGCTTGGTATGCTAGCAGGTAAAGGCGGAGAGATAGAGGCCAGGTGGATTACTTTAGCCTTTACCCATTCCAGAGTAGAAATGGGAGCATGTGACGATGGACTTTGTTTCAGGGCTTCCATGTTCTCTAGGAGGTACAGACACGATTTGGGTCATCCTAGACATGTTAACCAAATCAGCCAACTTTCTGTCATTCAAAGTGGTTACATCTACGGAGAAGCTCGCAGAGATATATGTGCATCAGATAGTCAGATTGTATGGAGTTCCTGTGAGCATAGTATCAGATCGGGATAGTCGCTTCATATCCCACTTATGGAGGAGTTTGCAGGCTAGCTTGGGTACTCAGCTCAAGTTCAGTACCGCATATCACCCTCGGACAGACAGGCAGCCGGAGAGGACTATCCAGACTCTCAAGGATATGCTACGCACATGTGTTTTGGACTTTGGAGGTTCTTAGGAGGATCATCTTCACTTGGTAGAGTTTTCTTACAATAATAGCTACCATGCCAGTATCGAGATATCACCATTTGAGGCGTTGTATGGACGGAGATGCCGCACTCCGTTATCATGGGATAATATTGGAGAGAGAGACTTATTGGGACCATAGATGGTCATGGATGCAGCTGAGAAGGTGAAGCTCATCAGGGATAGACTTCAAGTGGCACAGGACAGACAGCGGCATTGGGCCGATAGCCACCGGAGACCATTGGAGTTTGAGGTATAGATATTGTTTGTATTGCTTGTAGTTGCTTATTTTAGTAGAGTACTAAGGCTGTGTTTCATACTAGGTTGGTGATCTGGTTTTCTTGAGAATTTCTTCGACATGAGGCATAATTCATTTTGGTGGAGGCGGAAAGCTTAGTCCATGATACATCGGACCTTTCAGTGTTCTTGAGAGCGTCGGTGCAGTGGCCTATAAACTAGACTTGCTGCCTGTATTAGAGGGAGTGCACAACGTGTTCCATGTGTCGCAGCTGAGACGGTATGTGGCAGATCCTAGATATGTACTAGATCACTCGGAGATTGAGGTTGGTCCAACAATCATCTATCCAGAGAAGCCCGTAGAGATTTTGGATCGCAGGGAGAAGGTGCTGCAGAACCAAATGATTCCTTTGGTGTGTGTTATGTGGAGGCATCACTCGCCAGGAGAGAGTACTTAGGAGCAAGAGGCTGAGATGCGCGAGCAATATCCTTATTTGTTTGAGCCGTGAGGTATAATTCTTTCTTGCTTGTATTGATTTCTTTTGGTAGTTAGTTTCTTCCTAAATTTCGAGGACAAAATTTTTCTTCTCACTTTTTCAACTAGGGATAGTTTGGTAATTTGGCATGGATATTTAATTTTAGAGATATAATATTGAATATTGTGTGATAATTATATATTTAATTTAATTAAGATAAGCTATGATTATTATGCCTAGTATAATTAGTCATTCGAGGCTTGTGTCAATTAGTTAGTTAGAGAGACTAGACAATAATTAGACTTGTCACATATGGACCTACTTAAATTTATCATGACAAATAGTGAGCCCAACTTGGACCCAAGTCCATTAGTCATTCCACTAATTAAATTAAGAAGGATTAGTGTAAATACAATTAATTAGAGACTTCCAAATATACCCATCCTTAATTATTTCTCATAATGCAACATGTAGGGGCAACTTGGACTTCTGAAATTGCTTGAGGAAGGGGAAAAGGGACCGGCCACATGAAGAGGGGGGTTCTCCTCTCTCTTTCTCTCTCTCTCTCTCTCTCTCTCTCTCTCTCTCTCCTCATTTACATTTCATTTTGTGTCCAAATTCTATATCACCAATTTTTTTCATTGAATTTTTATACAATTCACTACCAATTCCTTCCTAAATTTATCACTCTTGGAGCCTTGAAGCAATGAGCACAAGGAGGAGAAGCTTTGGAGCTAGACATCGTATCCGGATCATGTCCAATTATATTTTTATTGAAAATCCATCTCCCAATTGGTAATTCCTGAATTTCTCTCTTATTATAGCTTTTTAATCATGCATTTGACTATTAGGAATAACCCCATGGTATAGGACTACCTATAGGAACAAGTTCTAGGCTATTTGGCTTTGTATTGTGAGATCTATGAGGTAATTTGTGTGTATGTTAGGAGAATTACGAATTTGACACCTCAAATGTGTGTCATGAGACCAATTAGATCTAATTAGACTTAGATCAGGGTTATGCGACTAGGTACATATCCACAAATAGATACGTATAGGCGGTATCACGGTATTTTGCAATACAGTGTGATACAGGGCAAATTTTGAGTGATTTACACGAATTCTCTTCATTATGTGTTAAAATGACTTCTAATAGTTATAATTATATATATATATATTTGACTTGAGGGAATAATCAATTATGGATAATGGAAAGTTTGGCACCTCAATAGGTTGAGTATCCTAGATATTTTAATTGATGCACTATAGGTATTTGTTTAAATGCCTCAAGCTATATATATATATATATATATATATATATATATATATATATATATATATATATATATATATATATATATATATGTGTGTGTGTGTGTGTGTGTGTGTGTGTGTGTGTGTGCGCGCATATGTTTAGTGATATATTTATATATGTATATGTGTGTATATATATATATATATATATATATATATATATATATATATATGTGTGTGTGTGTGTGTGTGTGTGTGTGTGTGTGTATTAGTGAGTGTGGGAATAAGCAGCAACAACAGCAGCAGTGATAAGCAGCAGCATAAGCAGGAAGCTGCAGCAGCAGCAAGGTGCAGCAGCAACGGAAGCAGGAAGCTGCACCAGCAGAAGTAAGCTGCAGCAGCAGCAGTAGCAGTGATAAGCAGCAGCAGCAAAAAATAGAAGCAGCAGCAGTGAGAAGCAGAAAGTTGCGACAGCAGAAGCAATAAGCAGCAGCAGAAATAAGCATAAGCAACAGTCGATTGTAGCACAGTGCTTTGAGGTTAAGTTGTGGATAAGCTAAGTTAGTTAATATTGTTAGTTAGTTATGTATATATGTTAGTTAGTATATATATATATATATATATATATATATATATATATATATATATATATATATATATATATATACTAACTAACATATATACATATGTATGAGGTTATATATATATATATATATTTATATAAGCACTAGTTAGCATTAGCATTAGGTAATATTATTTCAAGTTTACCTTGAGTTACACCAAGGTAATAAGAGTTGAGGTATCATAAGGTATGGGTATTGAATATCAAATGGGTAAGTTAGTATGTTAGTTTGGTAGAATATTGTTATAAGTTATGAGTATAAATGCATGTTAGTGTATAGTGAGGTATGTATGGTTAGTTAGTTAGTTAATGTTAGATATTGGATTACCTTGTAATACCAAGGTAATGTCAAGGTATTGGTTTATACTCAAGGTTTTGGGTTTGTGTATCAAGAGGGGTGTGTATGTGGTGTGGTACCGCTTTTGGCTCAAAACTAAGGTATTCACTTAGCATTAGTTTAGCTAGGAGTACTATATATTTTTATCTTGTATATATATATATATATATATATATATAATATTTTTATATCTAATAACTTATGTATATTATGATACGGTATAGTGTTGATACTCAGGTATACTACATAGCTAGTATAGTCTAGTTACATAGTGTATGGACCCAATATCCTAGAGATGGACTCATACAACCTAGAAATAGCTAGTTTGACCTAGAGTTGACCTAGTTTGACTGTTTTGACTTAGAAATAGCTTTATGACCTAGAATTGAACTAGTTTAACTTATTTTTATTCTAAAATCTTGTATTGATGCAATATTTCATATATAGGTCTATGTGACACCAGTTCGGATACCATTTCGCATTATTTGCTCTGGACCTCGGGTGAGTACATATCTCTGATTGTTTTTATTTTATGATAGTATATATATCACTTGTTTTAGAACTGCGTACTTGATACTGACACTTGGTTACATGGACTGGTACTATATGGATCCTGTCAGGAAATGTTATCTCTTACCGTGTTCAACGGGTACTCATTCACATGTATATCATCATGTGCATCGGGTATTGATTTTCATGTGCATCCACTATTTCATATGCTAGTGTGACTATATCGTATTCATGTGCATAACGTGTCATGATTGGATCCATGAATATTGGTTTGGGAGGGGGAGTAGAAGTTGGTTATGTGATCAAGCCCTATTTATCTCATGTGTATATCGATTATACACCTTACGTATAATCGAGTTACCTATTTACCTTATGTGCAACCTAAGCCGATCACATAACGAACTTGCGCTCTAAACCACATAGCTAATATCCATGTTCTTCTACTTGCAGTTTATTTTCACATTACTAGTATTTACTTTCCATTTCCTTATTGTGATTATTTGCCTATTCTCACATGTATTTTCATTTCTTAATTCTTGTGCATCTTGTATCATTTTCTACTACTCGTCATACATGCTTTACCATGTATTTGGAGTTGCTTTCAGAGTTTTGTACTTCGCTCCTTTTCTGATCGGATATATTTTTTAGATGATTGGCTAGAGGAGTTGTGTTCCACTTATTATGGCCCGTAGGATGGTGAGCCACTAGAGGATACTTCCCTAGAGCTGGAGGACATAGTACCAGTGATCGATGAGGCAAAGTTATATAGTTTTGGACTTGTACTAGTCTTATTTTGAACTCATAGCATGTATATATATTATTTTGGAGAGTTGTTGAGACTAGAGTTATAGTATTGGTCGTGAGGATATTTTGTGAGTCCTATTTTTCTTTATTCCATATCGTACCTTCATCCTCCTTAGTTTGATTTTTATGATTGAGTATTGTTTACCAATATTAAACTATTATATTGTTCCTCCATTTGGAGTTGAGACAACATAACAAGTATTCTTAATTATATTGTGTGAGATATTTAGATAGATATATTGCCTAAGACAACGTTCTACCGCCGATGCTGCGGCGTAGGCTGGACGTACTCACGTACTCGTACCCATGTATATCCGGGTGTGGGTCGTGACACTATTAGACTTAGATTTAGATTGTATTGTGACTTTGTGACACTATTCTTCTATTCCATATCGTGCATTTTTTCTTTCTTTAGTTTTATATTGTGATTAAGTATTGATTATCATATTCATATTGTCCTCCATTTGGAGTTAAGATAGCATGATAGGTATATTATATATTGTGTGAGATGGTTTGATAGTATTATTGACCTAAACAATATTCTACCGCCGATGGTGTGGCGTAGGGCTGGGCATTGTTCACGTACCCGTGTCCTCACACCGGGTGCGAATCATGACAAAACCCAATTTACACCTTTATTATACTATATATAACATATATAACATGTATTATAACTACTTAAATGCAATGAATGTAATTTGGCATGCTAGAGCTCACTACACATGCAAATACCCTTCCTACGATACCGTATCATAACGTATCATGATACGCACTTCCCGTATCCAATTGTGGATACGTAATTAACCCTATAATACCAATACAAGTCTAATTAGACCTAATTAATCCAATGTCAAACACTTGGTGCACCAATGTTAGATTTTTCTTAAATTGGATACAAAACTCAATGTATAAGTCACAATAGGGGTCATATGAACCTAGTTCTTCTTCCTATGGATAGTCCTTAGCCATGAAAGGGCTCATAATGGTCAAATATAATAATTAGAGTAGAAATTACTAGGAAAATAAAAATTATACCTATTGGGGGATAGATTCTCAATGGACACAATTAGGACACAAGCTCCTAGCTAAATCCTTCCTCTTCAAGTGCTCCTTGTAATCCAAACTTCTAGATCTTCTAATGGTGAAGAATGAGGGAAATTAAAAGTGAATTGGTAAAAAATTGATGGAGGGATGGGATGAATTGGGTGGGAAGAACTCAATTTAGAGGATCAATTTGGATGAAAAAATAGAGAGGAGAGAGAATATCCCTCCCTATATAGGGTTGTCCATGTGTCCCCTCTACAAGCAAGGTACAATATCAAATTTACCCCTATTGGGTTGTCAAGAAGATTCATTTAATTATGGAGAAGGTTCTAATCAAATTGGAAGGAATATTCTATCTATTCTCCTTAGTCTAATTAACAAAGTCATGACTAATCTAATTAGTTGAACCAATTGGTAATGTCAAGTCTAGTTGGATCCACTTGGGTTCACTAGTGTAGTGTCCCGCTCTGCGTTGGCACAACGTACAAGATATATCGCTTTTCTGGCTCGAGCAGGATCCTTCTCGAAGAGTTTTTTGATCGAAACACAAGACGATTTATCTTGGTGGGTAGGTAGAACTTCATTCCCTATCTTCGAGCGGGAGCCTTAATAATAAATCTAAGTTTTTGTAATGCTTGTCTATTGATAGAACCTGACTCTGCATACTTAATAAGCAAACTCATATTGCTTGTCTAATAAATGAACCCTTGTCATGCTAAGAAAAGATAGAAATATTGCATGCTAGGTTACACTGACACGGTTATTGAACGAACTACTGCCATGCTAAAAAGAAAGAGTAAAATATTGCTTGAACTTGTCTTTGTATCGAATGCTAAACTAGAGTAGAACTACATGCTTCTCTAAAAGAGATAAAATAACTGATGCATGCTTGCTTCAGTAGATATTACTTGCCTGTTTTCTTATCGCATTATAAAAGATAGAATTTGCATGTGAAGATTATAGAACTGCTCTCTGCTTTTCCATGCTAAAAGAACTTTTGCCTGAAACATAGACTTGTTATGGAACTCGTTCAGAGATAAGCTTGATCACGTATTAAAGCAGCTAGTATAAGTATACTAGTGTAGTGTTGGGCCGTGAATTGAACCTACCGATCGATTGATAAGAGAAGAGTTAGAAGTTTGCTTGATCATTGCTTGCTTTATTTCTTTATAGAATTATTTGATAGAGAGAATTCATCTCATCGGTCGGGAAAACTTGTGCACAAGTATCGGGTCTCTCGAGCGGTATCCTGGGGCACAGGGACCATTCGTCCTGGGAGAGGCTATACGAAACACCCTGAGGCAATGAAGTCCTCGTTATTAGGCTGGTATTATGTCTATTAGTTAGCTGGTTCACGTGTCAAAGCATCCATCTTTGAGCGTATTTTTGGTGAAGTGCTGGGTCGTGATAACACCGCTACTAATCATGAATTTTTCATGGGCCATCATATAGTTAGGGATCAATACCTCTCATCAGAGTGGAGGGAGAGTATGTTGGGTTCCACCGATCGATTCGAAGTGTGTGGAAGACCATTTCGGGGAAAGGCAACGAAGAATCGGTGGTTGAAGCGGGACTCAAGCTGAGTCAAAACAGCAGCGACGGTATACCGTCGGTATACGGCAGTATTCCAGCGGTATACCAAATCGACGAGTTTATTTCAGAATCTATTATGTGTGTGTCTTGTAGTACACCAACAGTATACCGTGATATACCTCTTGTAGGAATTCGGTTCAATCGTGGGCCCGAGCAACATTAACAAAGACTGTGTGATCAAATCTAGTAGCGGGATTATTTTAGAGTTTTCTAAAAATCTATTTATAAAGGTTGAGGGGGTTGCCAACAAGAGGCTCATGCGAAAAATTCAATGGTGTAAGTCCATAGAAAATCTAAGAGAAAGTTTGTGCTTTGCTCTTAGGGCTAGTCATTCAAAATAGTTGAAAAGAGGAGATATGTTCGAAGAGTCATTTTCTTCAAGGAGATCGTCGCAGGATTTGGTAAGTAATTTTATTGTAATCTTTTTCTTTTTTATTGAGTTTGGTGAGGGGTTAAACTTGGGGGGACAAAGGTCAACATATTTTATATTTTTTTAGAGTTATATAAATTGAGATTTGTCCATGTGACATAGTCACCGAAAAATCCTAGATTGACATGGCTTTCGCTACGGTCCATTCCTAATAAGTCTCTTAGCTGTCTTGGTATAGACGGTCATCAAGCAATTTCGGATGAAACACATAATTTCAATTTTATGATTTACTTTTACGAGACCACTTTTATTAATTTTTCTGACTTTTTATCTTTGTTTCCGTTTGTGATTACGTGGATCTTTCACATTCACAAAAATGTGGATCCCCGACTTGTCAAGTGGATCCGTGGTATCATTAAACACTACAGTTGTTGTACCCACAGTCTCAACTACCAAACATTTGTAGCTATAGTTGTTTACATGGCAGGAACACCTACATCAATAGAATTATACTTGTCATGATTTAATGTTTGATTCCCATCCCGTGAAACACTTCATCAAGATTCCTCAAACTATAGAATCAGCAAAAACTAGAGAAATATTATTTAGTCTGATCGAAGAAAGTATAGAATTAGCAACAACTAGAGCCTTTATGTACCTATATTTTGATATTCATTCTTTTTCAATCATCTGGAAGAGGATGTTGTCTTGTCATCAAATCACCAATCAATAGATAGAATAGTAGTAGGAAACTGACTGCCATCATTTCAGAGAGAAAGGGACCTATCCTCAGCATCTTCGTTGTGTGCAATCATTAAGTGCATATTTTAAATATGCCGCAGGAAAGTAGCAGAAGAAGCAAGCAACACCAAACAAAGTTATGCTGCTGCTGCTGATAGGTCAACACCAAGCATGAAATATTATTTTATGTGTGTGCACATTTTATTCACCATGTTGTTGTGTTCGGGAAAGCAAAGCATCAAGCAAAGCAGCAGCCACCCAAAGCTACTTTGGTTTCTCTCACTCTCTCTCTCTCTTTCCTTCCATTGCATCACCACAACCATGCATGGTTTGTTTTATCCCCAAGAAAATGGGAAAAAAAAATTAGCAGCATTTCATTGAGAAATTATTCAAGTCTTGTCCTCATCATTCAATAACAGTATAACACATCATGAAAAAAATAAACAGTATGACACTACAAAAATGATATATTATGTTATTATTGACGGTGTCTCATGGTAAGACTGGTCTACTGAATAATTTCTCCATTCATGTCAATAGCTATTGTTGCTGGCTTCACTTGATTTCCTCCACATATTTTGAATGTGATGAACTTTCCATAGAGAGATCATGTATGATTATTTCATCTTGTTTATGCATCTAGAAGGAGCAATGGAATCAGAATTGAATAAAGAGAGACCAAAAAACATATAAAAACACATATTCTTAGGAGGGACAGTACACTATTTATTTAAATTTTCAAAAAATTATACTCTAATTTTTTTTTTTTATCTATTACAAAAGTTAGGGAGTATCAGGACCCTCAGGCCTTCCACAATAGCTTTGATTGTATATAGACAAGCTATTGGTGGAAAGTTCTCGATGTAATCAATCCTTATTGCCGGCTCTTAACCACCATCCTACTTTGTTCTTTTGTAGACTAACCTTTATTTTGTATACCCATATATTTAACTACCCAATGATCACTTTGTTGATTTGAAACACTTGTGTAGACATGATAGGAGCTATCAAGACAAACATTCCCAAAGAAACTCACACAAGTTGGGACACTCCAAAATATGAACCCACACTATGGCACTCTCTCACAATGGCTATGTTGCTTGGTTAGTTTCTTGTTACTTGATTGATTTACAAATGAGGACCTCACCCCAGTATTTATAGGCGAAGAATGAGATGTGCGAAAATTTCAAGAAGAATAAATTGGCAAATGGTGGCGGTTGGCCGTCCAGCCAACGGTGAACCGTCGCTAATAATCGACGAATAGAGATCGTTGTCCATATTTTGTTGCTAAATCACTGTAATTTAGTACTAAAAGACATCAGAAGAAGTATGGAAGGATGAGAAGTTCAAATACCAGTGAGACCAAATGGAACACAATATACAAACACAACAAGTAAAGCAACAGTTATCAAGTTTCAAAGTAACACAAGAACAACAATATCATAGCATATATGCGACAACAAGAAAGCAAAGAGAAAGAGTAACGAGATCAAGAAACACACATTCGTCCAAGTGTGATCAATTTCTCTTACCATATCATTGATGGGAGGAAGGCGGCTTCCTGGAGGCGGTGCCGCCGCCACCGTGCTCATCGACCTCTCCTTGAATCCACGAAGGCATGCGGAACCCGGAGAAGCTGCCGGCACCGCCGCCCGGTCCGTACTCGAAGCCGGGAACTGAGGAGGGGGTGGTGGAATGCTGATGGGTGCAAATTATTGTGGTCGATTGCGGAAGCCATCGAGTCCATCCAGGAAGGAACCGAAGGCGAAGCGCTGGACTGAAGGGGTCCCCTCTGAGTAAAGAACTGGTGATCGATCACCGACTGCTGCTGCTGCTGCTGCTGCCACCAGCTGCCTCCAGCTGCTGTCTCGGCGATGTTCAGTGGAGCAGACGAGCGCCCGTGTCGAACGAGAACAGATTAGGGCTGGTGGATTCGAGCGAGAGCCGGAGATCCTGAACGTGGCTGCTGGTTCGCGACAGCAGGTCGGGCGGGTACGAAGAGGACGCAGCGGACATCGGGAAGAAGGACTCCATGCCGATGGGGGCGTCTGATTTCGAGTTCATTGAATTGGCATCTGCTGCCACGGGCTGGGCGTCCGCGGCGCTGGCAAGCACTACTTCTTGAACAGTACCCGTCGTGGCGGCCGCAGCCGCAGCCGCAGCGGCCTCAGGGGTGGGAAGCCATGGGGGGAGCTCGTCGAGCTCGTCGATTGCGGCCTTGGCGTTCTTCATCAGCCAGTCGACCGCCATGCTGGGCCGGTCGTAGCCCAGCCGGTCCTGCACGTCGTAGAACTCGATGGCCGTGTGGGCGGAGAGGCGGACGCGCCGGTCCCTCAGGCCCTTTGCGGTGCACACCTTGCTGTGCCGGTCCTTGCGGCCCGTGGACCGCACAATGTGGCCGCCAGGGACCGGCACTATCTTCCCGGTAGAAACCGCGGTCCTCTGCTTCTTCAACACCGTCATCGTCGTCGCCAACGGCTGCGCCTGCTGCTGCTGCTGCTGCTGAAGGTGGTGGAGAGCTGCTGCTGCTGCTGCTGGTGGTGCTGCTGGAGGTGGTGGAGGAGGAAGGACTGGAACTGGTTTTCCTCCTCCTCTTCCACTTTGCTCCTCTTTGCCTCCTCCAGCTTTGCTACTGCTGGCTTTCCTCCCTCTGCAGTACCCTCTGCTCCTCCCACTTGTGTTGCTTGCTCTTCCTCCACAAACCACTTTGGCCATCCAACCTCCAAATTTCCATCCCCAAGCACAAGAGAGAGAGAGAGAGAGTCAGTCAGTAGAATCCAATTTAGAGCAGGAGGAATTACTGCAGCTAGCACCGCGAGAGAGAGAGAGAGAGAGAGAGAGAGAGAGAGAGAGGGGGGGGGGGGGGGGGGGGAGAGGGAGGGAGGAGGAGGAGGATGGAATATCAATATGGCAGCTGCTTGCACACAGCAACGAGAGGAAAGGGGAGGGAAGGGGGGGAGGGATGGAAAAGAAAATAAGAGTGAAGTCATCAAAATGGAAGCCAACCACCAGTGGCCAAAGATTTTAAAGGCAGGCCCGGCCTACATATCTGTCGCCTCAGCTCTGTCACTGAACACTGACAGCTTTCAGCTCACTCAGCTCTCCTTTCTTTCCCTAAAGAAGGCATCTTTTCGGCATTGGTGTTTGCAAATTTTAACTAACCCCTCTTTTTTCTTTTTTTTTCTCTCTTTTACTCTCTCTCACTCTGTGGTTTGTCACTCTTGATTCAGTAAGTAAGAAGCTGCAGCATGACATTTCTTTTTGTCTTCTTCACTTGGCATTCATTCGTTGTTGTATTGGGCATTCAATGCACTGCCCACATTTAATAGCGGACAATTGCTTGCACACACCTTTGTCTCTCACATTCAGCCCCCAGTTCTCTTCTACTTTTTCTTTCTTGCCACCCCCTTCTGCACTATACATGGCTGATATTGCCCATGTGACATGAGATGATTTTGCTTTGTGCGCTACCTCTAGATATATACATTTACTTATCTTGTTTCAGTATAATATCTAGGGCGTGTCCATCCGCAGGACCGCCCCTAACATGATTTCGGATTTGGACAATTCATGTTGGAACGAATTACTAAAATCGTTTTCAACAGAATAACATTTGTTGGTATAGGATAGAATTTTTAATCTATGTGAAAAATATTTCGGTGTACGACGAACACCATTTATGTGTCGGAGAAGTTTTGGAGTACGACGAGCGTCATTCGTGTGTCTAAAATGTTCGGAAAGTCAAACGTGCTAAACCAGAAGTTCCAAAGAATAGTTCTGTCAAAGTCTGACCGAGTTTGGTCCGACTTCAATTTCTGATACGGAGACCAACCGAGTTCGGTACGAACTCGGTCTATTTCGAACAGAACTATTCTGACTATACAGACCGAAAATAAACCGAATTTGGTCTTGTCGGGCTGAGGCAAATTTTTGTATTTTATTTACACCGTTCGAAATCAATAGTCCAATTAGCTGCAAATTTGAGGATCTATATATAGGTGTTTCATAAACCCTAAAAGGAGGTACATCTAATCTATCACAGAGGAGATCATAACTTTACAACTTTTGGAGAGAGAAATAAGGGATTGAACGCTACTTTGAAGGGAAGATTGTTTCGGATAATTCTTCTCGTAATCTTTGTTCTTCAGGAGTCTGTAATGGAGTTTTCTACTTCAAGTAGTTATGTTCATTCAGTTTGAATCAGCGAGAAGTTGGTAAGGAGTCGATGTATTTTTTATTACATTAGTAGAGATTTTTCAGGATCAGACTCCAATCATCCGATGGTTTTTTTCATTAGGATTTTCCATGTTAAAATCATTTGAGTTTTGGCTTTTCTATGATATTTGCGATTTGGTTTCTATATTTTTCTTTAGTTCTCTTGCAGCTTCTTGATTTGGGGAACGATTTCCATATTTTTTTCAATAGAGTGGTATCAGAGCCATGTTGGTTCAAAGTTAGTGTCAGGGTTGATAGTCAAGCCAAGCAAAAGAGATGGACGTGAAGTCGGTGTGCATGGTATATCTAAATGGTTCCAATTACAACTATTGGCGGAGCAAGATGAAAGATTTGCTATTCGTCAAGAAGTTGCACTTCCGATATTTACTTACGAGAAGTCCAGTAAAAAATTCGAGGACTAAAAGTTCGAGCAAATACAGGTGTGTGGGTATATCAGGAATTTCGTTGATGAGAACATGTAAAATCATTTTACCAATATAGAGCATGCAAGAACATTTTGGGAGAAGATGGAATCTTTGTACGCAAAGAAGACCAGGATAAACAAGTTATTCCTGATCCGAATGATGATGTGTCTGTGGTACAAAGATGATACATCTACTACGGATGAGTGAGTTCCAAGGCTTGGTTGACCAGTTATCATTTATGGGAGTAAAGTTCGACGATGAAGTTCTAGGGATGTGATTGTTTTGTACGTTGCCAGACTCATGAGAGATCGTATGAGTGTCAATAATTGCTTTTGCTCCAGATGGCGTGATTAGTCTGGAGTTTGCCAATAGCGGGGTATTAAATGAAGAGATGCACATGAAATCACAGGGCACTTCATCTTCATCTCATTAAGAGACACTTGTTTTAGAGAGCCATGGAAGGAGTAAAAGCAAAAATTTTGGCAATGGAAGAGACAAGAGCAGGAGAAAGTTCAAGGATCAGTACAAGGACTCTGAATGCTACCATTATAGCAAGAAGGGTCACATCAAGCAAAACTATTTTGCTTAGAAGAGAGAGAGGAAGGGCGAAAAAGGAAAGCAATGTAAGAACACAATAGCGGTTATCTCAGCACATGGAGGCAATATGATTATTGTATGTGATGAGGTAGTCATGAACCTCGCATGCGATGACAGTTCTTGGCTGGTAAAATCAAGGGCTTCAGCGCACGTATCTCACAGCACGGTACTATTTGCCACTTATACAATAAGAGATTATGGAATATTGAAGATGGACCATGGAGATGTGTCAAAAGTTGTTGTTATTGGAGATATGCATTTGAGAACCAAGACATGTGCAGTTATTACCCTCAAAGATATTCAGCATGTCTTCGATATCCGTTTCAACCTGGTATCAGTTGGAAGATTAGATGATAAGAGATTCTTTAATCTCTTTGGAAACGCTCAATAAAAGATTTCCAATTGTTATATAGTAATTGCCAGAGGAAGCAAGAAGTTCGGTCTTTACTATATGGAAGGAAGCACATAGGGGAACATGTGGTGAATGCAGTCAGTGATATATCTACCGAGTGGGGCATAGGCGGCTTAGGCAAATCAACGAGAATGAAATGAGCTGTTTATTAAACAAAAAAGTGATTATGAGACTTGAGTCTCCAAAATTAGAGAGAAGCATAAACTGCATTATTGGAAGCAAAATAGGTTATCTTTTCAAAGTTATCCAAGTTCAAGGAAGTCGGCGTTGCTCGAGTTGGTTCACTCAGATGTATGCAGTCCTATGAAGATAAAACTATTGGTGTTGTTTCTTATTTTGTGACTTTTATTGATGACTGTTCCAGAAAAAATTGGGTCTATGATACAAAGACCAAGGATCAGGTGCTGCCTACTTTCAAAAAAATTCAGACCTCCAATGAAAGGGAGACGGGCAAGAAGTTAAAATGTGTTCGGTCTGACTATGGCGACTAATACATTATTTTTATTTGATCCTTATTACAGAGAGCAAGGGATAAAACACCATAAGACTCAACCAAAGATACCTCAGCTCAATGGTATATATATCGAAGCATATGAATAAGATACTGATGGAGAGGGTATATACGATGTTTGTTGTCAAAAGTAAACTTATCGGACAGTTATTGGGTGAGGCTCTCAACACCACTGGTTATATTATTAATTTGTCTCCTAGTACTCCTTTTGTAGGGTGATGTACTTGATAGAGTATGGTACGACAAAGAGTCGTCATACAGTCACCTTCGAGTGTTTGGTTGTAAGATCTTTGTGCATGTACCGAAGGATGTGAGATCCAAACTTTAGCAAAAGACAAGGCAGTACATTTTTGTCGGCTATGGTCAATATGAGTTTGGACTCTATGATCCAGTGGAAGAAAATCTCTATAGAAACTAGAATGTGGTATTCATCGAGGATCAGACCATGACCAACACTCATAATTCTTAGATGCCTTATGAGCCTGAAAATTTTTACTACCAAAATAAGTCAAATCAGAGACGAATTTAGCGACTTTGGAAGACGACGTCGCTAATTTTATTGTAATTAGCGAAGTATCTAAATGACGTTGCAATACGTCGCTATCAGCAACTTTCAACGACGTTTAATAACTACCTTTAGTATTATAAAATCTAATATTGCCGACTAGTCAAAAAATATCGCTATATTTTTAATAACGATGACGTTTACCGACTCCACACCTTATATGTCACAGTATATTAAAACTTTTGTGATGTTTAGCGACATGAGGTATAGACGTTGCTAAATTAATTCATATAGGGTTCCGCTGGTTGGTTCGACTTTTCATTCCTCTCCCCAAAAATTGTATTTCCCGCCACTCCCCCTTGTTCCGTCGACCGCCTCCGAGACCCCGGTGACCCACCCGCCCCGGCGACCCCAATCCTCCCCGGAGACCTACCCGCCGCGGCAACCCTCGACTTCGGCCCTCTTCTCCCCACGACCCCCAAACGCGACTTCTCCCCTTCCGGCGCGGTTGCTCCCCTCCGACGTAGTCCTCCTCCGTCGAGCCCTCCCTCAGGCGCTCCTCCTCCCTTCCTCCCCGCTCAGTAAACCCTAACCCAAAATCGGACACAACCAGGACACACACACACACACACAAGACACAACCAGGATACACACAGGGCACGTGAGCACACTTACACAGGACACAAACCTAATCTTGACACATGGACATGGACATATGGACACACACACATAGGACACAATCCATGATACACAGGACACACATATGGACACATTCACATACGAGCACACATGGACACACACCCTAGTTAATATGAAAATTTGTTTGCATAACTCAAATTTATGATTGTATAATTAGGAATTTGGGTAGTACATAGCTATTTGTGTTCATATGTGTCCATTTAGATATATATATTCTCTATTTGATTGTCACTATGCTATATAGTAGTTTGTTAGAATTTTTAGGGAGATATGGATACTTGGTTAAAGTATTATTGTGATGTGTTAATATATAGCTAGGTAATGGGTATTAGGCTAAGATATTATAAGATATTTATTATATATAATCTATATTAAGTATATAATACATAATATAGTCTTTATTAACTAGTATAACTTAGAAACCTAGTATAGCAAGGTATTGACCTAGAATGACTTGATAAACCTAGTATTGACTAGTTTAACTATATAGGCCAATCCAGTTATCAACTTGGAACCCAAAGTACCGGAAGCCATGAGACGTCCATATACTGGAGTTTGAAATCTTTGTCTCTATTTTTCTCTCTAGTACCGGAAGCCATGAGACATAAGTCTTCTCTTCTCTTTCATATTTCAATCGCATGACTTTCGGCACCAGAGCGTTAGGTAGAGCCAAAGGTCTCATGGCTTCTAGGTTTATTTACCTATTTCTTATTAGGTTTTTTGCTAGGTCAAGATACAAGTGAGTATATTGATTATGTGAGTATCCACGTGTTCCTTGTCCACATGTCAACTAGGTTTGGAAATTAATATCAAACTTATCTATTTACTTATTTTATTGAGACTCATGAGTCACGATATGGATACTCACACATCACAACTCGAATACTAACGATATGACCTAAATACTCACTTTGATGAACATTTGGATAATATACTTGAATGATGTCTATTCATCTTTGCAGAAGTATCTAGAAATGGATCTGAATTACTACCTACGTCATCGTTCGTGGATGTACAACCGTCATCCTGATGATATATGCGCTGTGCGGGATGAATACATAGAGAAAGTAGAGCAGTTCCTGCAGTTCGCCAAGGCATTTCCTGAGTACATGGACGACACAAAAATTAAGTGTCCGTGTGTAAAATATTGTAACTTAAAAAATATCCAGAAGTGGATGTGATATATCATTTGTACTCGAGAGATTTTACTCTGAATTACTATCAGTGGACCTCACACGGAGAGCTTGTGCCTTTAGGATGGAGCAGGAGCCTTAAGTGGAGCCATATATAGATGTCCACGAGCATGCTAATTTCGACGACGGGTACGTGAACATGGTTTTCAAAACTACGAGGCCTAATTTTGATCCGGACAATCATGAAGCAGTTGAGGAGGCATCGAATGTCGATGCTACAAAGTTTATAAAGTTGTTGGAGAATGCAATGACTCCATTGTATCCTGGTTGTGAGGATAATTTGTCGTTAGAGGTAGTCACCAGGATATTGAGCATAAAGTCTGATTTCAACATGTCGTAAGAATGCTACAACCGACTGATCGAGTTGATTATAGAGATCTTGTCGGAGGGTGCCAAGTTACCTACAGACTTCTACCGATCTAAGAGAATGGTTAGATCTCTATAGATGGGATATGAGAAAATTAATTTGTGTCACAATGGGTGTATGTTGTACTATAAAGAAGAAAAAGATGAAGCAGTGTGCAGATTCTGTGGTGGAGAAACTAGAGGGGTAAGTAACTAATACGTCGACGTTTAAGTCATCTCAATACAACTATTACACTAATCCGCCTATGCTTCATTGTGTATCAACACATATAATGATGCGGTAAGGTCGAGTAGACCATACATAACAAATGAAGAAGTAGAACAGGAAATGAGACTTCATTTTCCTTTATGGTTGACAACATATGTAAGGATCTCAGTAATTACTTTTTGTGTATGTATACTTGCACAATAATTAACGTTAAAATTAATATCGCTTATTTGATATTTAGGTCGATCGTCCAGAGGCAACACTTGAGAATGAATCTATTAGAACTCTAGCGAAGGGACTAATTTATGTCGTCAAGATCTGGCAAACTTACTGTGTGAATGGGTTTAGGTAGAAGTCAACAAATGGCCCAATACGAGACAGCTTCTTCGATCTCGATTCTACGAAAAATAGTTGTTTGTATATCAAATCTTCTAACTACAAATACGTCGATCCAAGCACTGATTTTGTGGGCGTATTACAAGAGATTGTGGAGTTGACATATAATTATGCCACAGATCCTGCTAAGATCGTATTATTCAAGTGTGAGTGGTTTGATCCTATCCAAGATCAAGGTTAAAAAATTGACAAGCATGGTCTTGTGGATATAAACTACCGGCGTCGATATTAAGGACATGAACCATTTTTTCTATCAAGTCAGGCTCAGCTAGTGTACACAACTTATCCTAAACGAGGAATCGGGAGGTCAGATTGGTAGACAGTCTGTAAGACTAAAGCTAGAAATATCTTTGGCGTTGACAAAATAGCTTATCAGGAAGACGACCTACCTCTTGTTGTAAATATTGTAGATGTGGACTCAACGAAAGTTACTCATGACATATTTCATCAAGTAGAAGAGGTAGAAGTATCAGAAGATGATGATGAAGCAGATAAAAATAAAGATGAAGAGGAAGAGGAGGAGGAGGAAGACGAACAAAATAAATTTTCAGATGATGATTGAAAATTAAATAAAATTTATTTATACTTTTTTTGTGGCCTGGTTGTGTGATACTTATGTTTATAAAGATGATACATACATATCTCTGTGTATTTTTAGCCTAATTCTGTGATACTTATGTTTGTGACGGTGATACATACTTATGTTTTGTGATGGTGACACTTTTATCATTTAGACTTTTATTGTGGTCTAGTTCACAACTTCCGTGTATTTTTTCTGCCATGTAATCTAAATATCTCTGTATATTTATTTAATCATTATATGTTGTTATCAGATATGTCTGGACGACGTGGATCCTATTCCCGCGGTATATCCTCTAGACATCATCTACAGGACACAGATACTCCTTCCCTATCCTCGTCCCCGAGTAATCCATACTATCTGTCACGCCCCAGTCCCAAAATATGTAGGACTAGGAACACGTAAGCATGCCAGCCGTATGGATATGGCAACTCCAATATATGGAAACCAAAATTCACACGTACGCTGTAATATGAAAATCAATCCACAAGTGGTATAAACATATGTCACAAGTCACAGGGTATAATCTAAATCTCATCCACAGAAAATTAATATAAATAAATAACCAGTATCTATGAAACTAGATCTCAATATAAGAAGTATCTAAGGATGGTAGTTGGATGAAAACAAATCCACTACCAACTCGAATGTAAAGGTACAACACAATAAACACAATATAAGAATACCAGCTAACAGTCATGGGGCTCGGAGAGAAGACCTCCACGAAACATATATAATCATCCAAATCTGCGCTCCTGCAAATACTCAAGAACAGATACACCTGGCAGGGGACAAGGTCCTCAGAGGGACGTAACAAGATATATAACAGCAAGCCAATTTGAATAAAGTAAACATGCATAATAGGTAGAAAATATGTAAGTACGCTGTACAAGACAATCTATATGAATGCAAATGAGGACAACTTTTCGACGTATGGGCAAGGGTAGGCTACTCGATCTAATCTCACAACTCACACACACGTCCATGAACATCAACAGCCAACATACCGCGGGGGTAGCGACCATCGGACACGACCATCATAGTGCGTGCTAGTGACTACGGTGTTACCAGAGTGGTTAAAGCCCATACGCCTACTAATTGTCCTCTCATGATACTAAGTGGCAAGTGTGTGTCAACATATCTAATATATAGTAATGACTAAAAGAAACTACACATGCAATGAATAAACAGAATACAATAAATATACAAAAATATACTAAGCATGCAAAATACTGTAAGTAATTTGGCAAGGTATCTTGCCTCGCAAGAAAGCTGCAAAAATGTAATGTCCCAATGTCCACACCAAGATTTAGAAGCTACGGCCTCAGAATTTACGTCCCCGGATGCTGAAATAAATATTACCAACGTTCCCAGAATAAGCAAAATAGCTAAAAAGTACTTTCCTTTCGTCCAATTTGGACACAGTGGCAAAAAGGTAATTTTGGGTCAATGCGGGGTCCACGTGTGGCCCACTTTGCACCAAAAAATGTGCTAAGGATAACAGTCTCTAAATAGAACAAATTATAGGTCAAACAACTCTAAATGTCAATACGAACCCAACGGTATGTTCAAATGTGGATTCCGATGGGCCAAACACAATTTTGCCCAAAAAGTCAACCGTGGGGCCCGCCAATTGGCGACTTGGTCAACTGTCTCAGAATTACGTAAAAATTGGGTCACCGGACCAGCGCATTACCACGAGTCCAGTGGCGTAAGTTTCGTCATATTCTGATGAGCGTGCACAAAATGTGCGAGACTTTTGCAAAAGTTGCGACACGGACACGTCCGCGGATACGGGCTGATTTCGGCGCGCACACGTGTCCGAATCAGTTTTTGCAAATTTTTTCATGTCCGGTTATGCTGCGCGCACTGTTCGGTACACTTGGTACACGATGGGGCGGTCCCGTTTGGCGGGGCGCGCTCCGTTTCACAACTTTTAAAAATCTAAACAAAATGGGTTCGCGGGATTTTCCAACGAATTTAATTCTGTCTACAGCAGTTAATAATCTAGGGTTATTTAACAGAAATTAAACTAGGTCAAGTGGTCTACGCATACCAAAAAGAATTATCGAATTCGGATCTCTGTGGTGGAAGATACGAACTCCGAAATATGGGTGATCACCGCAGTTTTCTGCGATCCCAGAATTTGGTCTATTTCTGCCAAATTTGGCACTATTTTTGCCTATGGTTTCGCGTTGTTCGAGGTCTACTATCACACAGATATGGAAGAGGGTTAAGGGTGAGCATACCGGTGAAGACGGGGTGGCGTTTGGTTGAGCGAGGCGACGAGAAACAACTCCGGAACACAGGTACCTCGCTGTGGGAATCTGCAGTGCGCGGGTTCGCAGTCGTCGGGATTTGTTTGGACGGCCTGGCGGGGTTCTTCGGCTGCGGTGGCGGCACTCTCTAGGTCTATATGGGAAGAGAAAGGGTCTGGATGTTTTAGGTTTAGGGTTTAGAAATATATATATATATAATATATATATATATATATTATATATATATATATATATATAAGTGGGGAGAGAGGAGGGGTTATCGGCTAACGTGGGGTGCTGTTGGTTTTAAACAAAGTGACTCACAAAGCAAGGGCTGCATCACTAGGCTTAGAATTGCTAAAGGGGGGGGGTGGGGGGTGGGGGGGGGGGGGGGGGGGGGGGGGTGGCGTGGCTGTGCTTAGTCTAGGTGCGGCTGTAGAGTAGTTGTATAGTTCTATTTTTTTCTTTTCTTTTCTTTTACAACTCTTTATAGTATATATATATATATATAATATAATATATATATATATATATATATATATATATATATATATATATATATATTATACTCATAGAAAAATTCTAGATTTATATTAATGCACACTAATTAAGCTAGCAACTGCTCAAGGAGTCTCCTACATGAAATAAATTCAGAAAATTTCTGATGGTCCCATAAATCTCCTAAGTGCACCAACACCTAAAATAAAAAATTATAAAAATCTATTTCTCCTAATTAGCACATAATTACTATAATTAAATTATTAATTAATAATTAAAAATTGGTATATATAATTTTTAGAAATAGGGTTTTACATTCTACCCAACTTATTAAAATTTTGTCCTCCGAAATTAAAATTAAGCCACGGTAGAAAATTCAAGGGTGGTATAAGATTTGCAATTGTTTAAAATGCAAGGCTAGGTTTAAAGGAGTGGACGATGTTGCGCGTTACACATTCCGAAAAATTATGGGAAAAATCCACATGAGCGAAAAATAGGTTTCTTCATGTGTCATGTCCAATGGTGTGGACACCTAAATGCTCCTTTGCATAAAAGCGCCCAACAATTAGAAAGTTGCATAAAGATCAGAACGGATGATGGGCATTGTCTAGGATAAGTGTATGAATTTGTAGGAAGACAGTGGCTAGTGTAGTGCTCCAATTATCGAAGCACGGTAAGGTGCGCTAAGTAATATATTAATTAGTGCAAAATTAATATAAATAATACCGCGTTCTATTTCTAACTGGAATCAATCTAGCCCTTAGTCTCACTATCTCCGCCAAGTAGGTCTAATTTTGGGTGAGGGGTTCACAATCTACCGAACTTAAAATTTATCCATCTATCACTTAAGGCTATACATCTAGGAAAACTATTCCTCAAATTATTTAATCATATTATTCAACCCTCAAAGTTTTTAACACCAAACATATCACCTATGATATGTCCTTAATCAATTATAAAAGAGGGTCACTAAGTCATATGATTAGCCTTATGGATATATCTAGTACTATCAGTGTCAACTTTATACCAGCACGAGGTTTCGTTTTTTCCGAAATAAGGGAAGATGGAGAGCAATAATAAAGAATTTCAAGGTGAAGGTGATAGAATACAAGTACGAGGTTCAAAGAGATTAAAGAATTCGAAAAGAGAGTTATCAGGACAGTTGTGGATTAAAATCCTATTTTTGATAATTTTTTATTTACATGCTCGTAACAGTACAGTTATGTACCGATACGATGTGTCAGACATGTCTAGGGGCAAGTATATTCGTCTACTACCATATATCTTAATCCACGTAAAGTAGTCATTGCGAAGAACGAACCAAGCGCACTAAGGTTAGCTAGACCTTAATACACCGATTCTGATTAGGCAATTGTATCATTGTGTGCAACCCAATAATATATATGTCATGAGCAAGCTCGACAAAAGAATAAGCTTGCAAAACTAGGCTATAAATAGCAGCATAAGTCAAGGTAGTACAGCAAACATAAATACGCTGATTATGATGAAAGAAGGTACATAACAATGTCAAGTTCACAAAATATAAGACTCTATAATCCCTACAGTTGTCATACTAATTCCTTGTCTAAGTCGATAGTCGACAAAGTAGGGGGTATAGCCTCTAAGTCCTACAGTTTGGAAAAAATAGCACTGTCGTCCTATAGCTAACATACAGTTAATGTTGTTCAAATCACACCTTCGATAATAGGGCAAAAGACTATGTGATACTAGGTTATAAGGTATACTACCCAACTTATAATAACAAACTAATACTGTAATTGCCTTAAGGATACCGTAGAAACTCCTGTTAAGGTCTACGAGAAGGGGGTTCTTGGTACTTATTAGGGTATCCTCTTCCATTACATAGGTCATGGTCATCCTAAGTCTTAGTCTTAGTGCAAGTGTCAATAGTAAGAATGGAACAGTTACTGGCCTCAAGGGAAAGGGAATATAACTCGTATCGAGGTGGGGGTACATATTACACAATTTAAAACTAAAGGATAAGCACCAGGTCTCAATCTACAAGAATAGCTTAACCCATCAAGTTCTAACTACTAAGCACACAATTTCAAAATTTACATAACTTAACACTAGAATCCCAACTTCTATATGTCCTTAACACAGAATAAATCACCTGGCCCTACAATCAGAAGTGTCAGATGGCACGAGTTGAAAGATGAAGAATAGAGAATACAATTTCATCGTCGCACAATTACCGAACGCTAAGGTCGCAGAGGAACAATATATGAAATTAAAAATATGGGGCTCTAGATAGCATCACAATTTTTTAGGGGGGGTGGTATGCTATTTGCTATATTCGAGGTATCATCAAAAAAATATTATATGCATTGCTCTT
>JAYESA010000012.1:146423277-146690320 GCA_036927795.1 Iris macrosiphon | reverse complement strand
CTAGTCCCTCGATATTATGGGACTGGGGCATGACATGGTTTTTGTGGTGGCCCATGCAGGTCTACGACAAAATTGTTTTGGTCTCAACTTAGGGGCCAAGCAAACCTGTAAAAGGATAAGATAGGTTATAGGATCTCATCCATTTGTTGAATCATTTTTGAAACTCTATATCGCATTCGAATTAAGTACTTGATTTGCATCCTGCTTGACTCTATTTAACGTTCTCATAAAGTTTATTTTGGATGCAGAAAGATGGATCCAAGAAATGGAGATGAAATTCCTTTTACACCATAAGACGCTGTGGTTACCTATGGTGATGGAGTTACACCAGAGAACAGAGGTCAATCCTCTCAAAGTGGACAAGATGAGCAGCATAACTCAAGGTTCAGGCGTGATGATATTCCACCACCGCCACAGTTCACTCCACAGATGCCTGCCTTCCCACCAGGGCAAGCAATGGACGGGCAGCAAATGTTTCAGATGTTTTATGCCATGATGCAAGCTCAACAACAAGTTCAACAGGAGGCACAGCGTCAGGAGGCAGAGAACCTGAGAAACAGCCTAGTAAATGCATTGGAGTAGGCAAACCCGCAAGCTAGGCGACCAGCGACGGGAAGTATCACTGATTTCCGTCAACTTAAGCCCCGTACCTTTTCGGGCAAGGAAGGACCAACTTAAGTGCATGAGTGGCTCACCAATACACAACATCAGTTGGAAGCAGCTGAACTTCCGCGGGAGAGATGGATGACCGCTGTCCGAATGCAACTGACGGACAACGCGCACCACTGGTGGCTAGCTGAAGAGAGGAGGCTCGGACATGACCGAGTCACTTGGGAGGAGTTCTCTAGACTCTTCCAAGAGATGTATATTCCAGCCGTTGCTAGATCAGAACTCCGAGATAAGTTCAACCGCCTCATCCAGGGCAACATGACGGTGGAGGAGTATAATGCTGAATTCATTCGCCTGAGTCGTTTTGCCCCTTCTCTAATTCCTACCGAAGAAGAGAAGGCGGAGAAATTCTTTGACGGGCTCAGGTTCAAGCTTCAGAGGTTGATTGGATCTGTTGCCCCTACATCGTACAACGATGTCCTTGCTGCAGCACGACGCATGGAGCGCGTCACCAGGAGGGAGTCAAATCTGAAGCGGCCATTTACCTCAGCACCATCCAAGGCAGTACAAGGGGATTCTGCAAAGCGACTCCAGAGGAATATACCGCAGAGAGCAGCATCAAGAACCCTACCTACTTGTCATTTCTGCGGCAAGTTGGGTCACATTGAAAAGGAGTGCAGACACAAATTGGGTCTGTGCCTGGTTTGCGGATCCAACCAGCATCTATCCAGAGACTGTACAGCACGCCGAGAGGGAGCACCACGACTAGCTCTACCTGTACCAAGGCCAGATTATCCAGCAGTGGGAACACAGCAGACGGGAGTTGGAGGAGTCAGACCACCAGCTCCAGGAGGATATCAGCCAAGACCACCATTGCCACCTCAAGCAGCACTATTCCAACAGGCTCGTCAGCAGAGGGGTCCAGCCCAGGGACGAGGTCAGGCTTTTGCATTGGCTGTTCAGGAAGAAGCTATTGCTGGAGAAGTTATAGCAGGTACCATTTTAGTAGCTTCATTACCTGCTGTAGCTTTATTTGATTCTGGGGCATCGCACTCATTTATAGCTGCTAGCTTCGTAGCCACCCATCGAGTAGCTACTGCACCCCTTCCGAAGACTAAGAGAATTCTTACGGGAGGTGGAATTATACCTGTTAGTGATATCTGTAGATCATGTTCAGTAATAGTCTGCGGGAGAGAGATGCGAGCCCAATTTCTGATCTTTTCTATGCCTGACTATGATGTTGTACTTGGTATGGACTGGTTAAGTCAGTATCATGCTACTCTTGATTGTCGGCTTGGAAAAGTTATATTCAGACCACCTGGACACTCAGAGTTTGAATTTCTTCGAGGAGCTGTAGGACAAGGTGTTCAGCCAACTCTTAGGGTATTAACTATAGAAGGGGAGTCAAGTTACCCAAGAGTTATATCAGAGTTTGTGGATGTATTTCCCGAAGACCTTCCAGGTCTACCACCTGATCAGGAAATAGAATTCACCATAGACTTAACTCCAGGAGCAGAACCTATCACTTCATCGGTTTATAGACTAGCCCCTAAGGAGTTAGTGGAGTTGAAGAAGCAAGTTGATGAACTTCTGGAGAAAGGTTTCATCCGGCCTAGTGTTTCACCTTGGGGAGCACCTATACTTTTTGTACCAAAGAAGGATGGAACAGTTCGCCTATGCATTGATTACAGGGCGTTAAACGCTGTGACCATTAAGAACCGGTATCCCTTGCCATGCATTGATGACTTATTTGATCAATTGAGTGGAGCTAGGGTATTTTCGAAGATTGACCTTAGATCCGGTTATCACCAGATTAGGGTGAGGAAGGAAGATATCCCGAAGACAGCCTTTAGAACCAAGTATAGACACTATGAGTTCCTAGTAATGCCGTTTGGTTTAACCAACGCGCCTGCTGTGTTCATGAGCTTGATGAACCGAGTCTTCCATCAATACTTGGATAAATTCGTGGTGGTATTTATCGATGACATTCTGGTATATTCCAAAAGCCACGAAGAGCACGAGGAGCATCTCAGAATCGTGCTAAAGACGTTGAGGCAGGAGAAGCTTTATGCTAAGCTCAGTAAATGTGAGTTTTGCATGGATAAGGTACCATTCTTAGGGCATATTATCTCAGGAGAAGGACTGTCAGTTGATCCGGAGAAGGTTGCTGCCATTGAGACTTGGCCTACACCGACATCAGTTGCTGAGGTAAGGAGTTTTCTAGGACTTGCTGGATATTACAGAAGGTTCGTAGAAAATTTCTCAAGGATTGCAGAGCCAATGACGAAGTTGACACGGAAGGATCAGGACTTTGCATGGACAGAAGAATGTCAGAGGGCCTTTGTAGAATTGAAGAGGCGTCTAACAACAGCACCAGTCTTGACTCTTCCTTCAGGGTCAGGCGGTTTTGTTGTTTATAGCGATGCTTCAGGTAGTGGCCTAGGATGTATTTTGATGCAACACGGCAAAGTTATTGCTTATGCATCGAGACAGTTGAAGGTCCATGAGAAGAACTACCCAACGCATGATCTGGAGCTAGCTGCTGTAATATTTGCACTGAAGATTTGGAGGTATTATCTTTATGGTGAGAAGGTAGAAATCTTCACTGACCACAAAAGTCTAAAGTATGTATATACCCAGAAGGAGCTTAACATGAGACAAAGGCGCTGGCTAGAGTTGATGGTGGACTTTGATATAGATCTGCAGTACCACCCAGGGAAAGCAAATGTAGTCGCAGACGCACTCAGCAGGAAGCCTACGGCTTATTTCTTGACGATGCAGCCTGAGCTATTGAAAGATCTACAGGAGCTCCAGATAGAGGTTATTCTACCAAGACAGAATGGCTTGCTGGCTAATCTGGAAGTTAAGTCATCGCTTGTGGAAAGGATTAAAGAAGCTTTGCCTACTGATGTAAGATTTCGAAGACTCAAAGAGAAGACAGAAGCAGGCATGCAGACGGGACTTCGCATACATGAGGATGGTACATTAAGGTACGGAGATCGTCTATATGTTCCAAATGGAGAATTGAGACAGGAGCTAATGACTGAAGCCCATATCTCCATATACTCTGTTCATCCAGGAGGAACAAAGATGTATCGAGATCTAAGGCAGTACTATTGGTGGCATGGAATGAAGAGGGAGATTGCAAGATTTGTAGCTAAATGTTTAGTCTGCCAACAAGTGAAAGCCGAGCATCAGAGGACTGCAGGAATGTTGCAGCCGCTTCCCATACCAGAATGGAAGTGGGAACATATCACCATGGACTTCGTCACAGGATTTCCAAGGAGTCCCAGCGGAAAAGATGCGGTATGGGTTATCGTGGATCGACTCACTAAATCGGCTCACTTCTTGCCATTTAGAGTTGGACAGTCCACAGAGATACTAGCCGACATGTATATGAGACAAATAGTAAGATTACATGGAGTGCCGGTTAGTATTGTATCAGATCGGGATTCGAGATTCACCTCTCATTTCTGGCGAAGTATGCAAGAGAGTCTTGGCACCAGACTAAAATTCAGCACTGCCTACCATCCCCAGACAGATGGTCAATCAGAACGTACAATCCAGATCTTAGAGGATATGCTGCGATCCTGTATGTTAGATTTTGGAGGGTCTTGGAAAGATCATTTGCATTTGGTAGAGTTCTCCTACAACAACAGTTATCAAGCAAGCATCAAGATGGCACCTTTCGAGGCGTTATATGGTAGGAAGTGCAGATCGCCAATATGCTAGAGTGACATCGGAGAGCATCAAATTTTGGGACCAGAGTTGGTGATGCAAACAGTGGAGAAGGTAAAACAGATCCAGAATCATCTTCGGGCAGCTCAGGTCAGACAGAAGCATTGGGCTGATACACACCGACGTCCCCTGGAATTCAAGGAAGGAGAACATGTATTTCTGAGGATTTCACCTACTCGAGGAACCATTTGCTTTGGAAGCAGGGGCAAATTGAGTCCAAGGTACATTGGGCCCTTTGATATTCTGGAACGCATTGGTGAGGTGGCCTATCGTCTTGCATTACCTCCATCCTTAGAGGGAGTGCATGATGTATTCCATATCTCACAGTTGAGAAGGTATGTGACTGACCCAAGTCACATAGTGGATCATTCTGAGATCGCCGTAGGTCCAAGCCTGAGATATGAAGAACAACCGGTGGGTATACTCGGAACCAGTGAGAAGATACTGCGAGGGCATACAATTAAACTGGTTCGTGTGGCATGGAAGCAACACTCTCCTGGTGAATCTACTTGGGAGAGAGAGGATATCATGCGCCAGAAATACCCCCACTTATTCGAGGATGCAGGTATATCTTAAGTAAATTTTTGTATTACTGTAGTTCTGTTCTGTTAGTAGTTTAATCTTTAATTGCGAGGACGCAATTTTCTTAAGGGGGGTAGATTGTAATCACCTGAAAATTTTAAGAATTTTTTAAATTTAATTTTTATGAATTTAATTAGCAATTTTCTGTATTTTTAAAACCAATAAACTAGGGTATTCTAATTTAAAATGAATTTTTAAAAGATACTAAATAATATTAAAATGTGATGAAAATTATATTTTCTAGTGTAAAATTAAAAACCGAGCATGGAGTATTTTTCTGGGAATTTATTGGACCCCGGATGAAGTTTTAAAGCATTAAAAACTATTGTTTAAAACTGATAATTAAAACCCACATAATAAACCAAACTAAACCAGTGTTTGAACCGACCCAGACCCGGCCGGTCTGACTGAACCGGGCCAACCCTCTTAGCGGGTCGTATCCGGGTCAGACCCGACCCGCCAGTAACCGACCCGACCCGGACCTAAACCTAACCCCCGAATCCCTAAAGCCCCGACTCCTCACTGCCGGCGGCCGTTTCCGCCGCCGTGGCCGCCGGCGACCGTCCCCATTCATCTTCCCTGGAACCCCCGTCGCTTTCCCTTCAGATTCCGGCCAACCGCCGGCCATCCTACTCCCATTCGACCCCTATTTATACCCCTCCATCCGCCGGAAAACCCCCTTCACCACCCCTCTTCTCCGGCGAGCTCCTGTTATTCCGACGAACCCCATACTCCGGCCACCCACCTCCAGCAGACCCCGACACCGGCCACCCACCTCCAGCAGACCCCGACACCGGCCACCCGACCCCAGCCGGCCCCTCTCTCCTGTCCGCGACGTCGCCGGCGACCTCCAGACCGACGCCGAAGCCTCCAGCCGGCCGCCCAGACCGTCGCCGACCACCCAGAATCGGCGCCGCCTCCGCCCGCACCCTAGGCCGACTCCGGCAGACACGGACACGATCCAGAATGCAAGTACAGAGTCAGGACACAGCTTGGACACGGATCCAGGACACAGGGACTCGAGTTTGACACGCGTAGATACGGACTTCTTGAACCCTGTTCAGGTACCCATAACTTTTGACTCGTAGCTCCGATTTTAATTCCGTAAATTGTATCGCGTAGCCTGTATAACCCTCTCGGTGCCCGGACAAACCGCTCGGGGCATCGCGTCCTGTGGTGATCGCACACCGCGATCCAAAAACAGGAAAAACTTAGTCCTGTTTCACCCCGGAATCGAGTACGCCCCGCCAAACGGGACGACTTGGTCGCGTGCGGTCTTTACCGATACGTGCGGGTCGTTGATACGGACGTGCGGGATTTCGCAGAAGCTGATTCGGATGTGCGTGCACACCGGAATCAGTGCGTATCCGCGAACAACGTCTCGTATCCGACTTTTCTGTAATTCGCTGTAACTTAGTGTATACACGTCAGATCGAGACAAAACTTGCACCACCGGACTCGTAGCAATACGCTGGTCCTGTGGGTCAAGTTTGGTTCGATTCTGAGAACGTTGGAAAATCGCGTGTCGTGGGTCCCACAGGCTCCATCCGACGGGCGATTTTGAGAACGGCTCATCGGAATCCAATTCCGGAAGTTCCGTTGGGTTCGTATCAACGTTCCTGACTTGTTGACACTAAGTTAGACTGATTTGGAGACCTTTGACCCTGACCCGGTTTTCGGTGCAAAGCGGCCCACATATGGACCCGCTTTGGCCCAGAAATGTTGTTTTTGCCCTTGTGTCCAAACTGGACTTAAGGACAGGCGTTTCTAGCTATTTCTTATGTTCTGAGACTGTTGGTAATGTTCATTTCAGCTTTTGGAGAAGCATTTACTGGACCCACTGATACAGGGATCGCTACTGGTATTCCAACCCCAGGCAAGTGTACCTTGCCATAAATTACAGTTTATTAGTTTATTTAGTTCTCTTGCTCTATTTTCTGTTACTAGTGTACATGATATAACCTAGAACCGTATGACATACTTAGTGTCCGATTACAGTCGGGTGCCAACTCCGTACGCGGAGTTGTGTATGTCATTTAGTGATGGACATTCGAGACCCTTTATATTCTTGTGCTTGTTTATCAAGTACACCATAACCTAGGACACTTGACACGATATATTGAAAGAATCTTCCTGAGATATTCAAGGTGATTCTGTATAGGATACAGGATGGACATAGTATTATACTCTTAGATTATGACTGTTGCATTAGCTCTGATCTCACGTGACATGGACATGAGACGTGTGGTTACATTGGGTGGGGAGAGACACACAGGCTACAGGCTGTTCTATATATATACTACTATTGTGAGGTTGTAGACTCTCGAGCAGAGCTAGACCACTACTAGATATTGCTGCTACCGGCTCCCCGACACAGAGCTTGTAGCGGTCTCAGCCTGAGTACTAGTGTTGCTCTCAGTTGCATTTTCACATAGATGGTTATGTAGATACCCTGCTTATTTTATTTACTATTTCACTGCATATATTTTGGCTTATATTATTTGTACCTTGCTATGTCCCCTGAGGACCTGGATCCGGATGATGTTCCCAGGTTTAGCAGAAGAACATTATCCCGAGGTTTACGGGACAAGAGCTGAAGCTGTACCAGGAGCTGTTGCTGAAGGAGAACCTAACATAGAAGCAGAGGTGATGGCTGAAGACTTTTCATGAGCTTATGATGTTTGTACTCTTCAGATACATTATTTTGGACTCTTTTGTTCTAGTCTGATAAACCAGTATTTTAGACTCTTATCGGGTTGTTCCCCGACATACTCTGCTAAGACTGGACTTTGATGTACTTTCTTTATTTTGCTGATGTTCTTATTATTCTGTGTGTGGATGAGATTAGTATTTTGACTTATTGTTGTAGACCTATATTACAGCTTAGGTATGCCCGATGGATCCATTAAATTGGGATGTCCATCGGTGTGTACTGCTGGCCATTGCCACGTGTCTAGTCCCTCGATATTATGGGACTGGGGCGTGACAATATCTTAGTTTACTCGTAGAATAAGGATGAAAATGCCAGGACACCTGCGGATGGTGCTTCAAACTCTTCGAGACAATAAGTTATTCGCGAAGCTAAGAAAGTATGAGTTCTAGTTGGACAACATATTTTTTCTAGGGAACATCATTTCCACGGAGGGAATCTCCGTCGACCCGAAGAAAGTTGAAGCCATCGTGAAGTGGAAGAGACCTGAGTCGGCCAACGACATTCGGAGCTTCCTTGATCTAGCAGGCTACTATAGGAGATTTATAAAAGATTTTTCAAGGATCGCCTCGCCTCTAATTCTTCTCCCTCGGAAAGGAGTAACGTTCACGTGGTCGCACGACTGTGAAGCTTTATTTTATGGAATTAAAGTAACGACTCGTCTCAGCACCGATTCTTACCCTTCTGGACGGACCCGATAATTTTAAGATCTATAGCGACGCTCAGAAAAAGGTTTGGGATGTGTCCTTATGCAGAGGGATAAAGTGATAGCCTTTGCGTCGAGGCATTTAAAGCCTCACGAAAGAAACTATCCAACGTACGACCTGAAACTTGTAGCGGTGGTGTTCACATTGAAGTTATGGCGGCATTACCTCTATGGCGTACTGTGTGAAATCTTCACGGATCACAAAAGCCTTAAATACCCGCTACACTCAAAAAGATTTGAATTTACAGCAACGACGTTGGCTTGAACTCCTTAGCGACTTTGACTTGATGATCAGATATACACCGGGCAAGGGCAACGTTGTAGCTGATCTACTGAGTCGAGTGCTTATTGGGAGCTTAGCTATCGATGATAGGCTGCACAGGAATCTCAAAATTTTGGATATTACACTCTGAATCAAATACAAAAGGTGGCATAAGTGGCTCAGTTGTGCCTCGAACCCGACTTATTGGAGAAAGTTAAGTCCGCTCAGAAGGACGACATTTTCCTAGAGAAGATGCGTAATCTTATCTCAGCAGGAAAGGCGACCGACTTTGCGGTGAGTACGGATGAAATAATATGGGTAAAGGAAAGTGTAAACTCCCACACCCAAAATTAGGTCTACTTGGCTTAGATAGTGAAATTAGGGCTAGTTGAACCCAATTAGAAATAGAACACGATATTTGATTTAACTATACAATATTTATATCGCTTAGCGTGCCTTACCGTTGCTTCGATAATTGGAGCACTACACTAGCCACTGTCTACCTACAAATTTCACATCCTTGCCCTAGACATGACCGCCTTCTATTCTGACCTCGGTGTAACTTATAATTATGCTTTCTTGTGCTACATTTTAGTCGCACAACATTCATCGCAAACGTTATTATTTAATTTTAAATAAAAATCAACTTTGTACCCCTGTGCGTTCCAATCGAAATTGGAGACACAATCTTGACCCGTTTTGTGCAACCCGAATTTTGTTAATATTCTACTCTGAGCCCTCTATGTCCATGATACTTGTGTCCCACCTAATTTTATCCCCATGTACTTCTAATTAATTCTAGAACACCTTGCGCATTCAATTTAATTAATTAAAATTCAATTTCTATCTTTGTGTAATTTTCCCAATTATTGGGCGCTTTTATGCAAAATTGCATTGAGGTGTCCACCCCATTGGACAATACATGAAGAAATCTAACTTTCCCTTTTATAGGAATTTTTCCATAATTTTCGGGATGTGCAAACGTGCAACATCGCCCCTTTATTCTAAACCTATCCTTGCATTTAAATAATACAATTATGGCCCTCCAAAGATCCTCATGTGAGCCCAAAGCCCAACTCCAAGGAGGTGTTGACCAAGCCCACTCCTAGGTCAACAAAACCCTAGCTCACATGTATAAATATTCAACATTATTCCTTTTTCCTTTCCTTTTTCTATTTTTACATCAAAACCCCAAAACCTAAACCAAACGCCTAGCCGACATCCCCATGTCCCCCATCTACAGTTCTTCTTCCCCGACCTCCCTCCAGCGAGCCATCCCGTCGGAGCAGACCCAGCAGCATCGCCTCCGACCGCCGGAGACCCCGTCAGAACCCGCTGTACCTCCCAGTCTTCATCCTCCTCCGCCTTCTTCCTCGACCTCCTCCGTCTGCACTTCCTCCCCGCCGGAGCTGCTCGCAGCCCCGATCTCCGGAGCAGCCGACCGGACCCCTCCGCGACACCACCGACCCCATCACCATTTCCAGTCAGCCACCCTCTTCCATCCTCGACCACCTCGCCACCAGCAACACCACCGTCATCACAAACCACCACCATCATCCCCGAGTACCCCGACTGTGCAGCACCGATGACTCCTCCGCCTCTGCACATCTCGCCCCGCTGCCTCTTCCCGACTGTCTTCGACCTCCTTCCCTCGCCTGAACCCGGAGCACCCCGCCTGCCGACTCCCTGACCGACTGAACACAGCCACCAACCGCCTCGCCGGACTCCCCTATCACCACCACCACACCACCAGCACTTCACCTCCACCATTCCCTGTCTCCTCCCCGACTTGCCCAGAGCACCACCACCCCGTTCCCTGCTCTCTCTTCCTCCTCGACTATAGCCCCACCATCTCCCTGTCTTCCTCCTCTGCCCTGGCCGGACACCCCCCTGGCCGGAGTTCAGTCATCACCCCCTCCATCACAATCATCATCTCCAACCTCATCACCATTACTACCATTACAATCATCATCATCATCATCATCACCAATACCTTAACCCTAATCGTCCACATCACCATCCTCGTCATTACCATCGTCCTCTTCATCACCATCGTTTACATCATCGTCCTTGTCATCATCATCATCCACTCTCATCATCACCTTTACCATCATCATCGCCATCATCGTCATCATCATCACCTTAACTATCATCGTCATCGTCGTTATTATCATCGTTGTATCATCATCAATAACCATCATCATCATCAACATCACCCCATCATCAATATCTCATCCTCGTCATCACCATCATCTACATCATCGTCCTAGTCATCCTCCCATCATCCACATCAATCACCACATCATCACCCCCCTTCACTATTATCATCCACATCCTCACCATTGTCCACATCATCGTCATCACCATCACGTAATCATCATCATAATCATCACCACTATCACCCTAATCATTGACCTAATCACCACTCTAATAACAATGATCATCATCATTATCACATTAACCTAATCATCACATCATCATCATCCCTCGTCATCGTGTTCATCATGGACCCGTCACCCTTGCCAGATAACCCGCAGCAGTCACCCCGATTCCCGTGCCTGTGCACGCTGACCCCGAGTATATTGGATTGGTTCTACGTAACTTCCGGAGCAGGTTATTGGGACTACATAGCTTATTGCCAGGCAAGTATACCTTGCCTTGTGTACTATTTAAATTCTGTATTATTAGTTGCATGTTTATATTATATAATTGTGCGCGTTCGAGAGAGACTCGGGTGCAGTCAATGAAGGTGTTGACATTAGGACTTGTGTCTGACCTAGTGTCTAGTGGACCCACCTAAAGTTTATGAGTTATCAGTATGACTCCCCAGGCCTTGACATGTATCATTATACGTCACAGAGTGAGTTCATGTAGGGACGCGTGCCTCATGACTGACTGGCCATCGGTGTAAGCAGTATATGTGACAGTATTTAGCTTATTTGTTTATTTTTTTAGAGACTTGCATTATAGTATGAGATGTCCATGTCGTATTCGCGACTTGTACATTGACATTGGGCGGGGAAGACAATCAGTAGGCGTATGGGACAGACAATTGGTTGCCGTAGTTTCAGAGTAAACTGCGGGGCCGTGAGCCTCAGTGTTGCCCGGTTATGGGATCAGTGTTACCCGGTTATGGGAGTATATGCTTGTCGATACATCCGGCAGAGGTTACTAGCTGCGCGCTATCATGATCGGTGATGTAGTCAGCATATACATCTGGCATCCAGTTTACCGCTAATGCCAGATACATAGCCTCTGGCTCGATACTACGCTTTATAATTTTTACCTACCCATACATACCAAGGTTGTCTTCAAAGTGCATTTCACTTAGCTGGTTAGGTCACCCTCGAGTTTTTACAGTATTTACTTTATGACATGCTTCTATGTATCTTGTTATGTCCCTCTGAGGACCTGGTCCCTTTCCAGGTGTAGACGTTCATGAGCATTCGTAGGAGCGCAGATCCGGACTCGCTACGTATATTTTGAGCAGGTCTTCTCTTCGAGTATCAGTGGTTGATAGTTGTGGCACTTATATTGTATTTGTCTTGATTATTCTTTATTTTATTCGATAGTGGATTTATTTCCATCCGACTGTCATCTTTAGATACTTTATATTGAGATCTAGTTATAGATATTGGTTATTTATTTCTATTTGATTTTCGTGGATGAGAATTAGATTATACACTGTGACTTGTGATAGTTTTACCACTTGTGAATTTATGTTCATAATACAGCGTACGCATGTGTTATAGTTTTCATATATTGGAGTTGCCATATACATGCGGCTGGCATGCTTACGTGTCCTAGTCCTACGTATTTTGGGACTGGAGCATGACAGAAAGATTGTGTTTTCCAAACGATGCAAACCTCAGAAAGGAGATACTCACTGAAGCCCACTATGCAAGTTATACTTAACATCCAGGAAGAACGAAGATGTATCGAGACATTTGTACGATATTTTGGTGGCACGACATGAAAAGGGATATGGCGCTCTTTGTGTCACAATGCATGGCTTGTCAGAGAGTAAAGACCGAGCACCAGAAGTCGGGCGAAGAGATGCAGAACCTTGCTATACCGGAGAGGAAATGGGAACACATAACGATGGATTTTATTCTTGGTTTTCCAAAGATGCAGCAGAAAAATGATGTCGTCTGGGTCATCGTCGATCGACTCACCAAGTCAGCTCACTTTTTGCAGATCAAAGTTACTTGGAGTGCCTACCGTCTGGCACAGATCTACCTCAACGAGATCGTTCGACTCCACGGTGTGCCCATATCTATTGTCTCCGATCGAGATGTACGATTATCACGCTTCTGGGAGAGCCTTCAGTCAGTAATGGGGACGAATTTAAAGTTAAGATCCGCCTACCATCCTCAAACAGACGGCCAAACAGAGCGAGTAAACCAAATCCTCGAAGATATGCTACGGCTCTGTGTCTTGGACTTGAAGTCAAGTTGGGACAGGCATCTACCGTTAGCCGAATTTACATATAATAATAGCTATCAATCCAGCATTCAAATGGTGCCATATGAGACATTATATGGGCGGAAGTATAGGTCCCCTATCTGTTGGGATGAAGTTGGTGAACGAAAAATTCTTGGCCCGGAGCTCGTAGAATAAACCGTCCAAAAGATTCGCTTGATCCGCGAACGGTTGAAAGTAGCACAGAGTCATCAGAAAAGTTACTCTAATACGCACCGTCAACCTCTTGAGTTTTTAGAAGGTGATCGAGTATTTCTCAAAGTCTTGTCCATGCGAGGAGTTACCAAATTTGGAGCAAAAGGGAAGCTAAGTCCAAGATTCATCGGCCTGTTCGAGATACTTAAGCAAGTTACTCCAGTCGTATATCAGATTGTCCTGCCACCGTCACTATCTGAAGTGCCGATATCTTTCATATTTTACATCTTAGAAAGTACGTATATGACCCGAGTCATGTGGTGGATCTTGATTAACTGGACTTAAAGACAGACTTGACGTATGTTGAACATCCTGTGCGGATCTTAGATCACAAGGAGAATTCGAAGTCGTTCGGTTCCTCTCCTGCGCGTGCTTTGGAGAAATCATTCAGTCGAAGAATCGACCTGGGAGCTTGAGTCCGAGTTGAAGAAAAAGTTTCCTTCATTGTTTCATAGTGGTAGGTTCTATTCCTAAGTTTCGTGGACGAAACTTCCTATTAGTTTGTTAGGATATAGTGTGCCGTTTTCCCTTTACGGGGAGCGTAGCTAAGAAATACTTTCGGTATCGTTCGATCGAGTAGATTGAATCAAGATTTTTTTCTCATTATGGATTTGCTTCTTCAGAAACAATTCCCATATTCAGTTTTCTTGCCTAGTTTTTGCTGTCGTCTTGTTGCTTTCGTATTTTGAGTTAGTTTTTGGATTTGTATTTTCTTGAACAGTTTTGATAGATTTTATTAATTTTATTCGTTGAACTATATTTTATTCCGAACTTGGAAAGAGTGAAAGAGGTAATGATCATCTGTTCATGGAAATGCAGGTAATCGTGCAGTAGGTATCCCACGAGCGGAGTCTTGAAGCACCATTTTTCCTTCCCTCTCTCCACCAACTTGTGAGTGGCTATACTTTGATTTAGTTGACCCTTCTTCCAAGTTTTCACTCATAAAATCTTGCTCTCTTGATTGTCCCGATCAAACGATACCATAATCACTAAAAGATGTCAAGATAAAATAGAATAGACTTGGATTACTTTATGCTTGTCAATCAACTTGTGAACGGCTACCTTGTTGCATGTTAGTTCATTTAGAATGTTCTTCATCATGCTTCAATTCTAGTTAGAATTTATATACTTTTTCTATGATTGTGCTATGTATAGAATATACCTTGCTATGCAATAAACTGATCAGGAGACTATGCAAAATAGATCATGCCATGTAACTTATCTTATGCTTGTGTTGCCTTAAACTGTACCATTTAATAACATAGTATTTAACGTCGTTTGGTCACGGACAACTTGTGCACAAGATTTCTAGTTCTTGCGGATGGTCGCTGGGGCACTAGGACCGATCTGATCCGGACAGAACGATCTTTATAGTCGTCTGAATAGGCGAAAATGGCGTGTAGCGGGGGCTCTCCACCTACGTTGCATACCCTTTCCGTCTCGAGACTATAACTCGTCCTTAATGGCATCATGCAAGTGACCCGCTCATATATTTAAACTGTGCAAGCTAACTATATTTTCATGGCAGGGAAGGTCATGGTAAGTATTGTGCAGGTGGTTCAGACGGGCAGGTAAAAGTCACCGAACGATGGCATGTTTATTTCAGTAAACTTTTGTATCTAATGCATGCTTGTAAAATGGACTAAGGCAAGATAAAAAGATCACATAATAACTTGCATGCTTCATATAAATAACGTGTTGATTGGTATTGTAATACCTCACTTCGAACGGTTACTTATGGAACACTTGCTACTTTGACTCGGTTGAGAATCGAGTCTCGGGAAAACCTTACCGCCAAATCAACACGGACGAAATACAATGAACCCTTCGAATTGATCGAACGACTTCTATTAAAATAAGTCCAATAGTTTTTGTTGGTTGCTTGTTTCTTGGTTTTGTGCTGCTTTATGTTTTGAGTTGCTTTCGATGACTTGGTTTTCATGATTTCACTTTTCTCGCTTGCGCGTTCTTTTCGAATCGTAAGAAAAAGAGATCGAAGTATGCTAACCAAGTATTATTGCATTTTCAGAATACATAACCAAAGAGTGAACGTTGCATAAGGCTTCCCCATCCTCTTGTTTGATTCATTCGGTGAGTAGCTTAGGCCCTTCGATGAATCCTTTAGTCTGCACGCCTAATAAAAGAATATCTAGTTCACTTAATGTTGCCTCTCTATAAAGATAAGTCAAAAAGATATGAACTGCATGCTTGAAGTATTATAATTATGCTTTTGCTAATAACTATGTTGCATGTTCTTCGTCCCTATTCTGTACAACCTGAATTATGGCAAGTCCCTATGTTTTAAATGTGATATGTGAGATAAGAATAAGGAGATAGAATTTGTGTATTTGTTGCTTAGAACGATGCATTGTAGTGTTATATCTGCTAGATGTTTCATGTCATGCATTGGTCTCGGACAACTTGTGCACAAGGTCTTGTCTCTCGAACGGTTCCTGGGACACTGAGAATCGCTCGGTCCGGAAGAGGTTTTTGTTTCGCCCTGAGGATACGGCCCGCTGGGGGTCTAGTGGAGCGATATGTCTATTAGTGTTGTGCGGAGTCCATGATGTCACATCTGCTAGTACTCGTGTATGTTGGTGAAGAGTTGAACCTTGAGTCACAGCTGCCGACATATGCGCGTGCTAGTAAAGAGCTGAACCTTGGGTCTCCGCTGCTAATAATGGGATATCCATGGACCATCACGTAGTTAGGGCACATGCTAGGTTTACCTTCTTGCACATCTAACACCGGATGCCTAGATTGATTCATAAGTTATTCATATGCAAATTCTGGCTAACTTGTGTGTCTGCTGCAGGGATAATTGCTCGGCCGTGGGTAAGAATTATTATATGCATATACTATATATCGTCTATGTTTCCTTTCATGAATTGTTAAAAAGAAACTAGACAACTAGAAAGATCACCTAATAATGCTAGCTTTACTTGCTTACTTAGTGTGGATTTCTAGGTGAGTTTGGCCACGGTCGCTCACCAGTACATGTGGTAGTACTGACCCACGTTTGTGGGAAAATATCCAGGTACTGGATACGAGAGTTTGGCAAGCATTCTGACTCGGCGTTAGCGCAACCTTCCGTGGGACTGTGCTCGTGCTGCTTCTTTAGCTTTCCTCTCTAGTGGGCAATCTCCTCTTTTGCTAGATGTTTTGTTATTTTGGTCTTACTAAAAGGATGTAATGTGTGGGCATTGTGGCTAATTTTGGAAATGTAAAAAGAGTTGTAAGCCTTCTAAGACATATTTTATAACTCAGCCAAGCAAGCACTTTGTAATCCAAATCTTCAAGTATTCAATAAAAGAAAGTATTTTGTGTTCCTATCAATGTGTTCAACTTTGGTTCTTTGCATTTTACTTTGTGCCCATTATGTATATTTTTGTCTAACTTGTATCTTGTGCAGGTATGTTTCCTGGTGCAAGCGCAACTTAGGTCCCTATGAGTACCGCGCCCAAGCGAGGACGATCGGTTCCGTAGGGACCAAGCGAGAACGACATGCACCTACGGGGCCGGGGTGCGACAGGTGGTATCAGAGCACGGCTTTACGCCCTTGGCCTCTTCAAATATCGTTTTCGAAAATGATATAAGTTTTTAAACGGTTTCAAAAAAATTCGAATTTTGAAAATTGATTTCGAATCTATAAGAAGTAAATCGAGAGTATGAAAGTTCCCTAAGAGTATGAAAACCCAACGTTCCATGCAATAAGTCTATAATACGTTATGAGACTAATGCAAGCTACTCACTTTTGCAGCAAGATGACTAAAAAAGGTGCTAGTAATCCTGAGACATCGCGTACAGCAAGCATGAGCGATAATCAAATCGATAGGCTAATCGCTATATTTCAGAATCAAAATGATCGGCATACAGCCCAATAGGAACGGTTCGAAGCTCAGCAGCAACGGGCTGATGCTAGAGCCTTGGCACAACCACAGCAGCTTGAATCTCTGACTTAAATTGTGACAACACTAGTAGCACACAGTGGTGCATCGAGAACCGCCACAACACCTGCGACTGCCCCGACCATGCCTCAGGGAGCAGGCTTAGCAGAAACTAACGAGCCTCGACGTGCGGCCAGGAAGTCTACCTTTAAAGGTGCTGAGTTTCTGAAGTTGAACCCTCCAGAGTTTGAAGGCAGGACTGCGCCGGATATGGTGATGGATTGGATCGCAAAGATGGAGAGCTTGTTTGAGTTTGCTTCAATACCTGCGAACAAGAGGGTGGCGTGTGCAGACTTACAACTGCGCTTATGTGCACACGACTGGTGGGAAATAAAGAAAGCAGATCTCGCCACCAAGCAGCAGGATGGTAAGATCACTTGGAAAATGTTCAAGGAAGTATTCCTTGCGCAATATCTCCCGCCAATGTCAGATAGAAGAAAGAAGATGAGTTTACCGAACTTAAGCAAGGGAGCATGTCCGTCGAAGACTATGGGTCAGAATTCTTCAAACTTGCTAAGTTTGCTAGCTCAATGATTCCAAATGAGGGGGCCCGTACACATCAGTTCATAAGAGGCTTAAACGATATCCTGGGAAGGGATGTTATGAACCGATGTAGAAGCATGAAAAATACGCTGAGAAATTATACGTGTAAAACCTCCAACATGCAGGAAGACCACGTAAAACAGAACTCTAGCACTGGGTGGCATAAAACATGACTTCAGAGCCATTGGCGTACAACAAAGCTTCAACGCTATTCCGCGTAAAACATAGCTCCAAAATAATCCGCGTAAAGCAGTACTTCCAGACTGCTTTGGCGTAAAAAGGTTGCTACATCGCCACTTCGGCGTAAAACCTGTCTGCTTTTAATGCACCGGGAAGTTGTACGAGGAACTCTTCGCATTCCTCGAATGAACCTGTCAGATGAAGCAGTAAACCTGACTCCTGACAAAGAGTACTGCACGACGATCGAGAGGACGGCTGTAATGATGATTCTACACAGTGCCCCAGACTGTCGTTTAGTGACATAATCCTTGGTATAAGACGTCGTTTACGCATTCAAGGAATATGCTGCCTATTCTACACAGGCAGAGATGAGCTTTTACGCTCATGATGAGATAAAACCAACCGCCACGTCAAAAGCTGTTCTTCGTACAGAACTCGAGGCACGTCTATGCAGTTAATGCGCGAGATGGGGGCAGAGCTCTGCATTTAATGCACGAGATTTGGTTCTACTTTTAATGACTAGGAGAGCTAAAATTAGGGCTAATACGCTCACATCACCACCCCTGCATACTACGCCAACCAGGCTATTTTTAGCTATAGGAGCACGCCGTATGCTATCTCCTCGAAATACGCCGACCTGGCTATTTTCAGCTATAGGAGTACGCCATATGCTATCTCCTCGAAATATGCCAACTCAGGCTATATTTGCAAAGGTGCGTGATAAGGCTATTTGGCCAAGAATACGCTCAAGACCTCGGTCAAAGAAGGATACTTGGCTATCTTTACGCTGGTTACCTATCCATACAGCATCAAGCTTTACACAGAACTTGGCTTCTACGCCAGCAAGATAGCTATTTGGCTTCTACGCCAATAGGACAGCTACTTGGCTTCTACGCCAACCAGACAGCTACTCGGCTTCTACGCCAACAAGATGACTATTTAGCTTTTACGCCACCATGACAGTTATTTGGCTTTTATGCCAACCTTCTCTGCGCTAGGGGCAGTTACCGACGTGGCTTGCATGCCGTGATCTTCGATGAGCGATTATATGCGTTACCTCATAATGGGACACGCGTCACATACAGATTCAGGAGATCATTCAGACATGGGTAGCAATTATTATAACCGCCGCGTAAAAGGTGCAGCTCTCTCCGCTGTTCGGTTTTTACGTCGACTGGTCAGCTACTGTGACCGAACTCTATAAGTAGAGACTTCCGGCCATAGGAGTAGGGGGGAATTTTAAAAGGTCGAGAGAATTGAGGAGTCACAGACAAAGGTCAAATTCAAGGGAGAAAAGAGAGTACATCCAGAGAGTGTTGATTGACTACTTTGGCAACGAGAGTTCAATCCCTCCTGCAGTCTTTGAAGCTTCTTCTTCGTCTTCTACAGCACTTCTTCATCATCGTGTGGTCCAAGGGACAAAGTGATCGACCGTAAATCAGACTCCTATAGCAATATTTCCCCAGAATCAAATTTTTGTACTTAACATCCTTGTATAGGATTAATTGTACTTCTTTTTCTTGTTTGTAAACAAAGAAAGGGTTTCGTATAAACCTAGTTTCAATTCTTTTGTTTATTATCAAACACAAGATGGCGACTCTGCTGGGGATCACTTTCTCATCCGACGAGAAAGCTATTGCTCAACACGATGTTGTATCCGTCGGATCAACGAAGAGGACTCTGGTCGTCCAATTCGACCAATCTGCTTATGAAGACATGCTTCGCGCAGGGGGGTGGCTATCATTCCCTCTCTGTTCAAAACAACATGAAGTTGCGTAAAGTATGGATGCCCCGGACATCCTCTAACCTTCCTGCGGACTCTCCCTCTCCGACCAACAAGGTTGTGACATCGCAACCTGTGCGCCTTGCGCGTAAAAATTTGTCTCCCATCTGTGATATGGCAGACAAAGCTTCTGGCAATGCCTTAGCGCCAATCCAGAAGTCTACACCGCACCTTGCGCGTAAAACTCTGTCTCCCGTCTGTAACGTGGCAGACAAAGCTTCTGGCAATGCCTTAATGCCAATCCAGAAGTCTACAACGCGCCTCGCGCGTAAAATTTCGTTTCTCGTCTGTGACGTGGCAGACAAAATTTTTGACAAGGCCTCAGTGCCAATTCAGAAATTCCAAACGCGCCCTGCGCGTAAAAATATATCTCCCATCCACGATGAGACAGATGATCCCTGCAATCACCGCAAAGGAAAATAAGTGGCGGATTTCCCGACCTCTTCAGATTACGCGGAATTCTGACGGCCGATTGAGGACTTCCTCAGTTTTGCGCCAACTTGTGCAAAGCTCCAGATTACGCCAGGATAAGCCCCTCAGCGTAAAGAAGACCCGGTTCACGGGAACATACGCTCCTCAGATGGATGACGGATCGTATGCTATTCACATGGCTGAACTGCTGTATTCTTATGGCAGGGAGAGAGTTATGATTCCCAATCTCCGTACCCCAACTGATATAAAAAGGCAAAATAAGCCTTCTTCTTCTTTTCCTCCTGTTAATCCCCCTGATTTGCGTAATTACTTGATCCATAAGCGCAAAGACAGGGGATCTTCTAATAGGTCTATTACATCCCCTAGGGAGCACTGTTGTAATAGTCATAAAGTTGTAGTTAACTACTGCTGCTCTAAGGCAAAACGGTCAGTTTTCGACCGGTTGAACTACTCTTTGCCCTTACAGGAAGAAGAGCCTACATTCGCATCAGTGAACATGGCTTCACACATTCCTAGAGGAAGGTCAAATTCAAGATGTCACCCCTCTAGAACTCCAAGCCAAAGGAGATTTGACAGGCTCCTTGAGAATATTGAAGCAGGTGTCTTTCGGAATACTCGCTCGAGGTCGCGACAATCAGCTTCATATTCCTCTGATTCCGACACTGGGGGTCACCAATTTCCTGAATATGATACTGACAGTATAGACTCGATCTCCACAGAGATCTATACTAGCCCCTTAGTAGCACCCAGAGAAATGGGAGTTTATGCCATCGGAGATAAACATGAAGAAGCTTCCCCGTCAGGGAGTACTGAGCAATGCATCGCTGTATTAGAAATATCGCTGAAAGAGATGCATTCCATGATGGAGAATATGTACTAGATGATGCTGACTCAACATGCAGCTGCTATAGCTCAAACCTCGGTTCCTCCAACTCAACTGCGTGTGGGGGTGGACATGCCACCATCCAACACAAACTAGGAGCCTGCTCCAAATCAAGAGTCAACGGCTCCTCCACCTCTGAACCCGGAGAATGTATTGCCTCCTGTTGGAGTTACAATACAATCGACCTCTCACCTCTTTGCGGTCCCTTTCCCAGCTGAAGATCCGATGCAGGCAGTTCGGGAGTTGAAAGCCCAATTTGATACCTTGAAGCACAAGGATCAGCTCAAGAAGTTGGGCATCAACCAGCCTTATCCAGCTATCTGGGACGAGATCCCTTTCCCACCAAAATATAAATCACAGGCTATGGTTTTGTTTGAGGGAAAGACGTTACCAAGTCAGTACATGAACTACTTCAGCATGATGACGGTGTTGCTGCAAGGGAATGACGTCATTCTCACTCGAGTATTTAAGGGCTGTCTGTCTGGAGTGGCCTATCAATGGTACTGTAGTCTTGCGGACAACTGCATTACTTCCTTTGAAGACTTCAAGACTCTGTTCTTCACTCGATTCTACAAAAGAGGGATGGACATGTCTATGTCCTCGCTCATCGAAGTGAAGCAGAAGGCGAAAGAGAACGTTTGTACTTTTATTGAACATTTTTGTCAGGCCACTTTGCAGATGCCTCCCGGAGTTCCGGATTCAGCCTTGGTGGACATTTGCAGGAAGAACCTTCTTCCGTTGATCTCGGTGTTCACAGGACCATATCAGTTCCATGATTGGCCGTCATTTATCATCTCAGTGGTAGCCGCTGAAGACAACAGTCATAAGGCGCGTGATAATGGAATCATGATCTCTACCTCTGAAAGAGGGAAGCGGTCATCTTCCATTAGCGACCATCATCGTGGTTCCAAAGGAAAAGAAGCTCTGTCGATCAACACGTCCAGGCAATATACTCCAGGGACTACGCAGACAAATCCTGGGACTTTCAGGCCTAAAGAAGAATATTTTTTCGACGACGACGACATTTCGAGCATATTTGATTGTCTGGTCAAAAGTGGCAAGCTCACCCTCCCCGAGGTAAAGAGGCCCAATGAAGTCGGCAGTACCAATAACCCTAAGTACTGCATTTTCTATAGGCACATACATCACCCTACAAAGGCGTGTTATGTACTAAAAAAGAAAATCCAGGAGTTGATCGACGCCAAGGCCATCACTCTGCGTAATAGCGAGAAGACGGTCACCGCCAATATGATCTCTCTCCAATTCGGCAATCTTGTCATGCCCCAGTCCCAAAATACGTAGGACTAGGAATACGTAATATGCCCAGCCGTATGTATACGAACTCCAATATATGGAAACCATATATACACGTACGCTGTATATGAACATTCAATCCATCAGTGGTAATATACTGTCACAATAAGTCTTATAGAATCTATATCTCATCCACAGCACAAATAATCAGTAGAAAATAAGAGCTGAAAATATCACTGGATACCCAAGTCGTGTAGTAAGTCGGATAATCGGGTGGAAACAAATCCACTACAAAATGACTATCCCGAGGTAGCAACAAAATCTCTAAACAGTGACAATAATTATAGATACTCTGAAGGTAAGATCTCCTCATCCTGGTAAGTGGAGTCAGGTCCCGGTCCGTACTCCTGTGGGTACTCTTGCTCGTCCATATCTGGAAAGGGACAAGGTCCTCAGAGGGACATAATAAGATACATAAAAGCATGCCAATAAGTACTGAAATATAAACATCCAATATGTCGCCTAACCGTCTAAGTGAATACGGTTTGAGAACAACTTTCCACCAAGTGGGCTATCTGGCTAGAAATATGTGATTGGCGTGACCCTCTCGAAGAATCAGGAGCCTCAAAGCATGTCGTCTTTTGAACGGCAGAGGCCGCCAGTAATATATAGTGGTCATCATCACCCGTTTCTCCGGTGGAGAACCCGGGCGTACAGGAAAAAGTGCAAAGGAGCCCAAATGTTTTACTTATTGTTCTCTCCACCCCATGCTCTAAGCATGCCATATCCATGACATGATAAATCCTCTAAATAACTGTCAGGTCTACTAGCATACAAGGTTTCTATCAGTAGTTACTCCTAACGTACGATACTTACGTACAGGAAGCCAATCCGATATGTAGTCAGAGATCTACATGAGACTCACAACTCTGTGTAGCAACTGTGTCACGGCCAATGAACCTACTGATGCTCCCTAAAACTGGGGGTCTCATAAATAGGTCCAAATCTACAAAAATAAATATCTATATAGGTAGAATTAAACATGCATGTATCAACAAGAATATAAATAATTTGTACAGTGGTAAGGTATACTTGCCGAGCAAAAAGTCCTGTATAGTGCAAGCATTTCAACAGTGTTAAGTTGTAGTAAGAAGAAGTGGGTTAGGGTTTTGAGAGTTTGTAATTATATATAGGAATAAGGAGGCGGTGGAATTTACTTAATGGGTAAGAAACTGTTGCTACTGCTTTTTCTTTTATTGGTTTAGGTGTGCGGTTGGGGGTGTTTAGTAATAATAGTGTTAAAGAGCGGTAGAATGAGAAGCTTACACATATAGGAAAGCAAAGCAAAGCAAAATTAGGTTTTGCATCTGTTGCTGATATTTTCTTCTCCTAATGGTTATGGTTTGGGTTTTACGTGCGGTGAACGGAAGAGTTTACGCGGGATTAAATAAGTGGTGGTTTTGATACTACTGCTGCTGTGGTTTACGCGCGGTGGTTTTGCTATTGCTATTGATATTTACGTGCGGAGAAGTATACGCGGTGATGAGCGGTTTGTTGTTGTCTGTTTACGCAGGGTAAGCTGCTGCTGCTATTTCCTTATTTTACGCGCGGAAGTGTGGTTAACGGGTTGCGGGTTTGATCCAATAGGGAATTCTATTTTCTATTCTTTCTTTTTCTTATTACTAATATCTTTTATATTTATATATAGAAAATGTTACAAAAATATGTTGGTGCATACAGTTAAACTAGCAACTATCCAACGGGTCTCATACATGGAATAATTTTAGGAAAATTTATAATAGCTCCATAAATCCCTTAGCTGTACAATATCTTAAATAGAAATTTAATAAAAAAATATTCCCTCTATTCATAATTACCACAAATAACTAATTAATATGGTTTTTAGGAATGGGGGTTTACACTCTCCCCAATTTATAAAAATTTCGTCCTCGAAATTAAAACTAAGCCACGGTAGAAAGTTTAAGGATAGTAGAAGATATAAATTAACAAAGTAAATTTATACCTTGGTCTGCGAATAGGTTCGAAAAATATTTGTGCATGTCATCCTCGCGCTCCCAAGTAGATTCTCCTGGTGAACCATGCTTCCATGCTATGCGGTCTAAGGAAATAGACTGGTTCCTTAATACTTTCTCTCGACGATCGAGAATTCCCATGGGTTGCTCTTGATATGATAAGCTTGACCCAATGGTGATCTCCGAATGGTCAAGAATATGACTGCTATCTGCCACATATCGCCTGAGCTACGACACATGGAATACGTCATGTACTCCCTCAAGTGAAGGTGGTAGCGCAAGTCGATATGCTACTTCTTCCACTCTCTCTAGCACGTCAAATGGTCCAATATATTTTGGACTCAACTTGCCGCGCCCTCCGAATCGGATAGTGCCTCTGGTAAGGGATATCCTTAAGAAGACATGATCGCCCTCTTTAAACTCCAAGGGACGACGATGAAGGTCTGCCCATTATTTCTGCCTGTCTTGCGCTGCTCGCAAGTGTCCTTGTATCTTTTTAACTGTCTCTACGGTGTTGATTACTAACTCTGGTCCCAGAATCTGACGTTCTCCTATATCACTCCAACACACAGGAGACCTACATTTCCTTCCATACAATGCTTCAAATGGAGCCATTTGGATGCTTGCCTGATAGCTATTGTTATCCCTTGTCGAGCGAGTAAGGGAATACATTGACATCTTCGCATAGAATTACGAGGACATGCCAGGCTTGGATCTACGCATAGTGGTACTAAAGCTTAATATCTTGCCAGACGCTAAGCCTGTGAAGCAGCAGCAACGACGATTCCGTCCAGACTTTATGAACACCATCGAAGCTGAAGTAAATAAGTTAATAACAAGTGGCTTCATTTGATAAGAACAACACCCAAACTTGGTAGTTAACGTCGTCCCTGTCATTAAGAAGAACAACACCCAAACAGGAGTTAATGACTGAAGCACATAGCTCTATGTACTCTGTTCACCCAGGAGGAACCAAGATGTACCGAGACTTGAGACAGTATTACTAGTGGCATGGAATGAAAAGGGAGATTGCAAGGTTTGTGGCCAAATGTTTAGTCTGTCAACAAGTAAAGGCCGAGCATCAGAGGACTGCAGGTATGTTACAGCCGCTTCCTATACCAGAATGGAAGTGGGAACATATCATGATGGATTTTGTCACAGGATTCCCGAGGAGCCCCAGCGGAAGAGACGCAGTATGGGTTATCGTGGATCGACTTACTAAATCGGCACACTTTTTGCCATTTAGAGTTGGACAGTCCACAGAGGGACTAGCCGACATATATATGCGATAAATCGTCAAATTACATGGAGTGCCGGTTAGCATTGTATCAGATCGAGATTCGAGATTTATATCTCATTTCTGGAGAAGCATGCAAGAGAGTCTGGGCACCAGACTCAAATTCAGCACCGCATACCACCCACAGACAGATGGCCAATCGGAGCGTACCATTCAGATATTGGAGGACATGTTGCGACCATGTATGCTAGACTTTGGAGGATCTTGGAAAGATCATTTGCACTTAGTAGAGTTCTCCTACAATAACAGCTATCAGGCCAGCATTCAGATGGCACCATTTGAAGCTTTATACGGAAGGAAGTGCAGATCGCCTATATGTTGGAGTGACGTTGGTGAACGTCAAATACTGGGTCCAGAATTGGTAACGCAGACAGTGGAAAAGGTGAAACAGATTCAGAATCATCTACGAGCAGCCCAAGACAGACAGAAGCATTGGGCAGATACGCACAGACGTCCCCTAGAGTTCAAAGAAGGAGAGCACGTGTTCTTGAGGATTTTGCCCACTCGTGGTACTATCAGATTCGGGAGCAGAGGCAAGTTGAGTCCAAGGTATATTGGGCCATTCGACATTCTAGAGCGCGTCGGTGAGGTAGCTTATCGTCTTGCATTACCTCCATCCTTAGAAGGAGTGCATGACGTATTCCACGTCTCGCAGCTGCGAAGGTACGTGACCGACCCAAGTCACGTAGTCGATCATTCAGAAATCGCAGTGGGCCCAAGCTTGAGGTATGAAGAACAACCCGTTGGCATCCTCGACGTCAGCGAGAAGACATTGCGAGGACAGACAATCAGACTGGTTCGTGTAGCATGGAAACATCATTCTCCGGAAGAATCGACTTGGGAACGAGAAGATAGTATGCGCCAGCGTTACCCCCACTTGTTCGAGGAGGCAGTTGTAAACTAAGCAACCTTGTATTTCCATAATTATCTCTGTAGTAGCTTATTCCTTGATTGCGAGGACGCAATCCTTTTAAGGAGGGAAGATTATAAACACCCAAAATTTCAGAATAAATTTTAATATAATTTTCCCGGATCTTTTCGGCAATTTGGATGAAGAACCAAGGTAATTATGAGTTAAAGATTTTTCAGGCAGTTTATTGGTGTTAAAATATTCTGGAAATAATAATTTATTGTGTAAAATGGAGAACCAGACGCATGGCATTTTTCGGTTAATTTATTGGACTCCGGAGTAACGATTTAAGGACTAAAAGCTATTGGTTTTTTTTAAACCAAGCCCGAACCAACCCCGATCAAACCCACCATCGCAGGTCAGACCCGAACCGCTGAAGAACCCGACCCGCTGCAAACCCTAGGCTGCCGTGAACACTGTAGCACAATATAAAGCTGTGCCTTGGAGTCCGTGCCCTAGGCAGCAGCCACCGTGAGAATTCCCTTCACAGCCACCTTGCTCTTTCCTCACACCGAGCCGACACCCACCTCCGCCTGGCCAAGTTCGCCGCCGCCGCCGTCTATTACCCGTCAGCAGCCAACCCATCCAGTCCCAACCCCCGGACGCCGTCGCCTCGCAGCCACTCGAACTCCTCCCAGACCCGACAGCAACCCCGTCGTCCCCTGTGTCCGACTTCGCAGAGGCGAACAGTTGGATTCTCCCCCGCCTCGACAAACGCTGCGTCAGCCGACCAAGGCAGCCGCCCCTCTGGTCGACCTCGCCTCGGAGTTGACCCAGCCCCGTCGCGGTCGCGATCGGTCGACCTAGCCTAACGACTGGACACAGCAACCCAATCGCAGGACGTGGAATTGACGCTTGGACACGTAAAAAACTGATTCACAAAGCCCTGTTCAGGTACCGATTTCTCCCTCATCGTAGCTCTGTTTTAGATTCCGTCAGTTGCTATGCGTAGACTGTGTAACCCTCTCGGTGCCCGTGCAACTTGCTCGGTGCATCGCGTCTTGTGGTGATCGCACACCGCGATCCAAAAACAGAAAAAACAACGTCCTGTTTCAACCGGAACTGAGTACGCCCCGCCAATCGGGACGACTTGGTCGCACGCGGTCTTTATCGAACTGTGCGCGACGTTGATACGGTCATGTGGGATTTCGCAGAAGTCGATTCGGAGGTGCGTGCACCCCGAAATCAACGCGTATCCGCCGACCACACCCCGTATCCGACCTTTCTGGAACACGCTGCAACTTTATGTACACACGTCGGATCGAGACGAAACTTACGCCATCGGACTCGTAGCAATACGCTGGTCCTGTGACCCAAGTTTGGTCCGATTCTGAAAACGTTGATAAAATCGCGTATCGTGGGCCCCACAGGTTCCACTTGATGGGCGATTTTGTGATCGGCTCATCGGAATCCAATTCTGAAAGTTCCGTTGGGTTCATATCACCGTTTCTGACATGTAGACACTGAGTTTGACGAATTTGGAGACCGTTGACCATGACACACTTTTCGGTGCAAAGTGGCCCACATATGGACCCCGCTTTGGCCCAGAAATGACCTTTTTGCCCCTGTGTCCAAATTGGACATAAGGACAGGCATTTCTAGCAGTTTGATACCTTCTGAGACTGTTGGTGATGTTTATTACAGCTTTTGGAGTAGCACCTACCGGATCCATTGATACAGGGACAGTCGTTGGTATCCAAACATCAGGCAAGTGTACCTTGCCAAACTCTGCAGTATTGTTATATATATATTTTCTTGCTTCACTATATTGCTGTACATGCTCAACCTAGGACCATGTGACGTACTTAGCATCCGATTATCAGTCGGGTGCCGACACTGTACGCAGTGTTGGATACGGTCATCTAGAGATGGACATTCGTGACACTTTATACTCTCGTACTTGTCTTATCAAGTACCATATGACCCAGGACACTTGACACTGTTCATGAGACAGGATATTCCCGAAATATTCGTGGTAATTCTGTATAGGATACAGGACTTGACAGGGATACTATATTTATAGATACATACGACTTGTTGCATTAGTGATGATCCCGCTTGACATGGACATGAGACGTTATGGTCATGATATGCGTGGTTACATTGGCTGGGGAGAGACACACAGGCTACAGGCTATTTTCTATATATATATCTACTACTATTGTGAGGCCGTAGACTCTCGTAGCAGAGCTAGGCACATTACTTGTTATTACCACTACCGGCTCCCCGACACAGAGCTTGTAGTGGCACAGCCTGGGTACTCGTGCTGCTCTCACTTGCATTTTATAGACTTTGCAGTCTATAGGATCCTTCCGGATGATCCGAAGGAGGCCACTGCTGTCAGAAGACGCTCCCTCCAATTCTATTATGATATAACCACTAAAATGATGTATCATCATTCTTATGACGGGCTTCTGCTACGATGCCTATTAGACGCAGAATCAAAACAAACTCTCCACGAAGATCATGACGGTGTTTGTGGTTCTCACCAACCTAGCCCTAAGCTTCAAGATCGTCTCTGACGTATGGGCTATTACTGGCAAAAAATGGTGGCAGACGCAGTCGAATACGCAAGAAAGTGCCGAATGTACCAAATCTATGCGAACTTTATCCACCAACCCTTGGAGTTCCTATACCCTACTGTTGCATCCTAGCCATTCAAAGCTTGGGGGATGGATATCATAGGACCGATTAGTCTACCCTCGTCTAAGGGGCATCGGTTAATCCTAACTATTACAAACTACTTCTCCAAATGGGCAGAAGCAGTTCTACTCGCAGAAGTAAAGGCATCCAACGTGATTAGTTTCCTTAAATATCACGTCATCTACCGCTTCGGCTTATCCCGTAGGATCATTCATGACAACGGTTAACATTTCGTAAGCCACGCTTTCTTCCAATTTTGCGATAAAAAAAGAATCCAAAACATAGCTTCAATCGCCTATAATCCAGCAGCTAATAAATTAGCCGAAGCATTCAATAAGACGATCATCAAGCTACTCAAAAAGTTTGTTTCAACTAACAAACATAACTGGAATGAGAAGTTGGGTAAATGTTTATAGGCCTATCACATGAAGGTCCAAACTCTGACTGACAGTACGCCATTCTCCTTGGTCTATGGAAGCGAAGTTGTACTTCCTTTGGAGACCCAAATTCTTTCCCTTCGGGTGACACTTTCCAATCAGCTGACCGATGAAGACAACCACCGACGACGCCTACAGGAATTTGAGGCACTCGACGAAAAATGTCTCCTGGCTCAACAACGTATTGAGCTATATCAAGCTCAGCTTTTTGGTGCCTTCAATAAGGAAATGACTTTCCAAGTCGGCGATCTTGTTCTAGCAGTGAGAAGACCAATGATCATGACCCACAAAAAAGAGAAAATTCTAACCCAATTGGGAGGGTCCCTTTATGCTAGAGACGGTCTACTCCAGTGGCACATACAGGCAAGCTAAGCCTAAATATAACTTGCTCATGATGCCAATCAACAACAATTTCCTAAAGAAATACCAAGCCTAAAGCTTGACATAAAAAACAAACCTAGCAAAGGGACATGAAAGTGTACTACTTACAACCAATCCGTAGCATACAGATAAATCTGTTATCCGTACCCGGGAGTCCCGAGTGTGCAATGGATAACGGATCCATGAAACTCCTCCAAGGCAAAATAGTTCACGTCCGCATCACCTCTGAACTAAAAGTCATTCTTTCCGTCAAAGAAGACAGTCACGTCCATATTACCTCTGACTCGTCCATTTTGATTGATATCTCCACCAAATATCTACAAAGCAAGTAGTTCACCTTTGAACTATAAGATGTTCGTGTTCCCCAAGAAAAGACGGCGGTTATATCCATACTACGTCTGACTCGTTGCCTGAGCTATTGGTCCTATACTACAGTATCCCTACCATCGCAGATGATGTCCCCAGCAAACTTTCTTAATGAAACTAATCTAACCTATCACGTCCATATTACCTCTGATAGGGTTTGGCATTATCGTCGTTATGACGTTGTACCACGTCCATAATATCTCTGGTATAGTAATCATAAACCGCGATATCTATAGCAACGAGAAAAGTTCTAAACATGAAAGGAGGCAAATTTTTTATTTAAGACAATGAGTACATATTGAAGTCCATTATATTTAAGAATTTTTTATTAATATTCAAGATCATGAGTACATTTGAAAATAAGAGGACCCCGCTATGCTGTTTCTGGTACCAACATGTGTAAAATTGGCAGCTCAATGCATTCTGGCTCATCAGTCCAGTAAGACTCCTCAGTAAATGCCACATCGTAAGAAAAGAATCCATACCGATGGATAGCAAGGGAGCTTACAACTCAGAGCCGAGCCTCTGCAGGTCCAACTCTGTCATGTGAAAGGACGCGACTAGAAATCCATGTTGGGATAACTACCCCCACCGCTGCCACTCAGATAGGCAGTCAGGACTCGACCCAAGATCCAGCCAACATATCCTGGCCGCATATGGAGAGAAGCTACCATGAGCTAGGTTGGAAGATTCTGAATAATCCTTTGGATAATGTCCATGTTCACCACGAACAATGATGACTATGATATCATTTTATGCTCCATCACATTCAGAGCAGTCCGAGACAATTCCAGTATAAATGAACACACAAAAATTAGAATGATTGCAAGATCGTACAAAAGCGCGCATCTATGTCATACGCCAAGCAGCAGATCATCCAGAGAAGCTGCGCACAAGCATTATCAGTGTCACGTACATCAGTGTTAAGGTGCACTACCGCCACAGTTCCAAGGTGGCTGCCACAATACGGAGGCCAATATGCCCCGCTACAGGATCGCGCATCAAATGTTGGCGCATGCCTCAGGTGCCTGTCCAAGGACAACTTCACCCATGCTGCCAAGAAATAATCCTCACCATCATCGCATCCTGAAGACGAAGCCCTTCGGCTACGACCATGCGCGTCAGGCCGAGAGATTCATACAGTGCCCGAGTAACCCAGAAAAGAGTGCTCCATACCTTCGACGACGGCCGACAGGTAATCGACCATCAGAGGGAGAGGATCGACGAACCGCTCGATGGGACTCCCCGCACTCAATTAGAATAGAGACATGAGGAGAAGAGAGAAATACACTATTCTCTTCGTCCCTAAAGCCCTCTATTTATAGCAGGTAAGCCATTAATAACTAGGTGCAAAATTGCGGAATGAACCTAAGGGTCAAAGAATGAACCTTCTCCCTAGCCCGCTACGCCCAACAGTCCAATGCGCCTAGAAGTCCGCTGCGCTTAGCCAGGCTACTCCATGTGCCCAACAACCATATGGGCCAAATAACGTGCTGCGCCGAAGGAAAAATACTCTGCGGATGTGCCAAACATAAGGAGGCTTGTACATGTGTGCCGACGTAGTTCCTGCACCTATATCTAGGGGTGAGAAAAAATGGTTTAAAATCGTAAACCGAACCGAACCAAAATTTTCATTCAGTTTATTTTTTTAATAGGTTTGGAGTTCGGTTCAGGATTTTAATATATACGGTTTTATGGTTCGGTCCATGGTTTTGGGTTTCGGTCACCGAATCGACCTGAGAACTGATATTTTAGATTTTTTTTCCAGTAAACCAAAATTACCAATATACCCTTCATACTATATATATATCTGACCTAATAAGCTAACCCTAATTTCTCTCTCCTATTTTATTTGCCCGCCTCTCCCATTTTCACTGTCAAGTGTTCTCTGAGTTCTCTCCTCTTTCTCTCCTAATTCCACGATCGAGAGTCAAAATTTTAGGGTTTTGACTCGAGTTTCCTTCTGCGGCTCCTGTTCTTCTCCTTTCTCCCTACTCTCCTCATGTTATTCCCCTTTACCAACTCTGCTAGATCTAAACTTAGATCTAAATTTTGCCAGATCTAAACTATCTTGTGGAACTCGTCGAAGAAAGGTTAGATCTCGGTCGCCAAATCTAAAATCTGTTGTGGTAACTCGATATCTAACCTTCTCGAGGTGAGAAAGGACATATCTAAACTTAGATCTAGAATTTATTTTTAGGGTTCTTATTTTTACAGTTTTTTGTCTTTATCTGTACCAGGCCTAGATCTCAAGTCTCACTGTCATACAAATCTGTAAGTTTTTTTATTAATTTTATTGTTATTGTCACTACCACATTTTCAGATTAGGACATTATTATAAATTGCCATGTTTAATTTATTATTGTGAAATATTATGTGTGATAAGTTTTATTAAATAATTATAGGATATTCTTAATGCATAGGTTTTAGGTTAAACCCTAAAAACCCATTAGGTTTAACCTTTGTGACCAAACCCTAATTGGTATTCTAGTTTTTAGTGAAACCCTAGTTGGCATTTTAGTTTTAGATTATAAACCCTAGAAATGACTAAATCTTAATTAATTTAAGTTCTTCATGACTAAACATGAAGGGCTAATTAAACCTTAGCATTTGAAACCCTAACCCTAGCCCTATATAATGAAGGGAAGCCTCCCTCAAGCTTCTTCATTCATGAAGAAAGCCCTAAACCTAGCCTCCATTAGAAAAACCCATCCTTCCCCCATAAATTTCAGAAATTTGAAACCCTAAAAATCCATTTCCTCCTCCATCAAGAGAAATCTAGGAGCTTGGACCAAGAAGGATTGAAGAAGATGACCTACATTGGGAAACCATCTCCCAATAGGTGAGAATCCGAATTTAAATCCATTTTTAATTCTGTTTTTCATCATTGTTTGGCCATTAGGAGCCCACAATTTGTTTTAGATTTCGTTTTTAGGGTTTCTCCATGAAGACCTAGGTGAATCTAGGGTTTGGTGTTCCTACGTTAGTTTTTTCCTAATTTCGTGAACCCTAATCCTAGGGGTATGCATGTAGATAGGATTACAACTCCAACATGTAGGTTTGATCTCGATTCTTAGGGTTTTGGTTTGAGGATTCATGGGTTCTTAATGTGAAATCCGTTTTTCTGCACAACATGTGTTTGATGAAATGATTACGAGGGGAATAGCTATCTAATCTATTCAATATCACCTAGTTTGATGTATGATATATATATATATATATATATATATATATATATATATATATAGTTGTGTTGTTTGATTTGGAGAGTACTGTGCAGTCGGGTTTTGAGATGTGCTGTGTGTATGTGTGTTTGGGGGTTTCACTATGAGCAGTCGGGTTCTGGAGTTTACAGTGTGGGTTTTTGTGTAGCTGTGTCTCAGTGTATCAGACACTGTAGGGAGGTTCCCTGTGTAGAGTCGAGTTTTTGGGTTGTGTTAGGGGACTGTATAAGTGTGCAGTGAGGTTAAGTTCAGTGAGGGAGATCTGTGCAGTCTAATTCACTGTGTGTGAGCAGTGAGGTTAAGTTCAGTAAGGGAGATCTGTGCAGTCCAGTTCACAGTGTGTCTTGACTGAGCTCAGTGTGCATTGAGGTATGTTTGCACTCATGTGCAACTGCAGTAGCAGTATCGGGTAGCAGTGTCAGCTAGGGGGTGTTGTGCTAGTGTCAGTAGGTATGGTTCCAGATTGTTTAGTGTATTAGTATTGTTTATAGTCAGATACTTGAGGCTAGTGTGGCTGTGTATATCAGTGAATTTTTGTGTTTATATGAGGGAGTGAGCTCCAGTTCACTTGTGTGTGTGGTGTGTTGTACTATTTTCAGTACAGTAGTAGAGTAGGGAGTTCTGTGTCCAGCAGAGGCATGTGTGTGTGTGTGTGTGTATCAGTGAGCTGATACTGTGTCAGTATTTTGGTTGTGAGTATTAGTTGCTAGAGTTTATGCTATGCATATTGCCAGTAGTCATATGCTTCTCTCAAGGTTTAGCCATGTATATGTGGTAACTGGGTTTCAGTGTATGCTGAGTTAGTGAGTTTCCCTATGTTAGTTGTGTATCAGTGTTAGTGTGGAGGGAAAGTTTAAGTATCGGTGAGGTGTGAGTGTTTTGAATAGGGTGGAATGGGCCTTGGGGTGCAGCAGTTAGTGTGGTTAGTTGCCCTAATTTTGGCTACTTGAGTATCTTATTCAGTTGTATCTAAATGTAGTGATCATGATGGATGTTTTGCTACCTTGAGTAATTTGTTCAGTTGGTTTTTCCTGCAAGTGTGTGACTAAGCTGGAATTAATTTTTGATGGGAATCTTTCCTGTTGATTGCTTCCTAAGTCTATAGGTTGCTGCCTTTATTCCAGTTCAGGTTGCCTAGCCAGTAGCCTTAGGCTTGTCTCAGAGTTAAGCCATGTTTGTGAGTCTCAACAGTTTTAGACTGTGAAATTATGATTGGTTCTTTAGATCAGTTATCAGTCAGTGAGTTAGTGTTGAGAGTGTTGTGTCAGTATCTAGTGTGTGGCAGGAGGACTGATATTGGGGTTCTTTGGATATTGGTTAGTCTAATTATTCACTAAATTAGCTAGTTGTTATAGTTAGTAGTATGCTGGGTTATGTGTATACATATATACATATATGGGTTATGTGTAATGGGTAGTTAGTATAACCTAGATATCAAGGCCAGAACTAAAATAGCTAGGGTTAAGAGTCATGTCTATCTAGTACCTACAGGGACCAATATTTACACATCTAATGAGTTTTGAGATACCTAGTATCAAGGGCCTAGTGACACCAAGGTATGATTAGTGCATAATAGTGAGGTAGTAGTAGGTGGGTACTAGAAGTGTCGAGCTGGCAAAGTATTAACTAGTTAACCTAGTATTGACCAGTAAACCTCAGATTTGACCTAGAGGCCTCGCATTTAATTAGTTAAACATATTATTTCCCTTAATTCAGTATTTTGACATTGATATTCCATAATTAGGTCATTGTGATTTCATCTTGGACATCGATCCTCGCACCTTCCTCGGGACCACAGGCGAGTACATTCTCTGATAGTTTTCGTTTTTGTTGATTAATTCTATAATTCCAGTTGTATACTATACTTGACTCTGACACTGTGGATACACAGGTTATGTAAACCCCCTTAATTTATTCTGTAGATAGTTATAGTGGTTTTGGAAAATTTTGATAGCAGATGTTGAGGTTTAGCGTAGAAATAATTTATCTGGAATTTAATTTAATTTATTTAAACCCTTGGCGCGCCCCATCATTTTTTGATTTTTTGGAGCCCAATATCAGCCCATAAATTTTATTCAATTTTTGTACTTCTGACCTGACCCGCCAAATTAGGCATTGGACTTTTCCGTCTTTTAAAATTAATTGTTGTGTGCTCTAAATTAATTGCACAACATTCTGAAATCGTAACCCATATTTAATTCCGTGTCGGACACTTGTGTCGTTACCCTAAATTTTGGGATACCAACTTAACCCGTTGAGCCGGACCAACTAAAGGGTCCAAGACTGACTCCAAGCCCCCACCATTGGCCTTTGCGTCATTTTTGGATTTTGACCCCAAGTGCCCCAATTAAATTAAAATTTACGGGACACTTTATTTCTATTTTAATCGGGGATACCAACTTTGTAAATCCCAATTTCAATCCTAAATTAATCCCAATGCCCATTTAATTAAACCCGTGCCTCACCCACACTCCCCCCTCGCCATACAAATTAATAGACGAAATTTTTGCCACAATTTTTGCGTCATTTCTTGTGTTTGTACAAGTTCCCGAACTTAAGGGGCTTATTTGCAAATGTAGCGATATGTGTCACCATCCCATTGGCTTAGGCAAATAAAGAACACCCTCCCCCTCTCTTGACCGGTTCTAGCTCACTCTCTCCCCCCCTTGGATGTACTTTCCCTTCATGTTAAATCAAGACCACTCATTCAAATTAATTCACTCAATCCTCACCACACACTCAATGCACACCCCCCTATTTAATCTCTCACACACTTCCCCTCTTCCCTAGGCCGGCCCTAATTCCTAGAAGCTTGGGAAACCACCCCCCTCTCTCTCTCCTCCTTCATATTTCTCCATGCAATAAACCACCTCCCTCCATTCTTATTCTTCACCTTTTTTTTTCTTCTTCTGTTTCTTCCTCTTGTAGTACTCCTACCCGACCCCAGCTTCTACCCCCATCGACCGCTGCCCCGCCGCGAGTGACCCCCCTCCTCTGCGGAGCCTCCCCGTACGGCTGTGCAGAGCCTCTACCGCCGCTCCTGTGCGCCCCGACCGGTCAGCCGACCCACCGGACAGCGCCGCTCCACCCCGCTGCAACTTCCCACCGGCCAGCGAATGGTTCCCACGCCGCAGCCGTGCGTCCCCGCACTGTGCGAGCTTCCCAGCGCCGCTGCCCTCCGGCGACGGCAGCACAGTCCCACTGTACGGTTCTCCCCTCAGCCCGCGACCGAGTTTCTCCGCCGCAGCTCGTGGCTGAGCGTCTCCGGCCCGCTGCAGTCCGCAGCTCCCACCCCGCAGCTGCTCCCCCGGACTGAACAGCCCCGACCGACCGGACTGAACAGCCCGCCGACCGTCCGCTATTTTTTCGACCCCCGTGGCTCTCTTCCCTTCGGCCGTGCGACTCCCCATTCCTCCTCATCCGATAACACCACCACCATTACACTTCCATCTCCACCACCACCCTCGACATTCCCTGCCACCGAGCCCCACCATTTTTTGGCCATCTTCTCCGGCCAGCAAGCCTCGTCGAGGTATCGACTCTTCCCCCCTTTCTTTTGATGTATATATATCAATGTGTTGTAGTTGTGAGGGTTAGTAGGGTTGTTGATATATATATGTTTGTATGAAAAGCTAGCTAGGGTTTTGGTTATATAATGTGGATATCTATGCTAGTGTGGTGTGGTACTTGAAATATGTAATCGAGGTTTATATAGATTGTGGTGTTTCGAGGATTATACGTAGATATGGTGGTTAGGGTTTAATTTATATATTGTTGGCATAAATATGGTTAGCGTAGTATAGTACTTGAACAATGTGGTTTAAGACGAATGATAATTATAATGACCTGAGGTCGAGGTCTAATGGTGAACTTGGAGGTTTAATCGTCACCAGTATATTATTATGGATTGGAAGAAGAGACAATGAGCTTTAGGGTTCAACGTATTTATTTATGAGCATGGTGAACTTGGAGGTTTAATCGTCATCAGTATATTATTATGGATTGGAAGAAGAGACAATGAGCTTTAGGGTTCAACGTATTTATTTATGAGCATGGTAATCTGTAGGGTTGAGCAGAGTTTGTGGGTAAAATGATCCTGAGGGTTGAGGAAGACCTGATATCTACTAAGTAAATACAGTCAGGGAGTGAGCACACCTGATACTGAACCACGTGATGAATATGGTCGGAATGATGATTTGTCGAGGAGAGTGTAAAGAGGACTAGTTGATGGACTATCGTACCGATAGTCAACTGTGGTCAACCCCCTAGTGTATTGTCCCAGTGAGTCGTAGCTGAGACTGAGTTTAGTTGTAGATGTTTGTAGCATCCCTGTCTGTCGTAGAATAGAGTATTGAATCAGGTTTGTATCTCATCTCTAGGTACTGCGGGACCTGAGGACTTGGACGCGGTACCAGATCCCCGTCATCAGCAGCCGCACGCAGGCAAGTTTACCTTGCCACCCTGTATTTCAGTTTACAGATACTTGTTATCCTGTATGTACTTTGTGCACATATTTTTGTTGACGATCGATACTCCGTATCCGGTTCACAACCGGGTGCTGACGTTCGTCGTAACGTCCTAGAATAATTATTAGATACTTTGTAGTACCTCGATGCACGTACCTGAGTATATCGATACCCCAGGACACACTCATACACTGTGATCGTGCCCGATTCCTGTATCCTGATACTGACATCATGACCAGAGACTGGGACGACCTTAGGGTCGCGTCTGTTGAGTTAATTCCTTATGTCGAGACTGTAGTTAGAGGTTCAGGTTCAACGCACAATCGTTGACCGCTTGGGAAGGGGAAGACAGTTACTAGACGTTTGGGCTACTCTGCACGCGCTTATATATATGTAGTATTTTGTAGTGATATCTGTATCTAGTATAGCTGTTTCACCCGTGTGACTCTTTTCCCGAAGCTGCGGTACGTGCCGTGTGTTTCCGTGTCCGAAGCTACGGTTTTATTTTGGATAGCCCACGCGTCGAACATTATCTTTAAACTGTGTCACACTAGATGGTTATGATAGAGTACCCTGTCGTGCACTTGTACTTTCTGTTTACTTGGCATGCTATATTTCTGTACCTTGTTACGTCCCTCAGAGGACCTGGTTCCCTGCCAGTTTTGCAGCATAGATGATTACGGAGCACTTGGAGATACGGATGGAGTGGCATATCTTGCGAGCATGGTACCAGGTACTCACATTATATCTACCGACATTGTGGTTATTTTATATTGATTATTCATCTGCTGTTGTAGCCTAGTTTTGTAGACTCATACTTCTTCTCGAGTCTATTCGAGTTAGTGTGTTATTGGGCGGCCGACCTTAGCACATATAGCTCTTTCTTGTTTACTGATGTACATTGTGGATTGAGACATAGAGATTTACATTTATGGAATATCTAGATAGTGCCCTTTATATTACAGCTTATACGTATTCGAGTCAGACCAGAGTCTGGTTGAATGCGTAGCTGGCGTGTCACGTATTCCTGGTCCTACGTATTTTGGGACTGGGGCGTGACAGGTTAGCACCCTAGATACCCGTCATGAGGAGTCGTGATTGGAATCCATCGTGCTAGCTTGGGATGGGGAAATATTAGTAGATTATGTGATCATACCCAACCTTTCATGCATCATAGCTCACCCCACATCTCACGTCGGGTACGGCCTGACCATTACATGCCTCATAGCTGTTATATATGATTAGCTTGACCATTACTTGCATCATAGCTAACCAGATGGTTAGCCTGACCTACATGAATCATAGCTAATCATATGTAACTAGCCTGATCTTGTCCCAAATCGATCACATAATAAACTGATATTTCAAACACTTAGCCAGATGTTTATTCTTTATTTCAGATTACTTGTTTTAGCATCCACTGATATTTTATTCATTGCTAGATGTTCTATTGCTTACTTTATATTCTCTAGTATTCTATACTTCCAGTATTTATTTCATCTTGTATTCCTTACATTGTTTTATAGTTTTTGTCAACATAAATAAAACTGTTGTTTAGTGTTTGTGCTTCGCTCCAATCCTGATTGGATAACATTTTCAGACAGCTTGGAGGATTTCTGCCCTACCCACTACGGCCCGGGAGCAAAGGGAGATTTCATACCAGAAATCCCAGAGGAGTTACCCATCTTAGAGGAGATTCTACCCACAGGCATTTAGACTGTCCTATTTATGTATTATTGTTCTAGAACTGAGATATGGGTTGTATTATTGTGGTGACTTTTGGTGGACGTCTAGACTCTAGACTTGTGATGTATTTATATTTGTGTTGACTTATGATAGAACTCTTTATCCTTATTTCTCATCGTGCCATTTACTTTCAAATAGCCTTGTGATTGAGTATATTATAAACTGTGGATCCATATATTATCATTGTCCTCCTTATGGAGTTGAGACCATTGACCAGGTCCTTGAGACTCGGAGCAGCAGCTTCAGAGAGGTCTGCCACCTTTCGCCCTGTTGGACAGACATCCGCAGCACCTCCTACATCTCCTGTGCATGTGGGAGTATCTGCACTGTTCGGGGGTCCTCCTCCCCCACCTGTTCAGAGGGTTCCCATAGCTGTGACGGAGCCTCTTCCACCACCACCGACTCAGTTTCCAGGAGGTATGCCCGTCGATGGGGCACAGATATTCGCATTGATCCAGGGCATGGTTGATGCCCAGATGACGTCAGCAGAGGCCCAGAGGGTGCAGGCGGAGGCGCACCAGGCCCAGACCGAGATGATGAGGGTGAGCATGGAGAATGCTCATCAGGTGGCTCTACAGGCTGTGGAGAGAGTCGCCCAGTAGCAGCAACATCCTGGCCATTACCACCAGAGGCCGGGCACTATTGTGGACTTCAAGAGGATGATGCCTCGGGAGTTCAAAGGTACTGAGGGGATACTCTACGCCGACGATTGTCTAGAGGATATAGAGAAAAACTTGCGCTTGGCGCAGCTTTCGGAGGCTCTTCAGATCGAGGCTGCCGGCAGCCAGATGTTCGATATCGCCCTTACGTGGTTTCGTACTGAGTCGAGACTCCTTGTTGGGGGACTCACTTGGGAGGCCTTCAGGGAGCTCTTCAAGGAGAAGTTCTTTCCTGATGTTGCCCTGGGAGCCTTGGAGAGTCAGTTCCATGACTTGGTCCAAGGGAGCATGTCCGTTGATGAGTATGCCGCAGAGTTTTGCCGCCTGAGCCATTTTGCGCCATCGATGATTAGAGATCCAGGAGACAGGGCCTGGAAGTTCAGAAAGGGGCTGGCAAGGGAGATCAAGTCTCGCACGTCGGGACGTTGCACTGCTACCTTCGAGGGCATATTGATGGATGCCCAGATAACTGAGGATGACTTGGACCTCAGGCCCAAGAGGGGACGCAATATTTCAGGAGGAGCAAACAGTGGTGCGGGACCGGGCAAGCGTCCACACTTCCAGCAGCAACAGAGGCCATATCAGCAGCAGCATCAGCAGTACCAGGCACCAGCCCGAGGACAGGCCCAGCACCCGCAGAGACAGACTCAGCCCGCCATCTAGTGTGCATACTGCGGGAAGTCAGGACACACTAGAGAGATCTGTAGGAAGAGGTTGGGCACATGTTTGTCCTGCGGATCGACAGCACATCAGCTGAGGGATTGCCCTGCCATCCAGACTCGTCCAGGCCAGGGTGGAGCAGCCGCCCAGAGGGGACCAGTCAGGGTACCTACCATACCAGGAGGCCAGCAGAGGGGACCTCCACTTCCACCGCAGCAGCAGAGGTTTGCTCAGCACCAGCAGTAGAGAGGTGCACCCCAGGGGCGAGCATACGCTATGGCAGTCGAGGAGGTCGAGCCAGCATGAGACTTGATTACAGGTTCAGTTCTTCTCGATTGTATTCCAGCATTTACATTATTCGACTTTGGCACTTTTCATAGTTTCGTGTCTGTATCTTATGCTCTTCAACATCATTTAGAGACAAAACCATTAGCTAGGACTTGCAAGATCACGACTGGCGGAGGTATTATCCTAGTCTGTGATTATTGTAAGGACCGGAGAGTGTCTGTGGGAGGCCGAGAGTTGAGCGTGTGCTTACTCGTCATACCACTTTCGGGATACGATATTGTACTCGGAATAGACTGGTTGAGTAGGCATCATGCTACTATAGATTGTTATTGAGGCAGAGTATTATTTCGACCACCAGGAGAGCCGGAGTTCGAGGTCGCCAGAGGAGCAGCGGAGCAGAGCATAAGCACATTTTGCAGAGCCAGGATGGAAGAAGAGGAGTTGCCACATCCTCTGATAGTGGAGTTCCTGGATGTATTTCCAGAGGAGTTGCCAGGCTTGCCGCCAGACAGAGATATTGAATTCTCTATTGACTTGGTGCCAGGAGCGGAGCCCAATTCACAGCATATCTATAGAGTCAACAACGGCGAGCTGGCAGAACTGAAGAAGCAAGTTAAGGAGCTGCAGGACAAAGGCTTCATCAAATCCAGTTCATTACCATGGAAGCTCCGGTATTGTTCGTACCGAAGAAGGACGGCATAGTGCGCATGTGCATCGATTATAGAGCTTTGAACAACCTCACTATCAAGAACAAATACCCGCTGCCGAGGATAGATGATCTTTTTGATCAGTTGAGTGGGGCGAAGGTATTTTCGAAGATAGATTTGAGGTCAGGCTATCACCAGGTGAAGGTGAAGAGAGAAGACACGTCGAAGACAGCCTTTCGGACCAGATATGGCCAGTTTGAGTTCATGGTAATGCCATTTGGTTTAACCAATGCACCGGAAGTATTCATGAACTTGATGAACAAGGTGTTCCACCAGTACCTTGACAAGTTCGTGGTGGTGTTCATCGACGATATTCTTGTATATTCTAAGACCCCGGAGGAGCACGAAGAGCACCTGAGGTTGGTCTTAGAGACTATCAGGAAGGAGGAGCTGTACGGGAAACTCTCAAAGTGCGAATTCTTTCTTGACAAGGTTAAATTTCTTGGACATATGGTGACGGGTGACGAAATCTCGGTTAACCCGAAGAAGATTGAGGCAGTGGAGTCGTGGGCTACCTCCAGTTCGGTAGCTGAGATCGGGAGTTTTCTCGGGCTAGCAGGATACTATAGGAGGTTTGTACAAGACTTCTCCAGGATTGCAACGCCGATGACCAGGCTGACCAGGAAAGATGTGGATTTTGTCTGGACGGAGGATTGCTAGGCCACATTTGATGAGCTAAATAAGAGATTGACGACAGCTCCAGTTTTGACATTGCCAGCGGGGACAGGTGGATTCACTATCTACAGTGATGCTTCAGGGAAGGGTTTGGGTTGCGTTATTCAGCAGCACGGGAAGGTAATTGCCTATGCTTCCAGGCAGTTATGCCCTTATAAAAAGAACTACCCCACCCACGACTTGGAGTTGGTAGCGGTTATCTTCGCTCTAAAGCTGTGGAAACATTACCTGTACGGAGAGCGTGTGGAGATCTTCACAGACCATAAGAGCTTGAAGTACGTGTTCACACAGAAGGAGCTGAACATGAGGCAGAGGAGGTGGTTGGAGTTGATGAAGGACTTCGATATCTCATTGTAGTACCACCCAGGGAAGGCCAACATAGTCGTCGATGCCTTGAGCAGGTATCCGATGGCTATGTACTTGACGACGGATAGACATTTGTTGGCTGATCTGGAAAGCTTGGGAATTGAGGTGCTAGTTCCCGGTGTTGAGATTCAGATATGGGGATTGCAGATACAGTCCGAGCTGATGGACAAAATCAGAGCTGCGCAGTATGATGATGAGGCTCTGAGGAGTATCAGGGCACAGGTTCGGACATGATTGTCAGACGACTTTACTATTGCGGATGATGGATCTTTACGGCACGACTCGAGGATGTGTGTGCCGAGCGGGAAGCTGCGCGAGGAGGTTTTGCAGGAGGCACACCGCTCTCCGTACTCGATGCATCCCGGTGCCAACAAGATGTATCGAGACTTGAGGGAGCACGTATGGTGGTATGGAATGAAGCACGAGGTAGCACGCTTCGTATCCCGGTGTCTAGTGTGCCAGCAGGTAAAGGCGGATCGGCAGAGGCCAGGTGGATTGCTTCAACCTTTACCTATCCCAGAGTGGAAGTGGGAGCACGTGACCATGGATTTCATTTTAGGGTTACGCGTTCTCCAGGAGGGAAGGACGCGATTTGGGTCATCGTGGATAGGTTGACCAAATCAGCCCACTTCTTACCTTTCAAGGTGGGCACGTCGACAGAGAGACTAGCAGAGATGTACGTGTGGTAGATTGTCAGACTTCATGGAGTTCCTGTGAGCATCATCTCGGATCAGGATAGTCATTTTACTTTCCACTTCTAGAGGAGTCTGCAGGCTAGTTTGGGCACTCAGCTCAAGTTCAGTACGGCATACCACCCCCAAACAGACGGACAGTCTGAAAGGACTATTCAGACTCTCGAGGATATGCTACGCACTTTCGTTCTAGATCTCAGAGGTTCTTAGGAGGATCATCTACACCTGGTAGAGTTTGCTTACAACAACAGCTACCAGGCCAGCATCGAGACATCGCCATTCGAGGCTCTTTATGGACGAAGGTGTCGTACACCGTTATCTTGGGATAACGTCGGAGAGAGAGCCTTGCTAGGACCAGAAATGGTCGTGGATGCAGCAAAAAAAGTAAAAGTCATCAGAGACAGACTGTGATTGGCGCAGGACAGACAGCGGCATTGGGCCGACAGCCACCGTAGACCCCTTGAGTTTCAGGTATAGATTGTTATTTTCTGGTTTGTGATTATTTTGTTTAGACTGTGTTGAGACTGTTTTGTTCTAGGTCAGCGATCTAGTGTTCCTATGGATTTCTCTAACGCGGGGCACGATTCATTTTGGTGGAGGCGGAAAGCTTAGTCCACGCTACATCGGACCCTTCGGTATTCTTGCGAGGGTCGGTGTAGTAGCGTATAGACTAGACTTGCCACCTGCACTAGAGGGAGTGCATGACATATTCCACATGTTGCAGCTGAGGCAGTACGTGGCAGACCCTATCACCTACTAGATCACTTGGAGATCGAGGTTGGTCCGACTCTCAGCTACCCTGAGCAGCCCGTAGAGATCTTGGATCGCAGAGAGAAGGTGTTGCGGAACCAGACTATTCCTTTGGTTCGTGTTGCATGGAGACATCACTCTCCAGGGTAGTCGACCTGGGAGAGAGAGGACGAAATGCGCGAGCAATACCCGTATCTCTTCGAGACCTGAGGTATAATTCCTTATCTGATTTCGTTCTTGTTCTAGTTCAATCCAATTTCGAGGAAAAAAAAAATTTTAGGAGGGTAGACGTGTCACTACCACATTTTCAGATTAGGACATTATTGTAAATTGCCATGTTTAATTTATTATTGTGTAATAATATGTGTGATGAGTTTTATTAAATAATTATAGGATATTCTTAATCCATAGGTTTTAGGTTAAACCCTAAAAACCCATTAGGTTTAACCTTTGTGACCAAACCCTAATTGTTATTCTAGTTTTTAGTGAAACCCTAGTTGGCATTTTAGTTTTAGATTATAAACCCTAGAAATGACTAAACCTTAATTAATTTAAGTTCTTCATGACTAAACATGAAGGGCTAATTAAACCTTGGCATTTGAAACCCTAACCCTAGCCCTATATAATGAAGGGAAGCCTCCCTCAAGCTTCTTCATTCATGAAGAAAGCCCTAAACCTAGCCTCCATTAGAAAAACCCTTCCTTCCCCATAAATTTCAGAAATTTCAAACCCTAGAAATCCATTTCCTCCTCCATCAAGAGAAATCTAGGAGCTTGGACCAAGAAGGATTGAAGAAGAGGACCTACATTGGGAAACCATCTCCCAATAGGTGAGAATCTAAATTTAAATCCATTTTTAATTCTGTTTTTCATCATTGTTTGGCCATTAGGAGCCTACCATTTATTTTAGATTTCATTTTTGGGGTTTCTCCATGAAGACCTAGGTGAATCTAGGGTTTGGTGTTCCTACGTTGGTTTTTTCCCAATTTCGTGAAGCCTAATCCTAGGGGTATGCATGTAGATAGGATTACAACTCCAACATGTAGGTTTGATATCGATTCTTAGGATTTTGGTTTGAGGATTCATGGGTTCTTAATGTGAAATCCATTTTTCTGCACAACATGTATTTGATGAAATGATTACTCGGGGAATAGCTATCTAATCTATTCAATATCACCTATTTTGATGTATATATATATATATATATATATATATATATATATATATATATATATATATATATATATATTTATGCATACATATATAGTTGTGTTGTTTGATTTGGAGAGTACTGTGCAGTCGGGTTTTGAGATGTGCTGTGTGTATGTGTGTTTGGGGGTTTCACTATGCACAGTCGGGTTCTGGAGTTTACAGTGTGGGTTTTTGTGTAGCTGTGTCTCAGTGTATCAGACACTGTAGGGAGGTTCCCTGTGTTGAGTCGAGTTTTTGGGTTGTGTTAGGGGACTGTATCAGTGTGCAGTGAGGTTAAGTTCAGTGAGGGAGATCTGTACAGTCCAGTTCACTGTGTGTGAGCAGTCAGCATTTTCGTAGTGTATCAGGAATTAGGGGTTTATTTGTATCGGGTATCCTACTGCGCTATGGGTTATTGGTTTAATTCAATTTGGGCTGTTTGAACATATGTATGTTGTGTTCTTTATTTAAGTGTTGGAATTTCTAGGTTGCTAGGTTTAGCTAGTATAGTTGGTTATATGAATTTTCTTAATATAATGAGAAGTTGTGCATATCTTGTTCCTCTTTGATGTGGTAAACTTGTCTCAAGGAAATTGGGTTTCTATCTGTAGGCTGCATGTTTCATCTATATGCAGGATACATGTTTCATATCTAATTTAACTTATTTTTTTTCTAGTTGGATATCCAATCTGGATAGTTCATCCTCAAGTTCAACTATGATTATGGTACTCTGTATAATTAATATGTTTGGATCATGTAAACAATCATTAACTTGTATGGACTATGTGTTCGTGGTTATTAAAGTACATTTAAGATGGTACTTTGTAGAATTTGCTAACATGGTTAAGCCAAGATATAAGTTTAATTAAGTTACTCAACATATGCTACATATTGTTTGATGAATTTAAGATGGGTGCTATATACTGCTATTTGTGTTACAAATTAGAATAGAACAAAAAAACTGATGTTATTAGTATTTTCATTGATTCATTACTAATGTTACTGACTTACAGCCATTGGCGAGGCATTCATTGCAGCCATTGACGAGTCATTCTTTGCATCTATTGGCGAGGCATGAACTGCAGCCATTGGCGAGGCATGCACAAATTGTCAGTGTGATCTTTATTTTTTGTTTCTTCTTGAAAATTACTAATATATTAAATGAGAAAGTGGCAATGATGATGATGGCTTGAGAAAGTGGAATTGATACTACATAGCATCATACTATGATGCATAAATCAGCCATCTGAGCCACATCTTATTTCTTCTTCTATTAATTTTATTATGTTGTTCAGGGGAAGCTATGGGATTCAGTGAGATGCACCAGTTTGAAATTGGAGGGCTTAGGCATTATATCTAAGCTGCATTAAATTGTTGTAAAATTTTGTATTTATAAACTGGTATTTATGTTGTAATTCCAGAATACATATGTTTCATTGTTGTATTTTTTTTATTTAAACTAGTAATTTTTTTGTATTTGTATTGGTAAAATGGTGCCTATGTTAGGAATATTTGTATTTGTAAACTAGTAGTAAAATTATATTATAAAAATAGCAGCTTGTTCCTATGTTAGGAATATTTGTATGATTTATTTTTTAAATTTATGCAACAACAGACAATACAGATAGAACATTTATATTTGTAAATCCTATAAAATTTTCAAATTTGCCTACAAATTTCATGTGTAGGTTTGGTCCAATTTATTGAAGTACAGGCTCAGCCCGACTTAAAAAACTGAACCAACCAAAACTGAATCGTTTTATTTTGGTTCGGTTTTGTTCTGGGTTTTTTCAAAATGGTTCAATTTTGGTTCGATTTTTTGTCGGTTTTTATAAAACCGGTTCGGTTTGAACCAAATCGAACCGTTGGTCACCCCTACCTATATCCTCCATGCTTCTGTTCAAAGTATTATGAACTCTAAATTTACAAAGTTTTAAAGTTCATAAACTTTAAAGGATTCTTGTAGAAGCATGGAAAATCTACTCCATGCACCCTAGAGACCTTGCTCCATGGGCTATAATGATGCACCTCAGTAGTCTAACTCCTTGTGCCTCAAGGATTTTGGCCAATGCGTAAACAGTCTAAGTGGAGTCTCATGCGCCCACAGTGTCATGCGCCCTCCTACATCTTGGTGTCTCATACGCCCGTAGTGCCATGTGCCCACCTACATCTAAGTGTCTCATGTGCCTGTAGTGCCATGGACCCTTATGTATCTAAGTGTGTCATGCGCCCATAGTGCCATATGCCATTATGATCCTGCCAACTCTCATGCGCCTGCAGTGTCATGTGCCATGCAATTCACGTACATGCGCCTATGTGATGCCTTGTTGAAGGCTATAAATAGTGGGTATTTTTCCCACAAGCAAAGAATCGAGAGATCCATATACCTACACGTAAAATAAAGAGAAAGCAGAGCTAGCTGCCTCTACAAGAGAAGGTGACAGAGCGTCGTCGAAGCCTCATCGACCCCCTCTTGGTCCCGGATCGTTAACGGACTAAAGGAGCCGCTGCAGTGCTCGATCTCTACCGTGACATTTATCCCATATCTTTTGTACATAGATTCTCTTGTATAGGGTTTCTCTTATATTCTTTGTCAATTTGCAATAAATAATAATTGTATACCTTCATCGAAAATGCAATAATATATATATATATATATATATATATATATATATATATATATATATATATATATATATATATATATATATATATATTGTGCTGTCGACATTCATGAGTCTGGTTCATTATGGTACCTTGCTGTTTTGGGGTCAGATACCACTAATTTTTTATAGCCAAATTTTACAGCAGAACCACATGATATCCCGTACTTCCCTCCTCAAGATGGTGAATACGAGGATCATCCGAGGATATGAGTGAGTTTCTTCTTTATTACCCACCTGATCTTGTATATTATACTTTTGAGGCATTTAACCACCGAGCACGTATTTAGCTCGTATTTTGGGACTTGATATCCTATTTGCGGGCCTACATGTAAGCATATTCTAGACTATAACTAGGGTTGATTATATAATATTGTACTCTTGCTAGTTCTTTATTTTGTGCAATTTGCTTCATGATCAACTACATATTTATAGTTTGGGATGCCTTACTATTATATGTTTGGTGATTATACATCTTGTAACATGTTTGCTTGAGATTGAGACAACTAGGATTATTGATCCAGGATTGTATGATGGATTGCAGAGTAAACCCTAACATGTCTTAGAAAGTTGTGACCGTATCTCGGGGTATAGAGTACTCTAATAAACGTAGCTGACTTTGTCTGCCCCTATTCTTCAGTATTCTGGTTCTGGGATGTGATAAGATTTAAGTGATGGCCCATGTAGGTCTAAAATTCAAAAGTGTAGGGGTTTACTAGAGTATAGATGAGTCAATCATATTACTCCTTGATCTCCTCCAATATTGACTCTATATCTCTGAATCTTGACCTGATACTTGCCTTCATCCTCAATCATTCCTGTCCTTCCGATTTGATCCTTGTATCCTCTATCTTTTATGGACACTGTTCCTGGTCCTTCGGATCATCCAGTCCGAGTTTCTCCAGTGGCATGACAACATCCAGCCGACCAATAAACTCTTGAGGTTCAGTCTCAGCATTCCGGAGCTGGGTCTAGAATAGCTCTGAATGAGGAGCCCCATACCCAGGCAGTACATCCTGTTGTAGCAATGCCACTCGTGCAACCAGTACCTGATGAAGGAGGATATACCAGTGTGCTACTTGGTATACTCAAAGAATTATTAGCATCCCAGGGATGACGAGATGATGCACTCACTTAGTCAGTGCATGAGACTTTGGAAAGAGACGGACATCGTGCCCACAATTCAGCAATCAACTTCAAGCGCCTTCAACCATCGTATTTCTAAGTAACCGAGGATACGATTGCATCAGATGCATGGATTCAGGACACTGAAGCTATCCTAGAGGCAGCTGGAGTACCAGCCAGAGAGCAAGTGTCGGTAGTTCGCTTGTAGTTGCTGGATCTAGCCCGAGACTGGTGGGCAGCACAGATGGTTTCTTTGGCAAAGCCCGTCCCTTTGGGCCATTTTCAGTAAGAGGTTTCAGACCGAATATTTTGATGCAGTATCGCGTTATGATTTGCAACAATGATTTAATAACCTGAAGTAGATGGGCAGGACTGTCGATGGTTATGCGACAGAATTCTGCAGACTTAATCAGTTCGCTCCCACTTTGGTGGCAACTGAATTGGATAGAGCTAGGAGATTCTAGTAGGGATTCCATCTAGATATCATTCTAGCAGTGGAACAGTACAAGTTCCAGATTTTGATAAAGTGTTAAGAGAAGCAAGGAGGCATGAATATACCTTCCAGAGAATCGTGGATAGGACCGGAGGTCATAAGAGAACCCATATTTCAGGCGGTTCTTATGCCCACTCTTCAGCACCGGCCCCGGCAGTTAGGGATTTGACCATTGGATCTCCGAGGAGGCCAGTTTCGACATCCTCGGTTCAGCAACCAGCCCCAACCCCAAATCAGCAGCAAATGACACCTTCCTCAGCAGGGTATTCTCATTATGGCAAAACTTGGACACGTAATATCAGAGTGTCACAGAGCACAAGGATTGTGCTTAACCTGTGGAGCTCCAGGCCACATAGTAGGATTTGTCCAAATCGAGCCAGTTCATCATCATCTTCTCTGGCAGGACCACACTATAGGGCCCCATTGTCGGTTCAGCAAAACCAGGGTCAGATTCCTTTGCTGACCCAATCTCAAATATTCTAGCAACAAAGGCCATAACAGTATGCATAGGCCCAAGCTTATGTACATGCTAGACAAGGAGGTCCGCAGCAGAGGGGACCAACACCGAGAAGATAAGGTCAAGCTATGACACTCACCGTGGAGGAGCAGTTGGCTTCAAGTGAGGTGGTGGCAGGTACCATACTTGTCAACTCTCATTCACCTTTATTATTATTCGATTATGGTGCATCATATTCTTTTATGTCTGTATGATTTGTGATACGAGTTTGGTTTAGAATCCGAGTCCTTATCAGTAAGACTCTATATACTTACTGGTAATGGTATCGAGGGAATACATAGAGTTTATGCCTCGTGTCGAGTCATAGTGTGCGAGCAAGAATTTCCTGCCAAATTGATAGAATTCTATATGGAAGATTATGACATCGTCTTAGGCATAGATTGGTTGAGTGCTCGATACACAACGATAGATTGCCATACCGGCAATGTTATTTTTTATCTCCCCGGAAAGGAAGAATTCTTATTTTCTAGAGGCGATAAAGGGCACCCATCAGCAATATTGAGAATGGTAGTGGCAGAAGAAATACAATTTCTCAGAGTTGTAGATGAATTCCCAGATGTATTTTCAGAAGAACTTCCAGGCATGCCACCCGAAAGAGAGATCGAAATTGCCATTGATTTGAACCCTGGAATAGCACCAGTATCAGAAAGAGTTAATAGGATGGACCATTCAGAGATAGAAGTCTTGTATCAAATGATTGAGGAATTGAGAGGCAAGAGATTCATTTGTGCTAGTATATCGCCTTGGGGAGCTACGATGCTTATTGTGAAAAAGAAGGATAGAATATCACAATTATGTGTCAATTACCGTACCCTTAATGTAGTAACCATCAAGAACAAGTATCCATTACCTTGGATAGATAGCTTGTTTGACCAGCTAAGTAGAGCAGTAGTGTTTTCCTGTAAACCCCCTGATTTTCAAGAATTTTTAAATTTAGATTTTTCACAATTTTCTGGAATTTTTTGGGAATTTTCTGTAATTAAATTTAGGTATTTTAATTATTAAATGATTTTTAAATAATAATAAATAATATTAAAATATTATGAAATAATATTTTATGGTGTAAAATAAAAAATTAGACATAGGGTAATTTTCCGAGATTTTATTGGACCCCGGAAGCATTTTAAAGCCCTAAAAAAACTAATTAATTAATTAAACCAAAATAAACCGAGTTTATTTGAAATAAACCAAACCAATTTCTGAACCGAACCGGGTTCATTGAACCAAACCCAATCCTTAGCGGGTCGGATCCGGGTCTAACCCAGACCCGACCCACTAGCCAGACCCGACCCGTAATCCATTTTATTGGATCGGGCCGGATCCGCAGACCCGACCCGTCCGCCCGTAGAACCCGATCCGCTAGCCCTCTCTTCTCCCCCAAACAACGCCCGACTCCTCAGCTTCCGGCCACCGGCGACCCTCCGGCTTTCCGAACGTTCGCCGTCGCACCCTCTTCCTCTCCCTCACCGGACCCTCTTCCTCTCCCTCACCGGACCGCCCCACCAGCTTCTTCCTCCTCCCTATATAAAGCCCTAGCCACTCACCTCCTTCCCTGCTCCCCTCGACCTCACCGTGCCGGACCTCCGTCCTGCCGTCGTCTCCCTCGGTGAACCCTCCGCCTTCCGCCTCAGCCCCTCCACCGACGAACCCTCTTCCCGAGCACCTCCCAGCGCTGCCGCCTCCAGATCCGCCCGCCTCCAGCCCGTCGACCACCTCCTTCCTCCTCTCCCTAACACCCGCAGGTCAGCCCCGAGCTCGCCGGCCGCACCGCCCAGTCGTCGGAAGACCCGAGCCGAACAGCTCGCCCCGCCGTGGCCAGCCGAGTCTGGCGACACTCCAGCAATAAGATGCCCTAGGGAGGACACGGACACAGCCGCCTCTGACCGGACACAACCCTAACCCTAGGCACGTGTCGGACACGAAGAATTCGCAGTTTCCCGGAGCCCTGTTCAGGTACCCATATCTTTCTCCTCGTAGCTCTGTTTTCGATTCCGTCAGTTGCATCGCGTAGCCTGCATGACCCCCTCGGTGCCCGTGCAACCCGTTCGGTGCATCGCGTCCTGTGGTGATCGCGAACTGCGATCCAAAAACAGGAAAACCAACGCCCTGATTCACCCCGGAACCGAGTATGCCCCGCCAAACGGGACAACTTGGTCGCACGCGGTCTTTATCGATACGTGCGCGTCGTTGATACGGACGTGCAGGATTTCGCAGAAGTTTATTCGGATGTGCGTGCACACCGGAATCAATGCGTATCCGCCGACAACGCCCCATATCTGACCTTTCTGGTTCTCGATGTAACTTAGTGTACACACGTCGGATCGAGACAAAACTTACGCCATCGGACTCGTAGCAATACGCTGGTCCTGTGAGCCAAGTTTGGTTCGATTCTGAGAACGTTGACAAAATCGCGTGTCGTGGGCCCCACAGGCTTCACTTGACGGGCAATTTTGTGATCGGCTCATCGGAATCCAATTCTGGAAGTTCCATTGGGTTCGTATCATCGTTCCTGGCCTGTTGACACTAAGTTGGACAGATTTGGAGATCTTTGACTCTGACGCATTTTTTGGTGCAAAGCGGCCCACATATGGACCCCGCTTTGACCCGAAATGTCATTTTTGCCCCTGTATCCAAATTGGACTCAAGGACAGGCGTTTCTAGCTGATTAATATTTTCTGGATCTGATGGTGATGTCTATTTCAGCAACCGGAGTACTGCCTGAAATCCCCGCTGAAGCCAGAGCTACAATTGGAGCCGGAAACCCAAGCAAGTGTACCTTGCCATAATTGCAGCTTGTTGATTCATTTTGTTCTCTTGATTTATTTTCTGTGACTGTTGTTCATGCTTAAACCTAGGACCGTATGACTTACTTAGCTTCCGATTAATAGTCGGGTGCCAACACCGTACGCAGGGTTGTGTAACGTCACCTAGAGATGGATATCGTGACATATATATTCTCGTACTTGCCATATCAAGTACATTATACCCAGGACACCTGACACGAATCATGAGACAGAATCTTCCTGATTATTCAAGGTGATTCTATATAGGATACAGATTTCATGACTTGGACATTATTATCTTAGATCTTAATATTGACTTATTGCATTAGTTTTGATCCTGCGTGTCATGGACATGAGACGTGAGATTACATTGGGTGGGGAGAGTTTTACCATACAAAAGGCTGAATATATATATATAATACTTAATGGAAGTGCCTTAGACTCTGACACAGAGCTTTGGTACCGTACTGGCCCTTCGAGAGAATACTGCTATGGGTTTCTCCGACACTGATCCTGTAGTAGTCTCAGCCCGAGTATGACTAAAACTCTCACTTGCATTATCACTTAGCTGGATATGTATTTACCCTATTTATTTCATTTATTTCCTGCACTGCATTATTATGGCTTGAGCTTTCTTGTACCTTGCTATGTCCCCTGAGGACCTGGATCCGGATTATGTCCCCAGGATTAGCAGGCGAGGTTTATCCAGAGGTATACGGAACATGAGCACTTCTCAGAACAGTACCAGTACCTGAGGATGAGGTGATCGCTGAGGACTTCTCCTGAATAACTGCTACTTCCATGCTCAGTTTTATAGCAAAATAAACTCTTTTATTCTTGTTTAAATAAACTTCTGTAAACAGACTTAATATCGGGTTGTTCCCCGATTTTAATTACTTTTGACTGGATGTTGTTTAATATTTCTTTTGCTGATATTGCTATATTTATTCTGTGGATGAGATTAGCAAACCCTGACTATTGTAATACAGCTTAAGTATGCTCTGATAGATCCATTAAATTGGGTTTGTCCAACGGTGCATGCTGCTGGTGTAAACTCCCTCACCCAAAATAGGTATTTTGTGTATATTTTATATTATTATATTTATTATAGATGTTGAATTTATTTAGAGTATTCTCTTAGTTAATTAGAAAATAAATTTTTTTAGTATATTTACTTATATAAATATTTATTTAGAGTTATTTTTAGGCTATTTTAGATTATTGGAATTTTTCCATAATTTTTAGTTAATTAAAAAAAACTAGTAACACTAATTTTCTAAGATTTTGAAGAATTTATTTTATGTTTAAACTTAATTAAAAATATCCCAAAATTTTATTTTAGGTTCTAAATAGTCAAATATATTTTCTAGAATTTTCTGGGAATTTTCCGAATATTTTAGTATTTATTGGGAGTTATTTAGGCTAATAACTAATTTTTAGGACTTGTAGAATTTATTGTGCAATCTCAGGAATATATAATGGACCCACGTTATTTTTTAGGATTTATAATATTATTATATATTTTCTGGAATTATTTCAGAATTTTTGGAATAATTTTAGTATTTATTTTTATTTATATGGGTAAAACTAATGTTTAGAGCTTCTCCTAATTATAGTAGGAAATCTATGAATATAAAATTATCCTAAATATTTTTCTAGAGTTTTTAAATTCAAAATATATTTTTTGTAATTTTTCTAGATTTTTATGATTATTTTTAATATTTATTTTGAGTTATTTAGATTTAAAATGACTTAAATAATGTTTTGATAAAGGCAAATCAAAAACAAATAATATAACAAAAATCACCCAATTAGATTCTGACACGTGTTAGCCTATAAATATCCTTTTAGCCGCAGGTACATCCATATATATATATATTATTATAACCCTCATTATCCCATTATTTTAGAGAGAGAGCTTTTGGAGAATTGTCATCTAGTGTTCCTTCATCTTCCACAAGCCATTGCGCATAGCTCCGGACTCCAAACGAGGCCTAGTTTTTTTTTGTTAGAACGATATTGAGATTAAAATTCTGATTATATAATTTGTTTTATGAAATTATGAGTATTAAATTCTGGAAAATTCATAGAGCACAGCATGTCCGAAAATAGACGTGTTTCAATGTTTTCGTGATTCCGGGAGAACCAGGAATCATAATCATGAACCGTTTAAAGTTTAGGAATCTAATATCTAGATAATTGACATATATTTTTCCCAAAATTTAATTCTAAGTATTTATATACTGTTAATTCTGTAGAACTTCTAGGTTAGAATTTAACCATCGGTGCACAATACAAAATTTGTATGTGCCATAATTCCCAAACGAATTTGAATTCGGACGAGCCGTAAATTCTAGCATGTTTTTGACGCTGAAATCTACAGGAAATCATACATGAAAGTTGAGTTTGTGTCGGTTGACTTTTCGGTCAACAGATCGCCTCGATTTGCGTGCCATGAGTCTCGAGTTGATAAAATTTAGTTTCTTTAGAAAAAATTTAGGAATTAACATAAAAATCAGAATAATAAGATTAAAATAGAATTTTAGAGTAATTATTCCAGAATTAAATAAATTAAAATAAATTGATGGTTATATTATTATATAGTTATATGAATATATATATGTAAGTAAATGCTAATTGATAATTATGACTAAATATTCAGACTATACGACCCTAGGACACCGTGGACTATCCCATACTTACCTTGACCATGTTGACCCTAAGAACTTATGAATTTGTCCGCCTTGCGTACATTAACGTACTGGCATAGACACCTGTCTGTTGACTGACTGATTTCGTACAGTACTTGAAGATGCGACACCCGCGTAATTCAACGCGTAATTGACCGTGTTAGATGACTAGTGTTACCCCTAGTATACCCCCTTGAGTCCAGTGTAAATATGGTTGTGTATGTGCTAGTGTAAAGACTAATGATTCTATTGTATTATATTTATGTGTACATAGGATATTGGATTTATTCTGCGCGACTTTTGGAGCAGGTTATTGGTACATCGCAGCTTTCTTGCCAGGCAAGTATACCTTGCCATTGTACTGTTATTCTTATTCCATATGTTGCACATATCTTTATTTTCTGTCTTTAGTTAATATATTTTAATTGTTATATGAAATGCGCGCGACGGTGACGTCGCGAATGTTTTTATTTATGTATTGTATTGACCTTGTTCATGAGACTACCCCATTATCATGTAGCATTATTAGGGTCATTGGCCGTGACACAGTTGATACACGAGTTATGAGTCTCATGTAGATCACGGACTTGCGTGCAGGGTTTGGCCTCCTATACGTGTGGGCCGTGAAATAAGAATAACTATTGTTAGAAACTTTGCATGCTAGTAGACTTGGCAGTTATTAGAGGTATTATCGTGTCATGGATGTGACATGCTTAGAGCATGGGGTGGGGAGAACAACAAGTAAGACGTGTGGGCTCCGTTGCACTTTCCTTGTGTAACCCGTACGCTCCGCCGGAGATGCGCGGTCATGATGACCACTATATATTATATTATTATCAGGCGGGCCTCCGGTGTTCGAAAGACGTCGTGCCTTTGTAGGCCCCTGGATCTCCAAGAGAACTATGCCAATCCCATTTTAGCCAGATAGCCCACGCGTTGGGAAAGTTGTTCTTAAACTGCATTCACTTTAGACGGTTAGGCAACCCATTGGATATTTATTTCAGTACTTTATTGGCATGTGTTTAAGTATCTTGTTATGTCCCTCTGAGGACCTGGTCCCCTGCCAGGTGTACATGTTCTTGAGTATTTGCAGGAGCGCAGATTTGGATGGTTATCGATGCTTCGTGGATGTTTTCTCTTCGAGGCCGTGATTGATAGCTGGTATACTTATATAGTGTTTATTGTGTTATACTCATCATATTTGCTCTTATATTCGAGTTGGTTGTGGATTTGTTTCCATCCAACTATCATCCTTAGATACTTCTTATTGAGATTTAGTTTCATAGATATTGGTTATTATTTATATTTGATTTTTTGTAGATGAGATTAAGATTGTACCCTGTGACTTGTATTACATTTATACCACTTGTGGAATTGATATCCATATTATTGCGTACGTGTGGATTTGGTTTCCATATATTGGAGTTGCCATATCCATGCGGCTGGCATGCTTACGTGTCCTAGCCCTACGTATTTTTGGGACTGGGGCGTGACATGTTTTTGTGGTGGCCCATGCAGGCCGAGAGCATATTGTCTCGGTTACGTTACTGTACCGAGCAAGCCTGCACCTAGGACTAGAGTATAGGATCTCATCCACAATTGACTATGATTCATCATCCTCCTATCTGTTCTATTTGAACAATTGTATCATGCTTGATTCATGTACTTCCCTAACAGTTCTTTGAGTATAGCCTTCTGCTAGAATATAGGAACCCCTGTTATTAGGATGATAATTAGGGTAGCACACATATTAAGAATACAACGAGAATATAGACACACCACTAAGTTTAGAATATCTAGTGGACCCTAGAATTCTTTATCTCTAGAGTTGGTTTGCCATTACCCCTGATGTATTATGAAGACTTGAGAGTAGTATAGACACTACTAGAGATAGTTAAAAGTTTTACCATAATGTTTGACCCTAGTATTGAGAAACCAATGGAGAACCAATATTGAACAGTATGACTGAACCTAACCTTCATAATTGGATAGTATTGGAGAACTATAAAACTTAGATCATTGTCTTATTATTAATAGACAACACCTTAGGAAGCCGAGAGAAATGTAATCAACATTTTCTTGATCATGCCTCGAACATAGCAACTAGCTCCCCACTCCCCTTTAGGAAACCATGATACTATCTAGAGACCTTCTATTTAATTTCATATGTCGTTCCTCTGCGACCTCAACATTCGCTAATTGCGCGACGAATAAATTATCTTCTTCATCTTTCAACTCGTGTCACTTGACACCTCTAATCATAGACCAAGTGATCTTATTCTATGTTAGGATATATATAGCTTGCTAGGATTTTGATTGTTACTCTTAAAAAATTTCGAATTATGTGATTGGTAATTAGAACTTGACAGTTTAAGTTATTATTGTAGATTATGACCTAATGATTACCCCTTAGCTCTAAGTCGTGTAATTAGTACCCCCACCTCGATACAAGTTAGACCCTTCCCCTTGACGGCTAGTAACTCTTCTATCCTTACTATTGATACTTGCTCTATGAGCACTATGATTAAGACTTAAGACAACCATGACCTATGTAATGTAAGAGGATATCCTAATAAGTACCAAGACCCCTTCTCGTAGACCTTAACAGGAGCTTCTACGGTATCCTCAAGGCAATTACCGTATTAGTTTATTAAGTTGGGTAGTATACCTCACACCATATAGTATCCCATAGTCCTCTTGACCCATTGATGAAGTATAACTAAATGACATCAATTGTGTGCTAGCATAAAGACGATGGTGTTTATTCAGACTGTAGAATTTAGAGGCCCATACCCTATTTAGTCGACTATCGACTTAGACAAGGAGTTAGTATGACAACTGTAGAGACTGTAGAATCTTTTATCATTATTGCTTATTTTGTTTTTGATTTTGTGAACTTGAATTAATTTGTACCTCCCTTCATCATCATCTAGCGTACTTATGTTTGTTGTACTACCTTGACTTATGCTACTAATATAGCCTAGTTTTTGCAAGCTTATTCTTTTATCGAGCTTGATCATGAGATATGTATTATTGGGGACGTCCACTGATACAATTGTCTAATCAGAATTAGTGTATTGCGATCTGATCAACCATAGTGCGCTTGATTCGCCTTTCGTAATAATACTTTACGTGGATTGAGATATATAGTTAACTAGTAGACACCTGCACTTGCCCTCTAGATATGTCTGAGCGGATCATATTGGTTACATAACTGTACTAATACGAGTATGTGAATAGGAATTACCAAAATAGGATTTCAATCCACAACTGCTTTGACAATTCCCATTTAAATTATTTAAACGCCTTGATCCCGATACTTCTATTCTATTACCCCTCCCTTGAACTCCCTATTATTGATCTCCGTCTTCCCTTATTTCGGAAAGATGAAACCTCTTGCTTGGTATAAGTTTGATATATAGATAGTACTAGATATATCCCACAGACCAATCGCGTTGTTTGGTGACTATCCTTTATAAATGATTAAGGAAAAATCATAGATGATATGTTTGGTGTTGAAGACTTTGAGGATTCAATAACATGATTAAATAAGTTGGGACATAGCCTTCTTAGATGTATAGCCTTAGGTGATAGATGGGTAAATTCTAAGTTGGGTAGCAGTGCATTGTTAACTCGAGAGAAATTTCTTTTAGATTATGATCGAGTAAGATTAGATTGGGAGAGGTTCAAGCCATGTTAATTTTGAGAATTTTAGAAGAATGACTAAGATGATGAGGATTTAATGAATTTTAAAATCTTGATAGTGAGGACCAAATATCTATACTTTGAGCGCATGATTTAAAGTTTGAATATTAAAGGTAAATCATCAATTCGAATTTTGAGGATAAATATAGAATTTTAGACTTGAACATTGGTGGATTGAATTTAAAATTTTAACAATTTGATGATTTGAATTAAGAGTTAAAAATTTGATTGCTGGATTACCTATTTGAATATTGATGATGTAAATTGAAACAAAAAGTTGAAGAGTACAAAAAAAAATTCTTAAGTGAAAAAAAAGAAATAATATTTGATTAGAATCATTTTTTTTAGGAGATTATGATAGATGGAGATCATAATGTAAATTTGATATAGATTATTTAAATCTTAAAAATATTATATGGATTCAATTTAAATTTGGATATTGATGATTTGGAAAAGTGAGAAGAGATTACAATAGGTTGAATTTTGATTTGAACAATGATTATCTTAATTTTGAAGTGATCGCGATAGATTTGAATAGATTTTGTTATTTAAATTTTGGAAGAGATTGCGATTGACGTACCTTATGTACGAATGTGAAGGATTTAACAAATTATGCCTTATTTTAATTTCGAGGACGAAATTGTTTTAAGTTGGGTAGATTGTAAACTCCCTCACCCAAAATAGGTATTTTGTGTATATTTTATATTATTATATTTATTATAGATGTTGAATTTATTTAGAGTATTCTCTTAGTTAATTAGAAAATAAATTTTTTTAGTATATTTACTTATATAAATATTTATTTAGAATTATTTTTAGGCTATTTTAGATTATTGGGATTTTTTCATAATATTTAGTTAATTAAAAAAAACTAGTAACACTAATTTTCTAAGCCTTTGAAGAATTTATTTTATGTTTAAACTTAATTAAAAATATCCCAAAATTTTATTTTAGGTTCTAAATAGTCAAATATATTTTCTAGAATTTTTTGGGAATTTTCTGAATAATTTAGTATTTATTGGGAGTTATTTAGGCTAATAACTAATTTTTAGGACTTGTAGAATTTATTGTGCAATCTCAGGAATATATAATGGACCCAAGTTATTTTCTAGGGTTTATAATATTATTATATATTTTCTAGAATTATTTTAGAATTTTTAGAATAATTTTAGTATTTATTTTTAGTTATATGGGTAAAACTAATGTTTAGAGCTTCTCCTAATTATAGTAGGAAATCTATGAATATAAAATTATCCCAAATATTTTTCTAGAGTTTTTAAATTCAAAATATAATTTTTGTAATTTTTTCAGATTTTTATGATTATTTTTAATATTTATTTTGAGTTATTTAGATTTAAAATGACTTAAATAATATTTTGATAAAGGCAAATCAAAAACAAATAATATAACAAAAATCACCCAATCAGATTCTGACACGTGTTAGCCTATAAATATCCTTTCAGCCGCAGGTACATCCCTATTTATATATATTATTATAATCCTAATTATCCCATTATTTTAGAGAGAGAGCTTTTGGAGAATTGCCATCTAGGGTTCCTTCATCTTCCACAAGCCATTGCGCATAGCTCCAGACTCCAAACGAGGCCTAGTTTTTTTTGTTAGAACGATATTGAGGTTAGAATTCTGTTTATATAATTTGTTTTATGAAATTATGATTATTAAATTCTGGAAAATTCGTATAGCACAGTATGTCCGAAAATAGACGTGTTTCAATATTTTTGCGATTCCGGGAGAACCAGGAATCATAATCATGAACCGTTTAAAGTTTCGGAAAGCTAATGTCTAGATAATTGACATATGTTTTTCCCAGAATTTAATTCGAAGTATTTATATATTGTTAATTCTGTAGAACTTCTAGGTTAGAATTTAACCATCGGTGCACAATACAAAATTTGTATGTGCCATAATTTCCAAACGAATTTGAATTCGGACGAGCAGTAAATTCCAGCATATTTTTGATGCTGAAATCTACAGGAAATCATGCATGAAAGTTGAGTTTGTGTCGGTTGACTTTTCGGTCAACAGATCGCCTCGATTTGCGTGCCATGAGTCTCGAGTTGATAAAATTCAGTTTCTTTGGAAAAAATTTAGGAATTAACATAAAAATCAGAATAATAAGATTAAAATAGGATTTTAGAGTAATTATTCTAGAATTAAATAAATTAAAATAAATTGATGGTTATATTATTATATAGTTATATGAATATATATATATGTAAGTAAATGTTAATTGATAATTATGACTAAATATTCAGACTATATGACCCTAGGACACCGTGGACTATCCCATACTTACCTTGACCATGTTGACCCTAAGAACTTATGAATTTGTCCGCCTTGCGTACATTAACGTACTGGCATAGACACCTGTCTGTTGACTGACTGATTTCGTACAGTACTTGAAGATGCGACACCCGCGTAATTCAACGCGTAATTGACCGTGTTAGATGACTAGTATTACCCCTAGTATACCCCCTTGAGTCCAGTGTAAATGTGGTTGTGTATGTGCTAGTGTAAAGACTAATGATTCTATTGTATTATATTTATGTGTACATAGGATATTGGATTTATTCTGCACGACTTTTGGAGCAGGTTATTGGTACATCGCAACTTTCTTGCCAGGCAAGTATACCTTGCCATTGTACTGTTATTCTTATTCCATATGTTGCACGTATCTTTATTTTCTATCTTTAGTTCATATATTTTAATTGTTATATGAAATGCGCGCGACGGTGACGTCGCGAATGTTTTTATTTATGTATTGCATTGACCTTGTTCATGAGACTACCCCATTATCATGTAGCATCATTAGGGTCATTGGCCGTGACACAGTTAATACATGAGTTGTGAGTCTCATGTAGATCATGGACTTGCGTGCAGGGTTTGGCCTCCTGTACGTGTGGGCCGTGCGATAGGAATAACTGTTGTTAGAAACTTTGCATGCTAGTAGACTTGGCAGTTATTAGAGGTATTATCGTGTCATGGATGTGACATGCTTAGAGCATGGGGTGGGGAGAACAACAAGTAAGACGTATGGGCTCCGTTGCACTTTCCTTGTGTAACCCGTACGCTCCGCCGGAGATGCGCGGTCATGATGACCACTATATATTATATTATTATCAGGCGGGCCTCCGGTGTTCGAAAGACGTCGTGCCTTTGTAGGCCCCTGGATCTCCAAGAGAACTATGCCAATCCCATTTTAGCCAGATAGCCCACGCGTTGGGAAAGTTATTCTTAAACTGCATTCACTTTAGACGGTTAGGCGACCCATTGGATATTTATTTCAGTACTTTATTGGCATGTGTTTAAGTATCTTGTTATGTCCCTCTGAGGACCTGGTCCCCTGCCAGGTGTACCTGTTCTTGAGTATTTGCAGGAGCGCAGATTTGGATGGTTATCGATGCTTCGTGGATGTTTTCTCTTCGAGGCCGTGATTGATAGCTGGTATACTTATATAGTGTTTATTGTGTTGTACTCATCATATTTGCTCTTATATTCGAGTTGGTAGTGGATTTATTTCCATCCAACTATCATCCTTAGATACTTCTTATTGAGATTTAGTTTCATAGATGTTGGTTATTATTTATATTTGATCTTCTGTGGATGAGATTAAGATTGTACCCTGTGACTTGTATTACATTTATACCACTTGTGGAATTGATATCCATATTACAGCGTACGTGTGGATTTGGTTTCCATATATTGGAGTTGCCATATCCATGCGGCTGGCATGCTTACGTGTCCTAGTCCTACGTATTTTTGGGACGGGGGCGTGACAGCTGGCCATTGTCACGTGTCCAGTCCCCGATATTTTGGGACTGGGGCGTGACATTTCCAAAATTGATTTACGGTCAGGGTATCATCAGATCAGGGTTAGAGAGCATGATATATCCAAGACGACTTTCAGATCAAGATATGTCCATTTGGAGTTCCTAGTGATGCCTTTTGGAGCGACCAATGCGCCATCAATGTTTATGGATCTCATGAATCACATATTCATGTTGTACCTGGACCAATTCGTGATAGTATTTATCAACGATATCCTGGTGTATAGTCGAAGTGAAGCAAAACATGAGCAACATCTTCGAACAGTTCTTCAAGTTCTCAGAGAGCATAAGCCGTATGTAAAGTTCAGTAAATGCGAGTTCTGGCTCGATCGTATTTTATATCTTGGACACATTATTGCTAAAAGTGGAGTAAAAGTAGATCCCAAGAAAATAGAAGCCATAAAGATATGGTCAGTATCTAGAACAGTTACGGAAGTTCGTAGTTTTTTGGGATTGACAGGATATTATCAGCGCTTCATAGTAGATTTTGCTAGAATTTTTGTACCCTTAACGCAGTTGACAAGGAAAGATGTGCGATTTGATTAGACAGATGATTGTCAAGATTCTTTCGAGAAACTCAAATAAAAGTTGATTACGGCTCTTATTTTGACGCTTCCAAATGGGATAGGTGGTTTTACAGTATATTGTGATGCGTCAGGCAAAAGATTATAATGTGTTCTTATCTAGCATGGCAGAGTTATAGCTTATGCATCTCGACAGCTTCGAGACCATTAGAAAATTATCCAACGCACGACTTAGAGTTGGCATCAGTTGTCTTTGAACTCAAACTTTGGAGACATTTTCTATACGGAGATCGAGTATAGATTTTTACCGATCACAAAAGCCTGAAGTATGTATTTACTCAGAAGGATCTCAACATGAGGCAAAGGAGATGACTAGAGTTAGTGGCAAACTACGAACTTGACCTTCATTATCATCCAAGGAAGGCTAATGTCGTAGCAGATGCCTTGAGCCAAAGAGTAGGAGCTTATTTTCTTACGGCGTAGCGAGAAATATTAGAAGATCATCAAGAGAGGGGCATATAAGTAGTACTTTTTGGTAATGCAGCTTTGATGGCTGGCTTGCAAGTTTAGTCTAGTATTGTGGAACGAATCAAGGTAGCGCGGTCAACAGATGTCAAGCTTCAGCGACTCCGAACCTAGTGTGAGGCAGGGCGAAGGGCATAACTGAGTATTTATAGTAATAAGACTCTTCTTTTTGGTAATCGTCTTTGTGTACCAAGTGGAGACATTTGTCACGAGATTATGTCAGAAACCAATAATTTATAGTATTCAGTGCATCAAGAAGGGACGAAGATGTACAAAGATATCCGTTATCATTTCTGGTGGAATAGTATGAAAAGGAAGATAGCCCAGTTTGTCTCCCAATGTTTGGTTTGTCAGCAAGTTAAGGATGAGCATTTGTCACGCCCTAGTCCCAAAATACCAAGGGACTGGACACGTGGCAATGGCCAGCAGCACGCACCGATGGACAACCCAATTTAATGGATCCATCAGGGCGTACTTAAGCTGTAGTATAACAATAAATAGGTCCAATGATACAAGTCACATTCTATACTAATCTCATCCACAACAGATAATCACAGATTAAATGCCAGAATAATGCAAATAGAACTAACTATTAAATCTCAATAAAAGGGTCTCGGTGAACAATCCGAGAACAAGTTTGATACATCAATGCAATAGACAGGAAATAAAGGAACTGGAAATAGAAACAGAAATAACTGACTATGCAAAACCAATACTCAGGAGGAGTCCTCTGGCACGATCTCGTTCTCAGGTTCTGGTACAGCTCCTGGAAGTGCTCCTGTACGGTGTATCTCTGGATGGATCTCTTCGGCTATACCTGGGGACATAATCCGGATCCAGGTCCTCAGGGGACATAGCAAGGTACAAGAAAGCTCAAGCCATAATAATGCAGTACAGAAAATAAATGAAACAATAAGCTAGACTATATAACCATCTAAGTGATATGCAAGATAAGAGTAGCACTAGAACTCAGGCTGAAACCACTACAAGCTCTGTGTCGGGGAGCCGGTAGCAGTGATATCATGTGGTTGTCTAGCTCAAAGGGAGACTACGACGCCGGCATAATATATAATCAACCTATAGTTTGTGTGACTCTCCCCACCCACTGTAATCATGCATCTCATGTCCACGACGTCTCATGTCCATGCCATACAGGATCAAGTCTAATGCAGCAAGTCATAATATGCTCTAAGCATATATGTAAAGGATATGTCATGAAACCTGTATCCTATACAGAATCACCATGAATGTCTCAGGAAGACTCTGTCTCATGAATAGTGTCAGGTGTCCTGGGTTATGATGTACTTGATAAGACAAGTACGAGAAATATCGGGTCTCGGTATCCATGTCTAGATGACAATACACAACTCCGCATACGGGGTTGGCACCCGACTATAATCGGACGCTAAGTAAGTCACACGGTCCTGGGTTGAACAATTAAATCAAGATTATATATGTATGTACAAGGAACTCAAGAAAAGTACTATAACAGGAATCACTGCGAGTTGGCAAGGTACACTTGCTTGGTGTTTGGTTTCCAACTGTGGCTCTGGTATTCGTAAAATCTCCAAGAATATTCCCGGATGCTGAAACAAACATTACCATCAGATCCAGAAAATATCAATTAGCTAGAAATGCCTGTCCTTGAGTCCAATTTGGACACAGGGGCGAAAATGACAGTTTCGGGTCAAGGCAGGGTCCTCATGTAGCCCACTTTGCACCGAAAATGTGTCAGGGATAAAGGTCTCCAAATCTGTCCAACTTAGTGTCAACAGGTCAGGAACGATGATACAAACCCAACGGAACTTCCAGAATTGGATTCCGATGAGCCGATCACAAAATCGCCCGTAAGTGAAGCCTGTGGGGCCCACGACACGCGATTTTGTCAACGTTCTCAGAATCGAACCAAACTTGGCTCACAGGACCAGCGTATTGCTACGAGTCCGATGACACAAGTTTCGTCTCGATCCGACGTGTGCACACTAAGTTACAGCGAGATTCAGAAAGGATGGATACGGGACGGTGTCCGCGGATACGTATTGATTCCGGTGTGCACGCACATCCGAATCAACTTCTGCGAAATCACGTACGTCCGTATCGACGGCACGCACGTATCGGTAAAGACCGCACGCACCCAAGTCGTCCCGTTTGGCGGGACGTACTCGGTTCCGGGGTGAAACAGGGCATTATTTTTCCTGTTTTTGGATCGCGGTTCGCGATCGTCACTGGACGCGATGCACCGATCGGGTTGCACGGGCACCGAGAGGGTCACGCAGGGTTCGCGATGCAACTGACGGAATCGAAAATGGGATAACGAGGAGAGAGAAACGGGTACCTGAACAGGACTTCGAAAACTGCGTTTGCTCGTGTCCGACACGACACAAAGGAGCCGTGTCCGAGTCGAACCCAACCCTAGGGTTAGGGTTTCGAGATGCTGGCCGGGGCTGCGGCGAGGGAGGCTGGCCGGAGGGTGCTGGGGCGGCGATGGCGGCGCTGGCCGGAGGCGGCGGCGTGCGGCAGGCGACCGGAGGCGGCGTCGGGTGAGGGAGGCTCGGGGTCGGCTGCGTCGGGGAAGAAGGAGGAGAAGAAGGAAGCTGGGCGTGGGGTTACGGCGTCGCAGGCGCTGGCAGCGGGCACAGCGGGGAGGCGGTGGCGCGGGCACGGCGGGGAGGTGGTCGGAGGGAGAGGGGAGCAGGGGCAGGGGGGTTTAATAGGGCTGGAGGGGGGTCGTGGCTCCGGGTGAGGCGGAGTCGGTCGAGGGCTGCGGGGCGCGTGGCCGGGCGAGGCACCGCGTGGCCGGGCGGTGCTGCGCGGGGAGCGGCGGCGGATTCGGGCAGCCGAGCGGTTCGTGCGGGAAGAAACGGTTAGCGGGTCTGCGGGTGGGTTCGGGTGCGGGTTCGGTCGGGCGGATCCGACCCGACCCGCTAGGGCGGTCAGACCGGTCCGGTTCAGCTAGACCGGGTTCAGGCCGGTTCAGCCCGGTTTGAACCCGGTTCAGCCCGGTTTGAACCCGGTTCAGCCCGGCTCAGTTTAATTTAATTTTAAAAATAGGTTTTTGGCTTTTAAAAATATTTTCGAGGTCCAATAAATTCCAGAAAAATTACCCTAAGTCCAGTATTTTATTTTACACCCAAAAATATTATTTTCATAATATTTTAATATATTTTAAAAACATTTAATTTTATTTAATGCCAAAAATATCTTATTTTTAATTAGTAAAAATTCCCGAAAAATCCTAGAAAATTCTGAAAAATCCAGTTTTAAAAATCTTGAAAAAAATCAGGGGGTTTACAGAATTAGAGACTAGCTGGAGTTCTTTAACCTTTACCAATTTCGAAATAGAAGTGGAAACATATTACCATGGACTTCGTGACCGGTCTTCCTAGATCCATAGTTGGAAGAGATGCTATTTGGGTAATAATGGATCATCTTACGAAGGTTGTCCACTTTCTTCCTTTCAGGGTAGGACAATCTATATAACAGTTGGCTCGGATGTACATAGGAAATATTTTCAGATTGCATAGAGTGCCAGTCAACATCATGTCGGATAGAGATTCCAGATTTACTTCTTATTTCTGGAAGAGCCTTCAGTAAAGTTTGGGTACCCGTTTGAAGTTCAGTACATCTTATCATCCACAGACATATGGTCAATCAGAGCGTACCATCCAAACTCTAAAAGATATACTTCAATCTTGCACCCTTGACTTTGGTGGTTCATGGGAAGATCACTTGTAGTTGGTGGAGTTCTCTTACAATAACAGTTTCCAAGCTAGTATCCAGATGGCACCATTTGAGGCACTGTTTGGCAGAAAGTGCATATCTCCGTTAGCTTGGGACGATATTGGTGAAAGACAATTGCTTGGTCCTGAGATGATAGCCCGGATAGTTGAGATAGTCAGGCAGATCAGAAAGCAACTTCGAGTAGCTTAGGATCGTAAGCGTCATTGGACTGATTTGCATCGGCGACCTCTTGAGTTCTCTGTCGGCGACCATGTATTCCTTAGGATTTTGCCTACCCAATGAGTCATTAGATTCGGTGTACGAGAAAAGCTGTCCACGGTATATAGGTCCGTTCAATATTCTCGAGCGAGTGGAAGATGTTTCATAGCGTCTCGCTCTTCCGTCATTGCTTTGTGAGATACATAATATTTTCTATGTATCCTAGTTATGACGGTATATACCGGATTCAAGCCATGTCATAGATCATTCAGAATTGGTCATTGGTACCGACCTTTCCTATGATGAAAGGTCTGTATCCATTTTAGACCGGAGAGAGAATATTCTCAAGAATCAGACCATTCGATTATTTTAGGTTGCTTGGGGGCATCACTCACCGGGCGAGTCGACTTGGGAGCACGAGGATGATATCCGAGCTCGATACTCATCTTTGTTTGACTCGTGAGGTACACTTGTTCGTATATCTCGTACCCTGATCTTGTCTTATGCATGCTTGTCATGTTCTAGGATTGTGCTTGATTCCCGTATACCTTTGTTTGCTTTGATTGCACGTTTTCTAGAGTTTTTTGCTATATCCTGTGCCTTATTGAAATTTCGAGGACGAAATTTTTCTAAGGAGGAGAGAGTTGTGAGACTCGTCTCACTGTTCTAGTAAATATACCTGAGGTACGCGTATTGTACGAGTGTATCTTGCTTTATGCTTATTGTCATTTCATATATTATTTGGTATCTTTATGTAAAGTTTCCCTTAGTAGCATGCTTTGGACCGTTGGTCCCTTGGTTTTCTTGTGAAAAGCTATGATGTACCCGGGTGAGGGGCATGGATTATGATCCAATGGCCACAAGTCAGCCCTTTGGCTATATAAGCCCAACCCCTTTCTTCCTTCACTTTTCTTTTCCTTTCCTTTCTCTTTCCTTCTTCCTTCAGCCGAGAGCAGTAGCAGTAGTCGAGCTTGGTCTTGGCAGTGAGTTAAAACCTTCGTATTAGTTGCTAGTAGACTTTTTCGTAGGCAAGTACATCTTGCCAACCGAGTGAACCCCTGAATGGGAGCTTCTTGATAAACCTAAACTCATATTTAATTGTTAACTTAGCTATTTGCATATCTTGAGTAGCTTAGAACTGTGGTTTATATCTCATGTGGTAACTTGGAACTTGTTTGCCTGTAATTTAGTCCTTGTTGCCCTTGATTTGGAGTTCCTTGGAGAATTTGGTGAAGAATCCAAGTCGGAGCACATGAGTGCTGACCGGAGAAGAGTTAGTGCTAAAATATGCAAGTGGCTTGACGACGTTTTTATACGCCAAACACCCTTGGGCGCACTGTGTGCTGACCCATTATTGCTCGCATACTTTAGTACTGCACTCAACTGTACCATAAAAGTACGCCAGAGGTTTGCAAAGACTTGGTGTATTCTATGAGCAGTCGCTTGGCCGCATTCTTGTGCACGCTTTATTCAAGCTTTTTCCCAAACCAGGGCAAAGTACGCCACTAGCATATGGGCTTTCATTCCAAACGTTGGCGTACTTTTTTCTGTGAGTTCTCTACTTAGATTGATAAAGCACTGACGTGGCATCTCGAAAACTGTGTTATCAATTTATGTGTCTCGACTGTCATAGAGATTCTCAGAGATTATGATTTATCTTTTCCTTGGCGTATTATAGTACGCCAATCTTGCAGAGTTTAAACTCGACAAAAAGCTTCATACCCATGGGTAAACGGATGTATGCCAACCCTCCTTGAGTGTTTGGTCGTACACGTGCTAAATTTTCCTTGGGCGTACTTTTGACTTGTTCCTCAAGACTCGTCTAATGATCGAGAATAGTATGTAACACCCCGTTCCGTTCTAGCGGACTGCCGTCTCAAACGGCAATAGTGCAACTGTCCCGACCCGCCTTGCCTCAACGAGAAGCAAAAGATATCCAGACTTGTCCCTACAGGAATCCCGGCTTAGGCTTTCAGAGGCTCGCTTGACGTATCGCTCTACTGAGGCGAATCATCGCTAAGGTGGGTGGCTACGGTGAACTTGTCTTTGCTTAGCCAACACACATAAAATCTAGAATATTTATGCTAGTCGCTAGGTGATTCACCCCTGCATGCTAATAAGAATCCAACATACCTAGCTAAGGGAATAATCCCAACTTGTATTGCTTGCTAGAACATGGAAATTAAAATACTGCTTATATTCGGACCCTCGCATGTTAAGTCCCTTAACGGTTTCATCTCCCGGCTTACCTTCGGGTCCGAGCAACGTGCCTGCTTATGTTCCTTAGAAACGCATGCTAGTCTGCTTGAATGTTGCCATGTTTTCATCCAAACCCCGGGAGACTACTACGTAGTCGTTCCGTGCCTGAATGAACCTGCAAGTATTTGGGACCATTAGGTCACCAAGGCAATTGCCGAACCAAGGAATCTTTACCCTGACTGAATAAATTACTGAATTACAGCTCGTGGAGCAAACTACTGAATCAACTGGCCTGGCAAACAATACTGAATCACTGAATACTGCCTCAACAAGTTCTGTATATATACTGCCTCGAACTCGTTCCATACCGGACTTGTTCAATATATACACATACTACATCGAACTTGTTCCTGTACCAGACCGAGATCCTGACCTGCATGTCGCAGACAACTCAGAAACGAGGCATAGTTCCACGGGCGGTCACCGGGGCACTGGGACTGTTCCGATCCGGATGGAACTGCACGATAGTCTACTGCATCTGGACGGGATGGTCTGCAACCACTACTGCATCTTTGTTGCTTTCCATCCTTGTTCAAGACTATAACGAACTGCACGATAGTCTACTGCATCTGGACGGGATGGTCTGCAACCACCACTGCATCTTTGTTGCTTCCCATCCTTGTTCAAGACTATAACTGGTCCTTTATGGCTATGCCAGCGACTTCTGTTCATATAGATAAGTCATCCTCGCTTAGCGGCTATCCGCGTGCAAGTCACTGCATCGCATCAAGAACAAATAAATACCTGAACGATCCTGTTAAAACGACCCTCGTGTTTGCATATGCTTGCCTCCTGAATGCTTATACTTGTCGTGCGTGAATTAACAAGTTTGCCTCAATGTTTGCCTTGGACAGGGAAGGAGATGGTAAGTTGGTAAGTCTCGCCGTGTTTCCTCAAACATCGCACGGCGTACTGCCCGACACGTTAGGCTATTCAATATTTGCATAAAACTGATCCTAAGGCAACTAGAAAGACAACTTAATAGTTGTGCACGGAACCTGTATTACGTGTTTGGATTTGTCGAGCGGGCGAGTAGCTTCCCCACCAGTGCATTCAATGTACTGATAATCCACCAGTTTGTATGCACGGTGCGGAAGAACCTCGTTCGGTGCGGATGCCTCCAACGTGCGTGCTTAGGCGTGAAGATCACTCCGAAGCAACGGTGCGTCCGGAACTGAAGCACATATACAAGACATAAGTTGTGAATATCGCCTGAACATCGCCTCTACAATCATTCCACAATTGTAGCCATTTGGCACGCTTTTACTGTTTCCGAGAGAGAGACTTGAGCGACTTGTAATCTCGGCTATACGCCGTCTGTAACACATGTACATATCAATAAAAGAGCTTGCTTTACTTCAACTTGTGTTTCAATGCTTTCGCTATATTTGTCAACTCAGAGAACTTGTTACCGAATCGCTATGTGTTCATGACTCCGCTGCACTCGGACAATCTGTGCGACTCTGTGGCTTAGAACTCTTACCGCCAGCCAACGAATCACGGCCTTGCACGGGCGTGGTTCACGCTCGTGCGGCATCACGCCCGGATGGGTCAAGCGATTGTTCCGCGGGAGCGCTGGCGAGGGTGATTCCCACCTGGCGGGAATGGCCGATTGCCTGCGGGAGATCGGGGCGTGACATGTTGGTATCAGAGCCTGGCTTCTACGCCTTTGGACTTTGATTCGATATCTCTGTTTCGAAAGCTCGTTCGTGGGTTATGTGCACGCTCTCTCTCAATGCCTCGATGGGATGTTCCAACAATAAGTCTAAATACTTTCAAAATGCGTTTTGAATGATATGATATGCTTGCTTGTGTATGCTGTGCTACGAGTGGCCTTTGTGCCAACCTGTGCGAACCCTTGAGAGTATCGCTAGTAGCTTGTCCGAGTTTTCCACTAACCCTAAGTTTGGTTGAATGCATCTATTCGAGGGACGCCTTGAACTAGTGCACCATCCAAGACTTAGAAAAAGGTAAAACTCGAGTGCTGAGACTTCGCTATCACTAAGCTGGTTGACGTGTTCACGCTAGAGGGGCCCTTCGAAAGTGCGCACGATCCAGTCTAAGCGATATGCTGATTTCGACGCTTGTGCAAGTGAAAATCCAAATGAACAAGTACAACGACTTGTCTAGGATTGCCTCAACCTAGATTACTGCTTGTCCTCAGTAAGTCTCGAGGACGAGACTTTTTCTGAGTTGGGTAGGATGTAACACCCCGTTCCGTTCTAGCGGACTGCCGTCTCAAACGGCAATAGTGCAACTATCCCGACCCGCCTTGCCTCAATGAGAAGCAAAAGATATCCAGACTTGTCCCTACAGGAATCCCGGCTTAGGCTTTCAGAGGCTCGCTTGACGTATCGCTCTACCGAGGCGAATCATCGCTAAGGTGGGTGGCTACGGTGAACTTGTCTTTGCTTAGCCAACACACATAAAATCTAGAATATTTATGCTAGTCGCTAGGTGATTCACCCCTGCATGCTAATAAGAATCTAACGTACCTAGCTAAGGGAATAATCCCAACTTGTATTGCTTGCTAGAACATGGAAATTGAAATACTGCTTATATTCGGACCCTCGCATGTTAAGTCCCTTAACGGTTTCATCTCTCGGCTTACCTTCGGGTCCGAGCAACGTGCCTGCTTATGTTCTTTAGAATCGCATGCTAGTCTGCTTGAATGTTGCCATGTTTTCATCCAAACTCCGGGAGACTACTACGTAGTCGTTCCGTGCCTGAATGAACCTGCAAGTATCCAGGACCATTAGGTCACCAAGGCAATTTCCGGACCAGGGAATCTGCACCCTGACTGAATAAATTACTGAATCACAGCTCGTGGAGCAAACTACTGAATCAACTGGCCTGGCAAACAATACTGAATCACTGAATACTGCCTCAACAAGTTCTGTATATATACTGCCTCGAACTCGTTCCATACCAGACTTGTTCAATATATACACATACTGCATCGAACTTGTTCCTGTACCAGACCGAGATCCTGACATGCATGTCGCGGTCAACTCGGAAACGAGGCATAGTTCCACGGGCGGTCACCGGGGCACTGGGACTGTTCCGATCCGGATGGAACTGCACGATAGTCTACTGCATCTGGACGGGATGGTCTGCAACCACTACTGCATCTTTGTTGCTTTCCATCCTTGTTCAAGACTATAACGAACTGCACGATAGTCTACTGCATCTGGACGGGATGGTCTGCAACCACCACTGCATCTTTGTTGCTTCCCATCCTTGTTCAAGACTATAACTGGTCCTTTATGGCTATGCCAGCGACTTCTGTTCATATAGATAAGTCATCCTCGCTTAGCGGCTATCCGCGTGTGAGTCACTGCATCGCATCAAGAACAAATAAATACCTGAACGATCCTGTTAAAACGACCCTCGTGTTTGTATATGCTTGCCTCCTGAATGCTTATACTTGTTATGCGTGAATTAACAAGTTTGCCTCAATGTTTGCCTTGGACAGGGAAGGAGATGGTAAGTTGGTAAGTCTCGCCGTGTTTCCTCAAACATCGCACGGCGCACTGCCCGACACGTTAGGCTATTCAATATTTGCATAAAACTGATCCTAAGGCAATTAGAAAGATAACTTAATAGTTGTGCATGGAACCTGTATTACGTGTTTGGATTTATCGAGCGGGCGAGTAGCTTCCCCACCGGTGCATTCAATGTACTGATAATCCACCAGTTTGTATGCAGGGTGCTGGAGAACCTCGTTCGGTGCAGATGCCTCCAACGTGCGTGCTTAGGCGTGAAGATCACTCCAAAGCAACGGTGCATCCGGAACTGAAGCACATATACAAGACATAAGTTGTGAACATCGCCTGAACATCGCCTCTACAATCATTCCACAATTGTAGCCATTTGGCACGCTTTTACTGTTTCCGAGAGAGAGACTTGAGCGACTTGTAATCTCGGCTATACGCCGTCTGTAACACATGTACATATCAATAAAAGAGCTTGCTTTACTTCAACTTGTGTTTCAATGCTTCCGCTATATTTGTTAACTCAGAGAACTTGTTACCGAATCGCTATGTGTTCATGACTCCGCTGCACTCGGACAATCTGTGCGACTCTGTGGCTTAGAACTCTTACCGCCAGCCAACGAATCACGGCCTTGCACGGGCGCGGTTCACGCTCGTGCGGTATCACGCCCGGATGGGTCAAGCGATCGTTCCGTGGGAGCGCTGGCGAGGGTGATTCCCGCCTGGCGGGAACGGCCGATTGCCTGCGGGAGATCGGGACGTGACATAGTACACCAAGTCTTCCTGTTAGCATATGGTTCTCGTATGCTTCCCTCGATGGGCAAGCCTTGACTTCTGCATTTCTCCATTGTTATGACATGCTTGGAATTTGTTTCGTGTCTTTTAGTAGACCTTTCCACGCTTGTCAGAATACGCCAACCTTTTTTATGGCATACTTCATGAAAGTACGCCAAGTTCTTGGCATGCGTACTTTCATGGTTGTACGTCATAGTTGTGTGAGCGTACTTTAGTATGAAAGTACGTCACCCTTTGTCCAACGTCCTTTTGTATCAGAGTACGCCAAACTTGCCATGACTAGTGTTGTACGCCAGTAATGCCTTTGGTGTTGTACGCCAATATTGCTTTGGCGTATAATACGCCATTGATCCATCTTGGCGTATACTAGTGATGTGTTTCCTGATTCTTTTTTTAGCGTATTTTATATGGATTTGTCTATTTCCCTGAGCTTGGTGCACATTGTGAACTCCAGTGAATGGAAGTTTTCTCTTATATGCTCTAGAACCCGTCCGTGATAATTACCTAAACATGGAGTTTTCTGGACCTGGATTTATAGTTATATTGCTAAACTTGAACTTCTGATTCTTGATGCTTGACAAGTATTGATATTCCTGATAGTGGCTCGACGAAGTGCACTCCTGAAATGCTAGATTCCTGGAATGTACTGCCTGAACTGTTAAGATAATTCACGTGGTTGATTGCATGTTCCTATCCTGATTGTACTTGTCAAGCTACTATCATGTCTTGCATCATATCTAAGGCAAATTTCTAAGCATCACGGTCATGAATTCTTGATAACCAGTCCAGGTTAATAACTAGACTAATAATCTAGAAGCATTTAGGGAGATTTTTTGGCTATAAGCAATCTCGATATCCCAACGACACCTGATGGATTTGGAGCTCTCCGTCGTGAGGAGCACACTTCTAGCACACCGTTGAGTGTTGCATTACCAGTAAAATGATTATATCTGATAAATCTATATTTTGTATCCCTTTCATTTGGATAACCCGGATAGTATGTAGGGCAAGTGGTCGTACGGAATCTCAACTTGCATGTGCTAGTAATTAGGGCTGTGATAACCCTAGTTAGTTAATAATAGAAAGCTGTAGGGTATGATTGGCCGTAATTGCTTGATTTTCTAGCCAGTTCTATCTTGCTTCATCCAGTTACAGATCCCGAGTGGCAACTTGAGTAATGATTCCGGATACTCCCGGAATACTTCCCCAGAATGGATTTTTAACTACAAGATTATACCTATTGCACTTATTTACAGTTTTTTATCCTATTTCTCCTTGATTGTTTGCATGATGGTTTTAGTTCATGAGTTTGGCTCCATTGTAGTACCTTTCTATTTTGGGGTCTGACCCCACTGGTTTTGTATGGCCAGATTTTAGAGCAGAACCGCATTATCTTCTGTACTTCCCTCCTCAAGATGGTGAACACGAGGAGCACCCGAGGACATGAGTGGGTTTCTCCTTTATCACCCACCTGATCTTCTATATTATACTTTTGAGGCGTTTAGACACCGAGCACGTATTTAGCTCGTGTTTTGGGACTTGATATCCTGTGTACGAGCCTACATATAAAGCATATTCTAGACTATAGCTAGAGCGGATAATATAATATTGTACTCTTGCTAGTTCTTTATTTTGTGCAACTAGCATCATGACCAACTACATATTTATAGTTTGGGACACCTTACTATTATATGTTTGGTGATTATACATCTTGTAACATGTTTGCATGAGATTGAGACAACTAGAATTCTTAACCCAGGATTGCCTGATGGATTGTAGAGTAAACCCTCACATATCTTAGACAGCCGTGATCGTATCTCAAGATATAGAGTACTATGGTATACGTAGCTGGCTTTGTCTGTCCCCGCTCTCTAGTATTCTGGTTCTGGGGCATGACAAATCGTATAAAAACGAAGTTTGGGAGCACAACTGACATCAAAAATCAAGTTCGACAGGTAAATCAAGGAGAAAACAACCAAGTAGTGGACCCAGGGGCCACACGTTGGCCACTATTTATATTATTCTCGTTTGGGGATTCCTTAAATGTTAACTATTTGATGAAGCCTTTTTGAATTTACTCTATACATGCAGTATTATTCTCATAAAGGATTGTAAGCTTATTTGTGACTTCTGAAAGCTCGTCACTCTCCCTGATATGTTGAATTAGTGACCTTAACCATACACATTTTCGGTTTGCTTCATAAAGTATCAGGATGATTGGTCGATGTTGTCGTAGTGTTTGTTTGACTGATAGCTGAAATAGCTGCAATATTGTTAAGAAATGCATCTCTTGTTTGTGATCTTCCTTATGACGATCAAATAAATAACCTGTGTCTGCATATCCAAAAAGATCACATTCATATAAATTAAATCAAGAACAATGGTTACTTTGATATAAATAAATAAATAAATAAATAAATAAATATATATATATATATATATATATATTTATTGCTTTATGTCATTTCAACGTCTATGTGTAGGTGCAAATCTATATATATCAGAATGTTCACATAAAAGATAGGTCATGTAGTGCACTATACTAAATAAAGAAGTGCACTTATTGCACTTAAATAGACAGCGTATCTTTAGACTTGGTTTTTGATAATTTAAATCCTTCGAAGATTTTCAGGTATACCTTACTATCTAGGTTACCACGACTAGGTAATATGTTTCTTCATAATCTATTCATTGTCTTTGTGAGAATACTTGAGCGACTAATCTTAGTGTATACCTTTAGATCTCATTTTTTTTAATTTGTTTTCTTAAAAACACCCATTTAAAATATACCGAGTTTATTCCTTTGGGATTTATACTATAGGACATAACACTCCATGTTTTGCAAGAGAATTTGGTTTCTCTTTAATCACATCCTTCCATTTTTGCCATTTTTGTCTTTTTCGACATACAAGGATTATTCGTGGTTTAGTGTTATCCTTATTTTTATTTCCCTTTTTATTCTTATTTGCTAATATCATACCAAGTTGTCTAGGGCCACGAAATGGAGAGACCATACCAAATTTCCCAAAAGTAAAATAAAATCAACTTCTACAAATCTATACTACTATATAATAAGTAAAGTATGTTTCACCGTGAATTTATTATCTTCCAAATGTGTACTTACCTAACTTTATTAATTAAATTGATCATTAAATTTAATAAGAGCGGCTAGGTAATTATGTCTAGAATTTTTTTCTAGGGAATATAGTTTGTTCTTCTAGTGTCTTTTGCTCTTCTCAAATACAATTTTTTTTAAATAAAAGATGATTAAAATACATGTGCATATATCTATTCTACTATTTAATCTATGTCTATCTATCTATATGTATACTACTATATAATAAGAAAAGTATGCTTCACGATAATTTTTCTCTCATCCAAATATGTCATTACCTAACTTTACTAATTTAAATTGATCATTAAATTTAATGAGGACAGAGAGATACTTATGTATAATTTTTTTTAAGAAAAATATAGTTTATTCTTATGTTGTTTTTGCTCTTCTAAAATATAGAAAAATTAATTAAAGATAATTAAAATACGTGGAAGCACGTTATACTAGGGTTGGAGTCTCCTGTACCAAATATCCTATTCATATTTCTCTCTTCTCTATCACAAACAAGTGTGAATCCCACCGTACGTGAAAGAAAACCGACACTTGTATGTAAAAGAAATGACAAAAATAGAGAAAGAAGCTTTGGTACAACAGATTCCATTCCGTTATACTATATTGAAAAAACAGGAGGTCAGAACCCAAATTCAAATCTCGCACACTTTCCCACTCCACTCTCCACTGATTCCCCTCTTCCTCTTCTCTCTCCAGTCCCCAATGGCAGCTCCCGTCCTCCACCTGGTTGTCGACAAGGGCCCGAAGAAGGGCGAAACCCTAGATCGGAAGCCCGGAACCCTAATCCGGATCGGCCGGGTCGTCAAGGGGAACACCTTCGCCATCAAGGACCCCGCCATCTCCCAGCACCACCTCGTCATCAGGTTCCTCCCGGAGCTCTCCCGGTGGGCCCTCGAGGACCTCGGCACCTCCAACGGAACCCTAATCAACGACGTCAAGATCCCTCCGTCCGATCCCTTCCCGCTCTCCGACGGCGACACCGTCAAGATCGGCGGGAGCACCTCGATCTCCGTCGGGATCGGCGCTGAGGAGAAGAGTGAAGTTCCGAGGAGGAATGGCCCAAATAGGAGGGGAAGGCCGAAGAAAGCCGACGGTTCGATCGGCGTTGTGGCGGTGGTGAAAGATGAGATCTTGGAACGAGTCGTCGAGGAGCCGAAGAATTTGAGGACGGGGAGGGCGAGGAGGGGGAAAGATGTGGTGGTTGCGGAGGTTCTGGTTGAAGAGTCCAGGAATTTGAGGAGGGGGAGGTCGAGAAGGGGTGATCCCCCCAAGGTTCCGGAGGGAAACGAGGTCTCGGGTTTGGTTGTGGAGGATAGCATCAAAGGGCCGAAGAATGCAGGGAGGACGCGGGCGAGGAGGGCTCCGCCTCGGACTCGAGCTTCGAGTACCGCTGAGGAAGAGAAGCTGTCTTCTAATTCTGAGGATGAAGAAGTGGCTGGAGAGGAAGAACAAGATGGGGGTTGCGATGGTGGCGACGAAAGCAAAATGGTGGGAAGTGTGGAGGAAGCAGAGAACATTGAGAGGGTTGAGGAGGAGACAGACATCGAGAGATTGACATTGGGGGAGTGGTTTGACAGCATGGAGAAGTTCTTGCCCATGGCTGTAAACGATGTTTCCGAGGGGATTATATCGAGTTTGCGTGAGAAAGCACGACGCTTTGACGAGTTCGTTGGAAAAGCTTCGGATGCATGCTAGTCCAGATGGGTATGTCCTTTGTGTATGGTGATTAAGTTTTCTTTTCTTAGCAAGTGTTATTACTGAAATTTTATTGTCATACATTGTTGCTCATAAAGTTTTAGTTAAAGGAAAACCATCACAAGTTGCCCCATTACAGACAACTAGACAAGTCCCTATGAAACAAAACAAGGACTAACTACTACTTAGTAGGAATCATGGACACATCGAAAGTCATTGCCATGATCGGTGTCGTGTCGAATTCGGTCACACACATTCACTACAAAATACATCAGGACACAAGAGTAGATGTCGTTTCAGTTTTGTGCCATGTCGTAGTAATGTTTGCAACATAGACTACTCATAAAAACACTTAAGAAGCCTACCGAAGAGTTGAAGTTTGCTAAAGAATTCAAGGGGAGACTTACTGTCCAATTAAGTCTTCGTTACATCTCTTTGAATTTCCTCGGCATCTGTAAGCTTCATTTGTAAATCTTCCATCTGAAGCTCATTATCAGAAATCAAAAGCAACAAATCACCAACTCCTTGAGGGGATTATTGGGTACTCATCACCTTCTTCTTCTTTACTGTCAAATGAGCTATCCAGTAATTAAGCCACCGGGAGGAGGCCCAGGGGTAGGGGCTGGTGTGGGTTATGGGGAGGTCCTGGTTCAAGCCATGACCTCAACACAAGCAAAAAAAAAAAATTAATCCAGTAATTAAATAAAAAACATGAATGAATGCATATTATCTTAAAAGAATTCTAGAATGCCAAAACATAAGCATATTCCAACACATTCTAAGTTTCTAACTCTACCAATAACAACCGGAGCTCTCCAATCTGTTCACCACCTTGTAAGAGAGTATGGTAAGCCATTTAAAGTTTGTTTCAACACCAACCATAGTTGTTTGCTATAATCACATTGTACAAAAATATGATCTAAGATACCAAACTAGATTGCAATTGAGACAATTAAAAAGCTCCATAAAACCTCTTTTCTGAAGATTCCTACCAGTAAGAAATTATTGTGAAGCATCTACCAAACTATTATTCTCTTGATTACAATTACTGGCGTGTGTTTTTTTTTTTTTTTGGGGGGGGGGGGTGGATATTTCCACAGTTCCATCTAAAAAACAATCAAACTCATATGTTAATCTTCACGGGAGCATTAATTCCCCAAATAACTTGACTAAAACAACTACCATACGGTACCTTATAATGCATGAAACCATCAAAAACTTCATTGCGAAAATACCATTGGGAAACCACCTCAATAGTATTATCGTTATACTTTCAAATATAGTTATTATCCAAAGTCATAAACTCTATAATATCATTAGTAAGATGAGCATTTTTCCCTTCTATATTTTATATTTCAGACCTTTTGATCATGACTAATATAACACTTTCAAATTCACAAAAGCCCTTTTATTAGAAGCAATACTAGCAAACACAGATTTAGGAAAATAGAACATAAAGGGTTAGAATATACCAAACCTAATATCTAACCGAAAGGAATGATATTCTCACTACTATCATCTTTATTAATACTAATACTGAAAGGGAACAAACTTACACCCATGTTTCCAAATTATGAAGCAAAATGCGAGTAATTTGTACGAAACAGGTCCGTTCTACTATTAGCTTTCCAAATACAATTTCCTAACAAAGGACCAGTACCTCCAGCCTTCTTGCTTTGGCCAATTAAATTCCAATTTGTTGAACATTTGATAATTTGCTAAATATTACTCAGCCTTGCATCTCACCCTCCAAAAACAAAAAAGAAAGATTTTATCTTGTTAATTCTCAACCCGTCTTGGATTAAGTAGGTGAGAAGACATCAAATACAATGGTATAGAGGACAAAAGAATATTGACAAGAAAGAGTCAACGGCCTCCAGATAATTACTAGCTTTCCATTTGATAATGTATGTTGTTTCCCATTTATTCAAGAACAGGTTGCTAGGACTACTACTTTCTAGGATTAAGGTCGAAGAGTAATAAGTTTGATGGCCTTTTCCTAACTTGGATTTTGTATCAGTTGGTCATGAATTTTAGTTCATTAGTTTGTAGAGAAGAAGCTGAAAAAGAATTGAGCTTTACTGAGTGATTGATACATGTCAGAAAAAGACAAGTTCTTATTTGTGGATGGTTAGGAAGAACTAGGTGAGACAGGACTATAATTGTAACAATTCTATTCAAATTCAAAATTTAATACTCTTTATGAGAGTGCTATAATTTTGGCAAATTAGATAAATGTTTATATCTCAAGGGGATTTATAATTGAACAAATTGCCAAACTACTCTGTTATTAATTTGCGAGTAATAATATTCTCACTCCAACTAAACAATGTTTTAGTGGACTATAAGAGATCCATAGAGGCAGTTTTGATTATGAAAAAAACTTGATTGTTTATATTTTATATGCTTACCAGTGAGGCTAATGATAGCATTTCGTAAGCAATAATTTCTTGCAAAGCAGGATATAGAAGGCAGTGAGGCACATACTAAAAGATTAAACATATGTCTGATTTAAGTAAACATATGCATCTGAAAGAACAAACTTTTACAGAGAGAATTTTTTAGAACACTTGCGCAAATTCAAGAACAGATAGATGATTGGATGTGAAAAGGCTGAAAGGGAAGAAGTTGAAGAACGAAGGACCAGATTAGGAATGCTGATAGTCATGATATAAATGATGGTTAAGGAGAAAAAAGATGAACTAATAGTCATAGGAACATGAATTTTCACTGGGAAGCTTAATTGAGTGAGAAATTTGGGTGGCAAAGAGGAGAAAGAAGTGAAGTTGAGAAAGGTGGCCTGAGGAAGGCATATGAGATGACTGTTATAATGATGGTAGTAGGGGATAAGTGATGAAATGAATTTGAAGAGAAATATAAAGATAGGCATGATTGCTGTGATGATGTAGTGAAAAATACGGGTAAAGTGAAGATGGAAGATGCCACTCTCCGTTTATTTAAGAAGACAAAAAAGCTGTATAAGGAGACAATTATAAGAATAATACTAGAGGATTAAGGTGAGGAATAAACGGGATCTGGGTTCTAGAAGGAGATCATAGTTGCTTGGGCCAAGATTTGTGGATGATCTCAACAGAAGATATTGGATTGTTTATTGTTTGGAGTTCAACATTATTGTTTTCAGGCTTTCAGCTGCTTATAGATTTTGTCTCCTAGGATTGAGAGGATGTAAAGAAGGATTTGGTTTGTGTTAATTTTACAAAGAACACGGCCCTTAACTAAGTTGAATGTAAAATGATTCAAATAGCCGACCCTAATTTGGAATAACGGCTTTGTTCTTGTTGTTACTACTTTTGGATGTGTTCTTAAAACATTGAAATAGCACATATCACTTCAACACGTACCGGCCCGTCTTCTATTTACTGTAAAGATGTATAACAGAATTTGGAACAGTTAGCACTATTCCTCTCTTTAATGATCAATCAACATCTATACCTCGTCTCTAGTCATGAAAATCATTCCGTTAAGCAAACAAAAAACATCCACCGAAACCTTTCCTCCGTCTTTTGAAGTTCAAGTTGAATACCAAATAGGATACTGAGTCCCTACAGCATGGTTGGATGGTGATATAAAAACACAAGGACATGTGGTAACTATTATTCATATGCTATTTAGACCCTTTCGACGTTTCAAGACTATGACAAACACCTGACATTTGAGAAGTTCATAAAAGTCTAAAGATGATCTAAAGCTAGCTACGTGACCAATATGCCAGTTTCAGTAGAGACATGACCTCTGTCTATATCGACTTCTGTTGTACAAACTTAATAAATGGTTTATTTCATTGGATGAGTAGTGCTTCTTTAATAATATAAGTGACATCCCGAAATGTGAACTATCGAAAACCAGAATTTCATAAGAAAATCATCTAGAGTAGTAATATTGCGTTGTTATGAAATACTAAAATTTTAATGCAAGTTTCAGCAGATATGGATGAATGATATGATCATCATCAACTTTCAACTTTCAATCTAGATTGTAAGTATTGATGTTGCTTAGCCAATATGAATACATGGCTTTTTTTTTCTTTTGTATGAATACCTCACATCTTTGGGTAAGGGACTGCGAGAGAACTATAATTAGATTATAGTTGAGTTGTGCTTGATTTGCCTCGTTTTTCACCGGAAGGATTTTTCACGTTAATACTATGTCTTCGTCTTTGTGTTTGTGATTTCCTTTTTCCGCATAGTTGGTTGTTGGATTCAAACCCATCACCAGTATGTGTCCATATTAGTGCAACATGGTGACAATCCAATCCTGTATTCGTATCGTGTCATCTGTATCGGTGTTCGTGCAACAGAAATATACAGCCTCATTCTTCCCTAACATTGAAAATTAAATATCTCATATCTGCAGGAAATGGTCCTGGTTCAGAGGATGGTGGCAATAAAATTGGTCATCTCTGTTGAATCCTTTTATTTTGGGAACTCTGAAAAATGGAGATAGATATCGTTGAGCAATTGTCGGTCGAATCTTCTAGGCATATGATATGTCACAATGCCTAAGATGTAGGGAATACCTGAGGGGAGAGTATCTGTGATTGAAACTTACTAATTTTCAGAAGAATTTGCTACCTACTTAGGCCAGACTCATCTGGACTACACATTCAAAACTGAGAAGAAAAGATCGAGTAGGAGACATGGGGATCTTTGTTTCTCTGAGAAAGTACTTGCAACCATAGCTTAATCAACCTACAAGGGAACAAAGAATGAGATCCAATATAGTTGAATAAACAATGGAACTTCCAATGTAACTGCTTGTAACAAAAAGAAATGTAACTATTTGCTAATCGAACACTAGTGTTTGATTCAAATTCCTGCATGGTTCAACTTAACCTAAGTACACTGAGAAACAAAAGATAAGTTACCCACTGGTGTAGTCTTTTTGACTCAAATCTTTGATAGCTTTCAAAATAGGCAAGCAAGGGCGACTTAACAAAAGGGATGAAATCTATACTACTATATAATAAGAAAAGTTAGACTTCACCGTAGAAATTTTTGTTCAAAAAATACCCTTATCTATGTTTACTAATTAAAATTATCCATCTTTATCTATATACTGCTATATAATTCATCTATACTATCTATAGTACTATCTATACTACAATATAATAAGAAAAGTTAGGCTTTATCGTTGATTTTTTTTCTTTCAGAAATACTTTTATCAATGTTTACTAATTTAAACTGTTCATTTAATTAAATATGGGTAGTTTGGTATTTACGTATAGGAAAAAGTAAGAAGGTTGTTGTTTGCTTTTTCAAGTTGTAAAAAATTAAGAGATTTTTTTTTAAATCGTAAAAAATTAAAAGACTACCGTTTGTTATTTTAAGGTAGCATGAAATAGGTGCATCGCACTGTAGAAGCATGAAAAATCATGCAGGTTGTATAAAGGTCATGTCCCCTCAACAAGCCGCAGAGAAGCCACATGTGGCTTGATCAACCAAGTCGCAGAGAAGTCGCATAGTATACTATATGCGGCCTGAACGATCACAGAGTAGGAAGGCCGCATAAAAATTCTCTGACATAGATTCTGATGTCTGTAAGAAGCTTTGACACATCACTCATCACTTTGAGACACTTCGAAACTCGTGAAGACGACGACTCAGAAAAAGACAACAAGTCACATCAGTGCATTAATTGCTTCGACAAACGTACCATGCCACGTGTTCCCTCGTATGCGGCTACGTCCTAAGCGGCCACAACGCCATGCGGCCTCGCCAACATGCAGTCAAAGTGTCCATAGACCAAGGCCAGACGAGAGTTTGCATACGGCCTCGCTAACATGCGGCCAGAGCGTCCAGACGACCAAAGGCCAAATGAGAGCTCGTATGCGACTGCGACAATATGCGGCCAAGTTGCTATGCGACCACCAACTTGCAAGATCTTTCCGTTACAACTGCAGAGGTCTTCGCACAGTTGGTGCTGACTACGTGTCCAGCTGACCAAGTCATGCACACAACGGGTTGAAAACAACCCTAAGATCTCTTCAACAACATATCTTAACAAAGACCACGTGGCAATCTGTCCATGTCACGCGACTACAATTGTAACCACATTCTGTTGAATGACCCTTATGCGGCCACCAAACAGAGGCATATACGACACCCATAGTCCATCAGCACGATGACTATAGGAGCAACTTGAATGTTCTAGGGGCTGGCTTTTTTTTCTGCTTCAGAGAGAGAGAGAGAGAGAGAGAGAGAGAGCATACCATCCCCGACCGATACAGAGAGAGCATACCGAGACGAGCGGAGAGAGAATGCAAGCGTCCTCACCCTGCATCAGATCGTCCACGGAGTAATGGAGACGCCATAGCACTCATTGTCCATCGTCATACCCCAGATCAAAAAAATATTGTACTTAGATTGTTTGTCCAGGATCTCTTTGTACTTTCTTTCGTTTGTTAATTAAATCAAGCTCTTTTATAAACGTTCGAATTTAATGGCGAACAAGATGACGACTCTGCTGGGGACGCCTTTCTCCTCTGATGAGAAAGCTGTGGCGCAATCCGACGCAGCCAAGCTCGGGTCCACTCAAAGGATGCTCTCCGGGGACAGCGCGAGTCATTCTCCAAGGCAAGCAAAGTCCAAGAAGGCCCGCATGACGCGGGTAGCAAAGGCCACCGTGCCTCACCCAACTGCGGAGCAGGCGCTCCCCGTCTCTCTTTGCCGCAGGGACCGCACATCATGCGTCCACTGCTTATGCGGCAGCCTCTTCCAACCAGAAGGGTGCTCACCACTTGAAGACCCGCAGGACATGGGTAGAAAAGGCCACCGTGCCTCGCCCAACTGTGGAGCTTGCGTTCCTCGCCTCTCTCTTTGTTGCTGAAGGCGCTCGCCAGGCGTCCCCTCAGGCTATCCATGTGTTATCCTCGCCTGACGCAGAAAATGTTCAGCACCCAAACTCTGGCAGAGGAAAATACTACGAAGCTAGACGTTTGGGCGCTGATGCAAACTCTATGCGGCCAAGGAGGAGGTCGAATAAGATTCACTATGTGGCGTCGGTTGACGGCCGTAGGAAAATGGCTGCATGCGACTCAGGCAGCAATCGAACCTCTGTTTTCGACCGAATCTCACGCAGCTGACCCTATATGCCATGCTGAGAATAGTGAAAATCAAAACTTGGTCTCTTCGTATTATGCGCATCCGGGTGCCAAGTCGAAGAAGTCTGGGGCAGTGTGAGCTCGTCATGCACAAGCAATTGTCTATTCGGCTGACCGTTAGAGGGCACCGCTAACTGTTATGCAGTCCCCTGATGGAAAGCTGTATAAGATTGACTCGTGCGTCCAGCCCTCAGCGGCAAATTGACAGGGTCCGTCTCAAAAGTATTCCACTAACGATCTGGAAAAAGTTCTTGTACAAACCCTAGATCAGGGAGCAAAAATAACACCCACGCACCCGTGCGCTTGGTCAACACCGTGCTCACGAAAAATGTGCAAAGGTGAGTCAACCCTCGCTTGGCTTGCGCAATGTGATCAATCATAAGTGCAAGGCGATGGAGGCAGCTATGGCATGTGAAGTGTTCTACCTAGGACATCAATTGTGCCAAAATTATTATCAGCTGCTGCTGCAACAAAGTGGCAGTACCTACAAGCAGACAGTCGGCATTCCAACGACTACACCCGACGACACCTATCCGACAATAATCCAAAGATCAATTGCAAACACCTGAGGAGGATGAGATACCATTCGTTTTATGTTATTTGCTTAGAAAGGCCCTTCCACCTTGGGAGGGAAGAAGTCCAACACTTCCAGTCCGTCAATCTCAACCAGCGCATTGAGAAGGTGATTAACTGGAGGACCAGCAGCGGGACATGCATAAGGAGTTTTCCAAGGCACCCGCTCGAAGAAGAAGCTATCATCTGCTGGGGGTAGTTCTTCCTCAGAACCCATGGGGGTTACACAAGCTGGGGGTAGTAATCCCATGACATATACTACAATCCGACGTTCCGAGGAGAGGATTCCCAAGGAACGATGCTGAAGTTCCTGGGGGTAGCCACCCTCGGAAAGAAGATGCCTCCTTGGCAGTTCCAGACAACAGTCATCAGCTAATTACAGTGATTGGTCGAGAGATGGTCTGCCCAAAGAATAAACTCTGTCTGTGTCTGAGCTACGTGACGAAAGTACACACTGATGTCCAAGACTGGAGGCTTCCATTCTTTGACTACGCGGTCTATGGAATTCTTTTCGAGAACCCAAAGGAAGCCACATGGATCAGAAGATGTTCCATCCGGTTCTATTACGATACAGCTACCAAAATGTTGTATCGTCGGTCCTACGACGACCTTCTGTTACGATGTCTATCGAATACAAAAGCGAAGCAGGCCCTCCGCGAAGCTCACGACGGCGTCTGCGGCGCACACCAACCTCGCCCAAAGCTACATGACCGCCTTCGGAGAATTGGTTATTACTGGCCGACGATGGTAGCAGAGGCCATTGAGTATGCGAGAAAATACCAGACGTGCAAAATCCACGCAGACTTCATCCACCAGCCCTTAGAATTTCTGCACCCAACGGTCGCATCTTGGTCGTTTGAAGCATGGAGGATGGACATTACCGGACCAATCAGTCCACATTCTTCTAAAGGGCATCGGTTCATCCTGGCTATAACCGATTACTTCTCCAAATAGGCGGAAGCTGTACTACTCGCTGAAGTAAAAATATCGAACGTGATTAGCTTTGTCAAGCATCACGTCATATACCGTTTCGGCTTGCCACGAAGGATCGTCTACGACAATGATCCACTGTTCGCAAGTCACGCGTTCTACCGATTTTGCGACAAAAATCAGATTCATAATGTAGCATCAACTGCCTATAACCCGCCAGCAAACGGTATGGTAGAACCTTCAACAAGACCATCATAAAGCTACTCAAAAAGTTTGTGTCTTCCAATAAGCGCGACTGGAACGAGAAGCTGGGTGAATGTCTCTGGGCCTATCCCATAACGGTCTGGACAGTTACTGGCAACACGCCTTTTTCTCTGGTATACAGAAGCGAAGCGGTCTTCCCGGCCGAGATCCAAATCCTTTCACTCCGAGTAGCCCTCTCCAACCAATTAACCGCCGACGACAATCACCGCCGACGGCTATAAGAGTTAGAAGCACTTGACGAGAAACATCTCTTAGCTCAGCAATGCATTGAGCTATACCAAGCGCGTCTCTCGGGAGCCTTCAACAGACGGGTCAATGAGAGAACCTGCCAGGTGGGAGATCTCGTCCTGACCGTGAGAAGACTGATGGTCATGACCCACAAGACGGCCGACAAATTCCAGCCTAAATGAGAGGACTCGTTCATCGTGGAGACCGTATTCTCCAACGGCGCCTACCGGCTATGAAAACTGTAACCACCCTGTTTTTTAGAATAAAAAAATTAAATTAATTAATATTGGTATTATGAAATTATTGTGATTAAGAGAATTTTTTATTTATTTTTAGCTAATTATAATATATAATATTCATGGATTTATAATTATGTATATTTAATTAATTATTAATATTGTGCAAAAAAATATATTTTTGGGTGTACAACTATTATTAGTGTATTGTATAATTTTTCTGGAATTTATTGAGGTCTAAAAATATTTTTAATGGTCATACACATATATATATAAATAAAAGAAAAGAAAAGAATAAAATAATTAAACCTAAACCAATTAACTCTACCCAAAACCAAAACCTAAACTCTAAAACCAACTCCCTCCCCCCCCCGCGCATACAGGAACCCCCCATCTCTCTTCTATATGTATATATATGTGTAATAAAACCCTAACCCTAACCCCACCTCCACCTACACCAGACCCACGCCTTCACCCGGCGATCGCCCGCAGCCCCGTCGCCCGCACCGTCGCGCCGGAGCAGCGTCGTCCGCCCCCCCGCGCACAGTGCACAGCCGTACGACCCCTCCTTCGAGCGAAGCCTCCGTCCTCCTCGCTCGTCCGATTTGCGTCCCATTTTCGCTGGTATGTTCACAATCTAACTCTCTAGGATTCCCTTCAAGTGGAATGAATTTAGGCACCCCGGTTTGATCGAAAAATTGACCGGAAGTTGGCCGAAAAAATATTCAGAAACAGTTCAGAAATTCAGTCCAAGTACCCCTGTTCATGTCCAATTTTCTACAAACTCGTTAATTATTTTTAAAATATAATTGAAGGGACTTCTTCACAATATAACCAAGATTTTTACTGTTCTTTTAGTTTTAATTAGTTTGCTTTAATGGTTAAATTATTCTTGTTCCAAAACGACCAAAAAATTATTTTTAAAATACCAAAAATCTCTGATACGGGGTGCGTTCCGCCAAACGAGGCGACTTTGTCGTGTGCGAGTTGCACCGAAAGGTGCGTATCGTCAACGTGGACATGTGGGATTTCACGGAACTTGATTTGGATGTGTGTGCACACCGGAATCAACGCGTATCTGCCGAAAAATACCGTATCGGCCTGTTCTGACACTCGTCATAATTTCGTGTGTGCTTATCGTTTCGCAACGAAACTTGTGCCATTGGATTCGCGGCGTTATGCTAGTCCTGTGACACAAGTTTGGTTTGATTCTGAGAACGTTGACGAAACATCATTTTGTGGGTCCCATGGTACCACATAACGGGCGATTTTGTGATCGGCTCACCGGAATCCAATTCTGGATATTCCATTGAGTTTGTGTCATCGTTCTTGACTCGTAGACACTGAGTGGGACAAATTTGGAGAACTTTATCTTCAGCACATTTTACGGTGCAAAGTGGGCCATATGTGGACCTCGTTTTGACCCCAAAACTGTCAATTTTGTCCATGTGTCCAAATTGGACTTATATGTAGTCAATCCTAGCTATTTCTAGTATTCTGAGAATATTGGTGATGTTTGTTTCAACATCCGGATGTGTACGTGCAGATTTCACTTTTCCATAAGTAGTTGACGGAGTTTAGAACCCATGCAAGTGTACCTTGCCATGATGTATCACAGTTCATTGCCTTTATCTTATTTAGTTATTATAGTTATTTGATATGTGTGATGTGTGTGTTTACCCTAGGACCGTGAGGCGTTGCTTAGCGTCCGAACAAGATTTGGGTGTCGACGTCGTACGCGGAGTCGAGTAACGTCACTTAGAGAGTTGATTCTACGATCATATTTTTCGTGCTTGCTTTACCAAGTACGCCATACCCTAGGACACTTGACACTATTTTATGTGACAGAATCTTTCTTGAGTTATTCATGGTGATTCTGTATAGGCTTACGGGATTCGTGATATGAGACTTGCATATTATATAGATATTATTATGACTCGTTGTACTAGCTAGAGGTCATGATCTTGCGTGTTATGGACATGAGACGTGAGGTTACATTGGGTCGGGAGAGACACACCATACTACAGGATTATTATTGATATATATACTATACTTCTAGAGGTGCTGTGGCACATATACTAAAATTGTGATACTACTAGAGGTGCCTTGGACTTTGTCTCAGATATTTGGCACCTATACTAAGTCTTGATACTACTTGCTGCTATGGGCTCCCCGACACAGAGCCTGTAGTGGTTTCAGCCTGAGTACGAGTGATGCTCTCATGTGCATATCACATAGATGGTTACAGTAGTTTACCCTTGAGTATGTGGCATTATACTGTTTTACTTTTGGCATGTTGTTTCTTGTACCTTGTTACGTCCCTCTGAGGACCTGATCCCCTGCCAGTTTTGCAGCATAGACGGTTATGGAGCCTTTGGAGTTGTTGATGAAGTTGCTTGTCTTGTAGACATTAGTACCAGGTACTTATATCATATCTACCGGAGTTATGGTTATTTATTCATATTGTTTATTCATCTGTTGATGTAGCCTAGTTTTATAGACTCATATTTTTTTTTCGAGTCTATTCGAGTTTGTGTGTTACTGGACAGCCGACTTTAGCACATGTAGCTCATTCTTGTGTATTCTGTTCATTGTGGATTGAGACATAGATATTTATATTTACTTGATTATTTAGATAGTGACCATTATAATACAGCTTATACATATTCGAGTCGGACCAGAGTCTAGTCGAATGCGTAGCTGACATGTTACATATTCCTAATCCTACGTATTTTGGGACTGGGACTGGGACGTGACATTTTTTTGTGGTGGTCCACGCAGGCCTTGATTAAATCGTTTTGGTTACTTTTCGGTACCGAGCGAGCCTGTAATCAGGGTTACTATTATTAGTATCTCAATCCACAACTGATTTGACAATTTCTTAGCATTTGATTATCGTCCTTGGACTTCATAATTGTACTCATTCATTCCCTCGACATCTTTATTATTGTTTATCATCTCTCCTTATTTCAGAGAGATGGACGTTCGTGTACGGTGTTTCCTCCAGAAGTAGATCTTTGTCAAGGCGGAAGAAGACATGCTGGATATAAAGTTTTGAGAAGATGGTTACCCTTAGTAGGGTAGATAGATAGGTTATTCCTATATGCCAGAGCCAGTGTAGACTGTTATCATGAGAATTGAATATAGTATTAGAGGCCTAAAACTAATAAAAACCTTACCCTTTCTTAAGGTACCAGTAATTTGGAAGTATTAGAATTTAGAAAGATGATTTGATTCTAATGCATTGAAATACTTTATGGAATACATAGCTAGATGCTGCGATTAGTTGTGGCCCATGATGGTGATACAAGGAATGGTATTATGACCTTAAGAAATTGGGACCTCACGTAGCATGCCATAGTGGTTAAATATCTAGTTGTCTTGTGACTTTTAGTATCAAAACTAGATCTTATGACCTCCTTAAATTATTGATGACTGTAAGTCTGGACTAAATAGACAGGTAGATTGCTAGACCTAATATTTGAGTAATTAGATAACTCGAGTACTAAAGTATAGCTTTCGAAATCAAATTAGATGTACTTGATTATTTGGGTTGTCAGTGTTAATTGAACAAGTGAGTATTACCCGTGATTACTTGGGTGGATAAGAGTATCTGTGATCGAGCAAATAGGTTGAAGGATGAGAGTTTTGATAGATGTTATAGTCTTGAGTTAGATATATTGAATTGCCTGTAATATATGACAAGCTATAACAAGATGGTAACCATGTAGTTTGGATGAAGGGTATACATGAAATAAACTAGGAGAAATCTCAGGTTCAAGCGAAGAAGGTAGAATAATAACAAGAAGAGATTCACGAGGAGTATATGACCTTGAGCATTTTAAATTGAGAGAAGGATCTAGGAAGGACTGAATATTTTATCACTCGGTAGTTGCCTAGAAGATCTATAATACGAAACAAAAAGTACTAGGTCATGATTGGTGAAGCTTAAAGTTGAAAACAAGATTAACATACTAAAAATGATATGAAGGTTAGTATGCAACAAATGATAAGGAAAATATATTATGGTCGCATAATCCAAGGAGAAGGGATTATGATATGGACTTGAGGGATAATAATTTTAGTATTTATAAATTGGAATACTTTTGGAATTTTGAAAATTTAGTGCGAGTAGAAATTGTTGATCAGTCTCGAAGTAATACGAACTTCAAGAAATTAAACACTGGTTTAGAATCACATACTAACTTGATGGTTATTCTGTAGAGGATTATCACAAGACCCTTAGATTATAGATTTAGACATGGTAGGGAAGTGTAAATGGAAGATAGAAGTCTTATAGGAATGATAGATGAATATTGTTGGTTTATACATAAACTGATTAGGGCCACAAATTTAGATTTTTGACTAATAGGGTATGAGTTTGCTGGACCTATCCTTAGTAGTAGGTGATGAGAACCTATTTTCAATTTATCATAGCTGATGGAATTTCGGATCTTAGAAATCTTATCATCTCATTGAGTTCGAAGAATTTTCACTCAAGATAACTATGACATCATGCTTGTGTAATAGGGTAGTAGCTTAGCCGGAAGATTCTCGTAAGGAAGATAGCTTTTAGATGACAGAGATTAGACGAACAACAGTACAGAAAGATAGACAATAGAATAAAATAAGTTGTAAAAAATGGGTAGGCATTCCAATTAAAGATTAGACGAGTATTGAAGCGTGTCCTTAGCGAATAGTATGTCATGAGTAATAGACCTCAGTACATGCTTAGTTTAGACCCTTACCTACTAATATGCGAGGAAGACGAAGTTGTAAGGATCATATATTGTTTATCTATAGCCAAAAGTAGGTTACCAATAGTATGAGGGAGATTATATAAAATATAACTTAAATGAATATAGTATTGAGTTTAAGGATTAGTTGTATTACCCCCTCGACTGCATTCCTATCCTTCCTATCAAATTTTTATCTTGTGTTGCATATATGGTCTCGTGCTTTTTGCAACAACGATCTTTCTAATTATAACAATGATTAGATCCTTCCTCTTTCGCTAGTTGTGCCTTAATTACAAAATCAATCCCTTAGTTGGTACCACTCCTTGTGTTAGTATCCATATCATCATAAGTATCAGTTATTTTCTACTCTAATCCCCTTGATCTAGTCACCATGACTTGATTCTCCAGATACCTGCCTAATCGTGCCTTATTCAACCATGTAGACTTATCAGAAATTCTTCTTGTCGTGGCCTGAATTTTGGTTTCTTCGTCATTAATGCCAATCGATGATCAAAGCCTCTCTACCACCTTGCCTTAGTTAGATCTGACTCAGTCATTTTTTCTGCCTTGTAGGAGCTTGACCTATACAAGAGCAGTAATGGATGGGTAGTAATTTCTCTTATAAAGTTGTTGATCAATAGCACCTTGCTAGTTTCTAGGTTCCTTTAGAAAATTCTTGATTACGGCCAGTAAATCCTAGAATTCTTGTATCCTTATTTAGAAAATAGGCCATTCCAGAAATCTTGTTAGCAAGACCATGACCTTAGTTTTGGATACTAACTTAATTTTATAAGTTGGGTAGATCGTAGCCCTTGGTTTTAGTGTAGGATTATTTCTAGAAATTCAGGGTAAATTTGAATTTATTTTGGTGTTAATTAGGTTAATCTCAAACGGATTAAATTACCTATTTAATTTTTGTATCCTTGATACCCTTTGTTGTGGTTCGGATATTTGGAGCACAACACTATCATTTTCTTTTCAACAACTTCCATCCTTATGACCTAGACTAGTTACTCTACACCTATGACATGACTATCACTCACAAACTGGCCTTCCCATGATTTGTTTTAATCGCACGACATTCGCGACGCAATTGTACTCACAAATGACACATAGATATCATTTTTCTGTTGCGGTCGATTTTAATACTCAACACCGACTCAATTCTTCCGGCAACCTTGACATTCATGAGCCTAATTGGAACCTACTTACTGATGACACAACTGTTACCTCCAAATATACACACTCATGCTCCATATAAACCCTACAACATTCTTGGCATATCTCCTTCTAAACCCTATATCCAACTCCGTTGCAATATAATTAAATTATACATAGGCAATCCAAATATTCCAACCACTGATATACCCGTATCCCATTCATGCCAACCTACATCTATGACACTTGTGTTGCATTAAATTGAACCCCTTATACTCTTTACACAATACAAAATACCTTGATGAGTTATATCACCTTTTGACGCTTATTGCTGAAGCATTCATCGGCATCCATGATATGCAATGGACAACTTCTCTGTTCCATCTCACCCTAGTCGTATTTGGCTATGATATTTTCTATTTTCTTATAGACTCATGACCTAATTAGAAGCAAGGAGAACTGGTAAAACTTTCTTTATAGAGTTATTGACTCATTAACGCCATGGTAGTACATAGATTTTCTTTAATAGGCTGTGACAACGGTCACAAAATCCTTACCATCTCGAATCCCTCCTTGAAGTTAGACTTTCTAAAATCCTTAGAAATATGATCATGACTATAGTTCCTGCGGCCAACTTTATTTTTATAAGTTGGGTAGAGCCTTGATTAAGCGTACCCTTATTCTTAGAATGTGATGTCAAATTAGGACTCCATTTGGTAATTGCGTCCCCATCTTTAGTGCAACCTTGCTTAACTAAAATCTTTTTTACTATGTTTATTTTTAATTTCGTGGACGAAATTTTTATAAGTAGGGTAGGATTGTAACCATCATATTTTTTAGAATTAAAATTTTAAATTTATTAATATTGGTATTCTGAAATTATTGTGATTAAGAATTTATTTATTTATTTTTAGCTAATTATAATATATAATATTCATGAATTTATAATTATGTTTAATTAATTAATTATTAATATTGTGTAAAAAATATATTTTTGGGTGTACAACTATTATTAGTGTATTGTATAATTTTTTTGGAATTTATTGAGGTCTAAAGCTATTTTTAATGGCCACACACACACACACACACACACACACACACACACACACACACACACATATATATATATATATATATATATATATATATATATATATATATATATAAGAAAAGGAAAGAAAAGAAAAGAATAAAAGAATTAAATCTAAACCCATTAACCCTACCCAAAGCCTAAACTATAAAACAAACTCCCCCCCCCCCCCCCCCCCCCCCCCGCGCGTACATGAACCCCCCTCTCTCTCCTATATGTATATATATATGTGTAATAAAATTCTAACCCTAATCCCACCTACACCAGACCCACGTCTTCACCCCGACGACCGCCCGCACCGTCGCGGCGAAGCAGCGCCGTCCGCCCCCCCTCTCCGCGCACAACGCACAGCCGTACGACCCCTCCTTCGCGCGAAGCCTCCGCCCTCCTCGTTCGTTCGATTTGCGTCCCATCTTCGCTGGTATGTTCACAACCTAACCCTCTAGGATTCCCTTCTAGTGGAATAAATTTGGGCACCCTGGTTTGATCGAAAAATCGACCGGAAGTTGGCCGAAAAACTGTTCGAAAACAGTTCAGAAATTCAGTCAAAGTACTCCTGTTCATGTCCAATTTTCTACGAACTCGTTAATTATTTTCAAAATATAATTGAAGGGACTTCTTCGCAATATTACCAAGATTTTTACTGTTCTTTTAGTTTTAATTAGTTTGCTTTAATGGTTAAATTATTCTTGTTCCAAAACAACAAAAAAATTATTTTTAAAACACCCAAAATCTTCGATACGGGGTGCGTCCTGCCAAACGAGTCGACTTCGTCGTGTGCGAGTTGCACCGAAAGGCGCGTATCGTCAATGTGGACGTGTGGGATTTCGCGGAACTTGATTTGGATGTGTGTGCACACCGGAATCAACGTGTATTGGCCGAAAAATACTATATCGACCTGTTCTGACACTCGCCATAATTTCGTGTGTGCTTGTCGTTTCGTAATGAAACTTATGCCATTGGATTCGCAGTGTTATGCTCGTCCTGTGACCCAAGTTTGGTTCGATTCTGAGAAATTTAACGAAACATCATTTTGTGGGCCCCACGGTTCCACAAAACGGGCAATTTTGTGACCGGCTCACTGGAATCCAATTTCGGACATTCCGTTGAGTTTGTGCCATCGTTCTGGACTCGTAGACACTGAGTGGGACAAATTTGGAGAACTTTGTCTTTGACACGTTTTACGGTGCAAAGTGGGCCACATGTGGACCTCGTTTTGACCCCAAAATTGTCAATTTTGTCCCTGTGTCCAAATTGGACTTATAGGTAGTCAATCCTAGCTATTTCTAGTATTCAGAGAATATTGGTGATGTTTGTTTCACCATCCGGAGGGGTACGTGCAGATTTCACTTTCCCAGGAGTATAATTGACGGAGTTCAAAATCCAGGCAAGTGTATCTTGCCATGATGTATCGCAGTTCCTTGCCTTCATCTTATTTAGTTATTATAGTTATTTGATATGTGTGATGTATGTGTTTATCCTAGGACCGTGAGACGTTGTTTAGCGTCCGAACAAGATTCAGGTGTCGACGCCGTACGCGGGGTCGAGTAACGTCACTTAGAGAATTGATTCCACGATCCTATTTTTCGTGCTTGCTTTACCATGTACGCCATACCCTAGGACACTTGACACTATTTCATGTGAAAGAATCTTTCTTGAGTTATTCATGGTGATTCTGTATAGGCTTACATGATTCGTGATATGAGACTTGCATATTATATGGATATTATTATGACTCGTTGCACTAGCTAGAGGTCATGATCTTGCATGTTATGGACATAAGACGTTGTGGACCTAAGACGTGAGGTTACATTGGGTGGGGAGAGACACACTATACTACAGGCTGATTATTGATATATATACTATATTTCTAGAGGTGTTGTGGCACATATACTGGAATCGTGATACTACTAGAGGTGCCTTGGACTCTGTCTCAGATCTTTGGCACCTATACTGAGTCTTGATACTACTTGCTGCTATGGGCTCCCCGACATGTATAACACCCCGTTCCGTTCAAGCGGACTGCCGATTCAAACGATAAAAGTACAATGTCCTGACCCGCTTTGCTCAGGCGAGAATACTCGTTTGAGGCAATGGATATCCAGACTTGTCCCTACAGGAGTTCGTCTTAGGCTTTCAGAGACTCGCTTGAGGTATCGCTCAACCGAGGCGAATCATCGCTAAGGTGGGTGGCTACGGTGAACTTGTCTTTGCTTAGCCAGCACACTTAAAAATCTAGAACGATACATGTTAGTCGCTAGATGAATCACCCCCTGCATGCTAATAAGAATACAACGCACCTAACTAAGGGAATAATCCCAACTTGTATTGCTTGTGCTAGAACATGGAAATGAAATATTGTTTATGTTCAGACCCTCGCATGCTACCTTAGATAATGTCGCTCGGAAGGTCCCTTACAGTTTTAACTCTCGGCTTACCTTCGGGCCCGAGCCAAACGTGTTTGCTAAAGTTCCTTAGAAACACATGCTTGCTTGTTTACAAATGTCTAACGTTATTCGTATTGTGCATGCATTCTAGTTAGCCAGGAGACTATCAAATAGCTCTTCTGTGCAATTGAACCTGCAAGTATCCGGGACCGTTAGGTCACCAAGGCAATCCCCGAACCAGGGGCATGCATCAGGGCAAGTGAATACTGAACGAGAATTTCGTCACGTTACAACTGAATGATAATCACATCAAGTTTACCTCTGAACGAGAATCATGTTAACGAATCCAAGAATCCCAGCTCGTGGAGCAAACGCTCGGTTCAGAACAAGAATCATGGATTATCATATCAAGTTATGGAATTGGAAAGACCCTGACCTGCATGTCGCGGACAACTTGGAAACAAGGTCATTAGGTTCCACGGACGGTTTTTGGGGCACTGGGGCCGATCCGATCCGGATGGAACTTCACGATAGTCTCACGCATCTGGACAGGATGGACTGTAGCACTTACGAATCTTGGCTACATGCCATTCTTGTTCAAGACTATAACTCGTCGTTTATGGCTATGCCAGCGACCCATTGTTCATATAGATAAGTCATCCTCGCTTAGCGGCTATCCGCGTGCGAGTCATTGCATCGCATCAAAAGAAACAATACTGAACACCTGAACGATCATAATACAATGACTTTCGTGTTTGCTTATGCTATTGCTTTAATTTTCATTATGAATGCTCGTGCTTGAATTAACTTGATTTGCCTTGGACAGGGAAGGACAAACCGGTAAGTTGGTAAGTCTCGTCGTGTTTCCTCTTATATGGCACGGCGCACTGCCACACGAGTTAGGTTATTCAATATGCCATAAAACTGATCCTAAGGCAACTAGAAAGACAACATAATAGTTGGTGCACGGAACCTATATTACGTGTTTGGATTTGTCGAGCGGGCGAGTAGCCTCCCCACCAGTGCATTCAATGTACTGATAATTCACCAGATCGTTTGCAGGGTGCGGGAGAACCTTGTTCGGTGCGAATGTCTCCTTCGTGCGTGCTAAGGTGTGAAGATCACTCCGAAGCCTTGGAGCGCTGCGTCCGGAACTGAAGCACATATACAAGACATAATGTTGGAACGTTGCCTGAACATCATCTGAACATCGCCTGTACAATCATTCCACAATTGTAGCCACTTGGCACGCTTTTATTGTTTCAGAGAGAGAGGCTTGAGCGAATTGTAATCTCGGCCAAGCGTCGCCTGTAACACTTGTTTAAATCAATAAAGAGCTTGCTTTACTTCAACTTGTGTTATTAAATGCCTCCGCTATATTGTCGACTCAGTGAACTTGTTACCAAATCGCCTATGCGTTTATGATTCCGCTGCACTCGGACAATCTGTGCGACTCTGTGGCTTAGAATTCTTACCGCCAGCCAATGAACCACGGCCTTGCACGGGCGTGGCTCACGCTCGTGCGACATCACGCCCGGATGGGTCAAAGCGATCGTTCCGCGGGAGCGCTGGCGCAGTGATTCTCGCCTAGCGGGAACGGCCGATTTAGCCTGCGGGAGATCGGGGTGTGACAAAATGGTATCAGAGCCTGGCTTATACGCCTTTGGACTTTATTTCGATTATCTCAGTTTCGAAAGCTCGTTCGTGGGTTATGTGCACGCTCTCTCTCAATGTCCCAAATGGAATGTTCCAACAATGAGTCTAAATACTTTCAAAAAGCGCATTAGAATAATGTGATTGCTTGTATGAAATTGTGATGCTAGGGCCTTTGTGCCAACCTGTGCAGAACCTTGAGATTTTCGCAAGTAGCTTGTCCGATTTCACTATCTCTAAGTTTGGTTGAATGCATCTGTTTGTGGGACGCCTTGAACTTGTGCACGATCCAAGACTCAAGAAGACGTAAAACTCGAGTGCTAAGACTTCGCTATCGCCGAGTTGGTGAAATACATGTGTTTGAGGGGCACTTCGAGTATGTGTACGATCTAGACTCGCGATATGCTGATCTCGAATGCTTGTGCAAGTGAATATCCAAATGAACAAGTATAACGACTTGTATAGGTTTGCCTCAACCTTAGATCGTTAATCAAGATTGCTACGCTTGGGATAGGTTCCATAATGCGTTAGTACGGCTTGTCCTCAGTAAGTCTCGAGGACGAGACTTTTTCTGAGTTGGGTAGGATGTAACACCCTGTTCCGTTCAAGCGGACTGCCGATTCAAACGGCAAAAGTGCAATATTCCGACCCGCTTTGCTCAGGCGAGAATACTCGTTTGAGGTAAAGGATTTCCAGACTTGTCCCTACAGGAGTTCGGCTTAGGCTTTCAGAGGCTCGCTTCACGTATCGCTCAACCGAGGCAAATCATCGCTAAGGTGGGTGGCTATGGTGAACACATCTTTGCTTAGCCAGCACACTAAAAAATTTGGAATGATACATGCTAGTCGCTAGGTGAACCACCCCCTGCATGCTAATAAGAATACAACGCACCTAGCTAAGAAAATAATCCCAACTTGTATTGCTTGTGCTAGAACATGGAAATAAAATATTGCTTATGTTCAGACCCTCGTATGCTACCTTAGATAATGTCGCTCAGAAGGTCCCTTACAGTTTTAACTCTCGGCTTACCTTCGGGCCCGAGCCAAATGTGTTTGCTAAAGTTCCTTAGAAACGTATGCATGCTTGTTTACAAATGTCTAACGTTATTCGTATTGTGCATGCATTCTAGTTAACCAGTAGACTATCAAATAGCTCTTCTGTGCAATTGAACCTGCAAGTATCCGGTACCGTTAGGTCACCAAGGCAATCCCTGAACCAAGGGCATGCATCAGGGCAAGTGAATACTGAACGAGAATCCCGTCACGTTACAACTGAATGATAATCACATCAAGTTTACCTCTGAACGAGAATCATGTAACGAATCCAAGAATCCCAGCTCGTGGAGGAAACGCTCGGTTCAGAACAAGAATCATGGATTATCATATCAAGTTATGGAATTGGAAAGACCCCGACCTGCATGTCGCGGACAACTTGGAAACAAGGTCATTAGGTTCCACGGACGGTTTTTGGGGCACTGGGGCCGATCCGATCCGGATGGAACTTCACGATAGTCTCACGCATCTGGACAGGATGGACTGTAGCACTTACGAATCTTGGCTACATGCCATTCTTGTTCAAGACTATAACTCGTCGTTTATGGCTATGCCAGCGACCCATTGTTCATATAGATAAGTCATCCTCGCTTAGCGGCTATCCGCGTGCGAGTCATTGCATCGCATCAAAAGAAACAATACTGAACACCTGAACGATCATAATACAATGACTTTCGTGTTTGCTTATGCTATTGCTTTAATTTTCATTATGAATGCTCGTGCTTGAATTAACTTGATTTGCCTTGGACAGGGAAGGACAAACCGGTAAGTTGGTAAGTCTCGTCGTGTTTCCTCTTATATGGCACGGCGCACTGCCACACGAGTTAGGTTATTCAATATGCCATAAAACTGATCCTAAGGCAACTAGAAAGACAACATAATAGTTGGTGCACGGAACCTATATTACGTGTTTGGATTTGTCGAGCGGGCGAGTAGCCTCCCCACCAGTGCATTCAATGTACTGATAATCCACCAGATCGTTTGCAGGGTGCGGGAGAACCTCGTTTGGTGCGGATGCCTCCTTCGTGCGTGCTAAGGCGTGAAGATCACTCCGAAGCCTTGGAGCGCTGTGTCCGGAACTGAAGCACATATACAAGACATAATGTTGGAACGTTGCCTGAACATCATCTGAACATCGCCTGTACAATCATTCCACAATTGTAGCAACTTGGCACATTTTTATTGTTTCAGAGAGAGAGGCTTGAGCGAATTGTAACCTCGGCCAAGCGCCGCTTGTAACACTTGTTTAAATCAATAAAGAGCTTGCTTTACTTCAACTTGTGTTATTAAATGCTTCCGCTATATTGTCGACTAAGTGAACTTGTTACCAAATCGTCTATGTGTTTATGATTCCGCTGCACTCGGACAATCTGTGCGACTCTGTGGCTTAGAATTCTTACCGCCAGCCAATGAACCACGGCCTTGCACGGGCGTGGCTCACGCGCGTGCGGTATCACGTCCGGATGGGTCGAAGCGATCGTTCCGCGGGAGCGCTGGCGCGGTGATTCTCGCCTAGCGGGAACGGCCGATTTAGCCTGCGGAAGATCGGGGTGTGACAAAATGGTATCAGAGCCTGGCTTATACTCCTTTGGACTTCATTTCGATTATCTCAGTTTCGAAAGCTCGTTCGTGGGTTATATGCACGCTCTCTCTTAATGTCCCAAATGAAATGTTCCAACAATGAGTCTAAATACTTTCAAAAAGCGTATTAGAATAATGTGATTGCTTGTATGAAATTGTGATGCTAGGGCCTTTGTGCCAACCTATGCAGAACCTTGAGATTTTCGCAAGTAGCTTGTCCGATTTTACTATCTCTAAGTTTGGTTGAATGATCTGTTTGAGAGACGCCTTGAACTTGTGCACGATCCAAGACTCAAGAAGACGTGAAACTCGAGTGCTAAGACTTCGCTATCACCGAGTTGGTGAAATGCATGTGTTTGAGGGGCACTTCGAGTATGTGTACGATCCAGACACGCGATATGCTGATCTCGAATGCTTGTGCAAGTGAATATCCAAATGAACAAGTATAACGACTTGTATAGGTTTGCCTCAGCCTTAGATCGTTAATCAAGATTGCTACGCTTGGGATATGTTCCATAATGCGTTAGTACGGCTTGTCCTCAGTAAGTCTCGAGGACGAGACTTTTTCTGAGTTTAGTAGGATGTAACACCCCGTTCCGTTCAAGCGGACTGCCGATTCAAACGGCAAAAGTGTAATGTCCCGACCTGCTTTGCTCAGGCGAGAATACTCGTTTGAGGTAAAGGATATCCAGACTTGTCCCTACAGGAGTTCGGCTTAGGCTTTCAGAGGCTCGCTTGACGTATCGCTCAACCGAGGCGAATCATCGCTATGGTGGGTGGCTACGGTGAACTTGTCTTTGCTTAGCCAGCACACTTAAAAATCTGGAACGATACATGCTAGTCGCTAGATGAATCATCCCCTGCATGCTAATAAGAATACAACGCACCTTGCTAAGGGAATAATCCCAACTTGTATTGCTTGTGCTAGAACATGAAAATGAAATATTGCTTATGTTCAGACCCTCGCATGCTACCCTAGATAATGTCGCTCGGAAGGTCCCTTACATTTTTAACTCTCGGTTTACCTTCGGGCCCGAGCCAAACGTTTTGCTAAAGTTCCTTAGAAACGCATGCTTGCTTGCTTACAAATGTCTAACGTTATTCGTATTGTGCATGCATTCTAGTTAGCCAGGAGACTATCAAATAGCTCTTCTGTGCAATTGAACCTGCAAGTATTTGGGACTGTTAGGTCACCAATGCAATCTCCGAACTAGGGGCATGCATCAGGGCAAGTGAATACTGAACGAGAATTCCGTCACGTTACAACTGAATGATAATCACATCAAGTTTACCTCTGAACGAGAATCATGTTAACGAATCCAAGAATCCCAGCTAGTGGAGCAAACGCTCGGTTCAGAACAAGAATCATGGATTATCATATCAAGTTATGGAATTGGAAAGACCCTGACCTGCATGTCGCGGACAACTCAAAAACAAGGTCATTAGGTTCCACGGACGGTTTCCGGGGCACTGGGGCCGATCCGATCCGAATGGAACTTCACTATAGTCTCACGCATCTGGACATGATGGACTGTAGCACTCACGAATCTTGGCTACATGCCATCCTTGTTCAAGACTATAACTCATCCTTTATGGCTATGCCAGCGACCCATTGTTCATATAGATAAGTCATCCTCGCTTAGCGGCTATCCGCGTGCGAGTCATTGCATTGCATCAAAAGAAACAATACTGAACACCTGAACGATCATAATACAATGACTCTCGTGTTTGTTTATGCTATTGCTTTAATTTTCATTATGAATGCTCGTGCTTGAATTAACTTGATTTGCTTTGGACAGGGAAGGACAAACCGGTAAGTTGGTAAGTCTCGCCGTGTTTCCTCTTATATGGCACGGCGCACTGCCACACGAGTTAGGTTATTCAATATGCCATGAAACTGATCCTAAGGCAACTAGAAAGACAACATAATAGTTGGTGCACGGAACCTATATTACGTGTTTGGATTTGTCGAGCGGGCGTGTAGCCTCCCCACCAGTGCATTCAATGTACTGATAATCCACCAGATCGTTTGCAGGGTGCGGGAGAACCTCGTTCGGTGCGGATGCCTCCTTCGTGCGTCCTAAGGCGTGGAGATCACTTCGAAGCCTTGGAGCGCTGCGTCCGGAACTGAAGCACATATACAAGACATAATGTTGGAACGTTGCCTGAACATCATCTGAACATCGCCTGTACAATCATTCCACAATTGTAGCCACTCGGCACGCTTTTATTGTTTCAGAGAGAGAGGCTTGAGCGAATTGTAATCTCGGCCAAGCGCCGCCTGTAATACTTGTTTAAATCAATAAAGAGCTTGCTTTACTTCAACTTGTGTTATTAAATGCTTCCACTATATTGTCGACTCAGTGAACTTGTTACCAAATCGCCTATGCGTTTATGATTCTGCTGCACTCGGACAATCTGTGCGACTCTGTGGCTTAGAATTCTTACCGCCAGCCAATGAACCACGGCTTTGCACGGGCGTGGCTCACGCTCGTGCGGCATCACGTCTGGATGGGTCGAAGCGATCGTTCCCCGGGAGCGCTGGCGCGGTGATTCTCGTCTAGCGGAAACGGTCGATTTAGCCTGCGGGTGATCGGGTCGTGACAAGACAGAGCCTGTAGTGGTTTCAGCCTGAGTACGAGTGATGCTCTCACGTGCATATCACATAAATGGTTACAGTAGTTTACCCTTGAGTATGTGTCATTATAATGTTTTACTTTTGGCATGTTGTTTCTTATACCTTGTTATGTCCCTCTGAGGACCTGATCCCCTGCCAGTTTTTGCAACATAGACGGTTATGGAACCTTTGGAGTTGCTGATGGAGTTGCTTGTCTTGCAGGCATTAGTACCAGGTACTTATATCATATCTACCGGAGTTATGATTATTTATTCATATTATTTATTCATCTGCTGGTGTAGCCTAGTTTTATAGACTCATATTTCTTTCTCGAGTCTATTAGAGTTTGTGTGTTATTGGGCGGCCGACTTTAGCACATGTAGCTCATTTTTGTATATTCTGTTCATTGTGGATTGATGCATAGATATTTATATTACTTGATTATTTAGATAGTGACTATTATAATACAGCTTATACATATTCGAGTCGGACCAGAGTCTGGTCGAATGCGTAGCTGGAATGTTACATATTCCTAGTCCTACATATTTTGGGACTGGGCGTGACAAAAACCAATGACGACTTGCTTATGATGCCTATCAACTACAAGTTCCTAAAAAAGTACTATGTCTAAATTAGACTTGTATTCCTCTTATCCCCAGCAGAACAACCCAGATGTACAGTGTTCTCGCTCTTGATTCTTCAGCGAGTGCCTATGTACATCATTTCTCTTTCTATGCAAAGCATCCTGAAAGTCATTATCTGTATTCAGGAATCCTGAGTACGCAATAGGTAATGGATCCTTAAAAGCTCTCCAACGGAATAGTCCACAGGTCCATCTGCGCACTCCCGCATGGACCACCCAAAAATCAGTTTCGCTAGACTTTAGCTCACGTCCATATTACCTCTGAGCTATCACCCTAGCAATCTCCCCATCGGAGCAATCGTCAGGTCTATCTAACTCTCAGGGTAGACTATACTCAGCAAACCACTCGGTGAGTTTCTTGGATATTGGTTCACGTCCGTATTACCTCTGAAGTACTGTCCTAACATTTCTCTCCGGCTGAATTTGTCATATCCATATTACCTCTGAGCAAACCTTTCGAGTTTTGGTTATCGATCATCATGTCCATATTACCTTTGTTATTGGTTGTCATCCCCACTTATCACCCGTACTCACCAAGGTACACCAGCGGTGTTAAGTTCAAAAAAACTGCCACGTCCATATCACCTCTGGCAGGGCTTGTCTCAAACATATTACTTGCACTAACATGCGCAAAAAGTAATGGGTCCACAAAAACTGTCACGTCTATATCACCTCTGACAGGGCTTGTCTTAAACCTATTACTTGCACTAACATGCACAAAAAGTAATGGGTCCACAAAATCTATCACGTCTACATTATCTCTGATAGGGATTATTTTTGAACTTATTACTTGCACCCTAGTGCGCAAAAAGTAATAAGTCCACCAAAGATCCCCTAGTGGGATGTCCTCAATAACTATGGTTACGATATCCAAAGTTCACGCAAACAAGTCATAACAAAAAGGAAAACTTTTATTTTGCTAAAATGAAAGAGCAAACTACACTTGAGAGACTATCTATGCCCCAACCACAAAATCAAAACCAACTACGAAATAAAGGTAAAAGATAGTTTCGGAAAGCGAAACAAAAACTACTGTTGCTCCGAGTCAGAGTACAACACTGTTAGCCGCCCAAGGAGATGGGCGATATGGCCATCCCGACGCTGTAGCCCGGTGCTCCACCTCTCTCGCCATGACCTCGAGATCCTCATAGCGAACATAGGACTCGTATCGGTCATCTAGCTTTTGCACCATGACTTCAACACCAGCCGTGTTCTTCGCTACTCGGCTTGTCTCGGTGCGGATGGCCTCCTCTTCCTGCTGGGCCTCTCGGAGTTTGCTCCCCAGTATTTCAAGCTTGACCTGGAGTTGTCGGATCTCTTTGGTCAGGTCCTTCTGCCTGGTGAGACAGTCCTCCCAAAGGTCATACAGCTGATCACGCTCCTCTTGCAACTTCCGGAGGTCACGCTGCAAGCTTTCCTTAGACGAAGCAAATAGGGCATTCTTCGTCTCCAACCTCGTCGAGAACTCGTTATACTTGCAGGATATCAATATCCCCATGTCTACCTGCTGGTGCTGCCGTAACTCCGTTAGGCATTGCTCCACTTCTATCACTTCATGTCCAGGAGGTCCGCCGTCTGCTCCAAACCAGGGATGCTCCTCAAGGAATTGGCCTAACACTCGGCAAAGCGTTTCGCCCAGTCGAAGGACCTGTTCCGTTCCAATACGCTATGAACCCCATGCCTCAGAAACATGTAGAAGCTCCCAAGGGAGATCTTGGCATTTTCATCAATCTCCTCCAGCGTTGCCGGAGTCAAAGGCGGCTGAAGGGAGGAAGAAGCAATTACAGGCATAACAGGTCTCACAATAATGCTCGATGACCTGGAAGGTGAAGCAGTAGCGGAGGAGCGACCAGCGGTATGACTCGTATTCCAATCCTTCATGGCTACATGAAAGGCCCAAACACTCGGCAGCTGAGCAAAAGAAAGTTGGCTGGTAGTGCGACTTGTGGCGGGAGTACCAAGGTCCCCCACTGCTTTGACACCCGCTTGTGTATCAACCTCGGACTGCGTTGCAGCAGTTTCAGATGATGACTCAGCGATCACAGTGCAAGGAACATCGATGACAGCTTCCTCGGGACGGTTCGGAACCCCACCATCCAAAGGGGCTTCGACAATAGAGTGCCCAGCAACAATATGTGGGGGAAGCACCTCCGCACTAGAAGGACCAACCACAGACTCCACATGATGTCCCTCGCCACCAGAAAAGCGAAGAAGGGACTCAGACCTCCCCCTAACGAGCTCACACCCTTTTCTTCCGTGATGCCTCCCTCCGCGGTCACATCCACGGTCTTCAGGGGAGAGGTAGGGCCTGCATAACCAGAACAACCAACAATTAACTTCGTCCAGAGAATGTGAAGCTGAAGCCAGAGAATCTGATCTCTTGTAAAATTACAAAATGACGTACCAGAAGGAGGTGGCGTAGGTCGTTGCTCATCCAGTATTGTCATAGCCTCCCCCATAGCTTCCATGTCTTCCACGGATATATGCTCCAAAGTGGTATAAGGCTGCTCCGCCAAAGCCGCATCCAAGCCCCGAGCTCACGAAGCTTCAGGTGCTGGTTCTGAGGCGCCCACATAGGACTCCGGAGGGGTTTTCTCTTCCGGTTCGGCGTAAGAAATCACTGAAGCGGCTGCCCGCCGGGGACGGTCCCTTTTCTCCTGTGTCTGCAATTCAAACAAACCAGAAGAGCGAGATTTATAAAGAGGACAAGGCAGAATCAAACTAAGAGGATTTACGGATACCACCATAGCATCTATTTCGGGTCCTGCTTCAAGAACCATTAGTGCAAGGGGTCATACCTCTCCGCGTGTAGTCCCCTTCGTAAAGGGCTTAATCTTCGCCACGGGTCCCGTCTTCGGGACCACATCAGTCCTCGCCTTCTTGGAATAACGAGCATGATGTGTCTCGGCCTTCGACTTCCGCTTAACAAGCAGAGGATCGTCAGAAGGAGACGTTGTCTCCCCTTCACCGGTTAACGTGTCCAACTCCACAAGCAGGGGCCTAGCGACCACGTTACCCTTCTTGGGCGTTCTGCGGCCCTTTTCCTCGGGAGGCATCAACATGGTGCCCTCGATGTAACTCCTCTCCGGGTCAAAGTTATGCGGCACGACCCCGACTGTTGGCAATTGGAACTGAACTTTGGTGTCGGTTGCATTATAGTAACTCCAGGTCCTGGCTCCATCAAGCAAGCTGCCATTGTATCCGAGGAAAGCACTCATGTGGCCCAATAAGAGCTGAGTATAGCCAAATTAACGAGAGAACCAGCTGGACAAGTAGGGCTCCAAGAAAATAACAGCCTTATTCTGGTACACCAGATGGGAGGGACGGATGGTTTGGAGCCAGCGAAAGAGCCTACCAGATAGACTTCGAGGCGCTCGCCCGTCATCATAGTGAACGACGTTTCGTTCATCGTTGGTAAACTCTGGCTCGGACGAAAATAAGGTCCAACCATTCATGAATGAGAGCTCCCTCCTACCAGTAGGGACTGTGTCGCATCTCCACTTCATTAGTCGATACTTGCGGATTAGGGCGTCAGCAACCACCATGTCGTCATCAGTCCCGAGGCTTATCAAAGACCCGTGATGCAAGAGAAGCCACCTTATCAAGTAATGGTAGGGAAGCTCAATTCGGTTGCAGTGAACTTTACCAAGGTGATCTTCGAACTTCGCAGCAAAGGTACGGATGCCGCGATGGATGCAACACACCATGGCAGGTAGGAAGGCCAGCTTGTAGCCAAAGGCCAACTTTACAGCCGGTAAAATGAGGGTGCGGCTGATCTGCTCTGTCGTGCCAGACCCTCGCGGGACTACGCAATTGCGCAACCAGAGCATCAGATATCCCGCCAGTACGGCCTTCGAGGATAACTTGTGGGTATCCATGTAAAAGTAGATGAGCTCATCCTCGAGGTTACTCAACTCGTCAACATGATCGTCCTCCTCCTCCTCCGAGGAACCTTCAGCTTCCTTACCCTCGGGGGCCAGTTCCTTCTGCTCCTGGATGGAATCAGCTACTTTCTGCTTGGACCGTGGGACCCGAACATGAACTTTATTGGACTCCTTTTGCTCCGGGAAGAGGTAGCGAGTCCAAGTTGTGATGTGAGAAGACTCCTCAGTAGATTTTTTCTTCTTCTTCGAAGATCTCTGGCAAATGCCATAGTGGTATAGCAGCTCCTGGTACACAGCCAAGTTCTCAGGGTTCTCCGCTTCTAACTCCCCAAATTTTTCATTGCCCGGGGTATACTCTTCGTAGGGCTCGTCGTCCCAAGGAAGCTTTGAGACGTCATGCATCTCATGCAAATCCAGTCCTATCTTGTCGTCGGGTATAAAAAAAGTGCCCGTACGAAGATTGTACAACTCCATCAGGACAACAAATAGGGGACGGTTCATCTCCAAACCGTAGCATGTGCCCCTCACAGCGAAAAATAAGTCTGCAACCCTGATCTCCCGCTCGAACTTCTTCAGAATCCACTAGGTCAGACGACACCAGGATAACGTTATAATGAGCCCAGCTAAGAGCCCGCACTACATACTTACCCACTGAGGAAAAGTTTCGTCCGCGAAACTCAAGGAGAAACTTTTGATATCTAGAGCAGCGATAGTCTTCATCCCTCACCATCCTCAATCGAAAAACACTAGCAATCAAAAATCAGAAATCAAAAATCACAACTCTCAAGCAATAAATCAAATCCAGAAAACTTTTGCTAGCATCTTTGAGAATATTTATGGACTTATTGTATGGAACGCTCAACTAAGCAACGATATCAATGGGTAATGAATCGTCATCTAAGAACTACAACAAAATGGGCGTAAGGCCAGAGGATTGAGTTGCTCTGAAACCAATTTGTTATGCTCCGATCTCCTTCGGTCTCGATCGCCCCAGCCGGACGCGAATTACTGCGCTAGCACTCCCCGCGGGATCACTACCAGAATAAGTCAATTTAGCGATGTCTAAAAACGTCGCTAAATAACCAAAAAACGTCGCTAAGTTGGTTTAGCGACGTAATTAGCGACGTTTTAAAGCAGTCGGAAAAAACCAAGTCGCTAAAACAAAAAACGTCGCTAAACGTCGTTATACCGACATTTTTAGCGACTTTAACGTGTCGCTAAATTTAGCGACGTTTAGCGACGTCGCGTCACTAGATAGCGACGTTTATAGAAGTCGCTAAACGTCGCTAATTAGCGACTTATATAGCGACGTTACACCGACGTCTGTAATAACCTGGCAATACTGCCATGTCAACAGTTTACGACGTACAGCGATGATTTTAGCGACATCATTAGCGACGTATTTAGCGACGTAAATGAACGTCGCTAAACGTCGCTAATTTTCAAAAAAAAAAAATATTACTGAATTGCATTTCTGGGTTTACCAACCCCCTTGGGTTTATTATCAGGTATATGATGGTAGTAGAAATAATTGAATAAAGAACACAATAGCAGCACCAAGGGGGAAAATTTTAGTGCACTGGGTAAATTTGAAGATTCTAGTAGCAGCATCAAGTATCAGTCATCGGTTGTAAACCAAAATATGAATAATATAATAAAATTTGAAGAAAAGAAAGCATCCAGCAAATCTCATCGTAAACGTAAAGAATATGGCAAATTTATATCCATACAATCGCATCCTAAATAATAAAAAAATATAAATATCCAGTAACTAACTATACTACTGCGGATCTGCAGGAGGCTGACCACCGGCGCGCTTGAAGGATAAGAACTGCTCATACTCGTCCCGTGGAATCGACACCGATGTTGATGGAGAAGGCAGTGACGTCGGTGGAGTCTGTGTCGATGTAGGCGCACCAGGAGGCCGTGCCCGCTCCAAGTCTGCGAGTCGCTGGTTGTAAGAATCCATGGTAGATAACAGCCTCGTACTGCTATGAACCATTGAATCCTGCATCATCGTCAGCCTCTCGCCCATTGATAGCTGTGACGCCTGCAGCTCCATGATGTTGCGGTCATTGGAGGCTCTAATATCATTTGTCAAATCCCGGAGCTCCGTCATGTTGCGGTCGAGCATATCGAATCGTGCGATGAGCATCGGATCTTCCGCCTGCGGCTGGGACCGAGGCTGCTCCTCTATCCTTCGTAGCAACTCGTCACGGAGAGACGCAATCTGACGGTCAACGGCCTCCTAGACTCTGGCCGACGACTGCGAGGGCTGCGACTGCGAGGGCTGTGTGGAATGCTCAGCTGTCGGGGAGGCCCTAGATGATTTTGTCGCAACCAGGGCGCCATAGGAGCCCGTACCGTAGTACGTACCCCTCTGGAGACCACCAGCTGCGGTCACCCACAGGTCGTCCGCTGACGGAGCTGGAGCGTGCTGCGACGAAGTACCAGCCTCTCCAGGTGTAGGTGCACTAGCAGTCGCCTGCTCACGCAGCCTAAGATACTCGGCCTAGAAAGGTTTGGAAACTCGATAATTGCCTAAGTTATATTAAAATTAACACAAAGTAAAGTAATACTTACATAGGTCTGCGAGGCCCTCTCATCAATGAGATTTTCGTCCTTGCGATGGGTGGCCAAGAATACGGTCACCATGTTTGCATCCTCACCCCTCTGTACCTGTTAAAAATATATTATTTATTACTAAACTTAAACATTTTTTCCAAGTTAGCATCACGGATAAGTTATATAATATACATAAATTAGAGAATTTATTTAATATACTTTTACCTGGAAGTGCGCAAACCAGAATGCCTTCCTCTCCTCCGGAGCCTCAGAGTAGTTGATCTAAGGGCCACCGTAGTTGTTCCTCAGAAATTGGCCCATGTGTCTCTGAACCGACGATGGACGATATCTATATAGAGATAATAATTTAGAATACTGAAAAAGTCAATATACGATGAATAAAGAAATACACGATATATATTATACTAAACCATCTAATTGACTTACTTTGTACCGTCGGCCCAAATCTCTGTCCTCGTCTCCTCCGGAGGTGCGCATGGAGGATCTTGCTGATGCAGGGACAACGTGGGCACGACCTCCTCGACATGCTCATCTGTCCCCATGGTTCCGTCAGCAGGAGGAACGCTGGACGAGGGTGTACTATCATGCCTGGAACTACTCGTCCCAACAGTCGGAGATGTGAGTGATCGATATACTGGAGTACTGGGTGACGATGATTCGGAACCAACAGGAGGAGCACTCTATGTAACACCCCGTTCCGCTCAAGCGGACTGCCGTCTCAAACGGTAATAGTGCAGCTGTCCCGACCCGCTTTGCCTCAAATAAGAAGCAAAGGATATCCAGACTTGTCCCTACAAGAATTCAGCTTAGGCTTTCAGAGACTCGCTCGGCGTATCGCTCTACCGAGGCGAATCATCGCTAAGGTGGGTGGCTACGGTGAACTTGTCTTTGCTTAACCAGCACACATAAAATCTGGAATGTTTCATGCTAGTCGCTAGGTGATTCACCCCCTGCATGCTAATAAATCCAACGCACCTAGCTAAGGGAATAATCCCAACTCGTATTGCTTATGCTAGAACATGGAAATTGAAATACTGCTTATATTCAGACCCGCGCATGCTAAGTCCCTAACGGTTTCATCTCTCGGCTTACCTTCGGGTCCGAGCAAACGTATTTACTTATGTTCCTTAGAAACGCATGCTTGTCTGCTTGTATATTGCCATGTTTTCATCCAAACCCCGGGAGACTACTACGTAGTCGTTCCGTGCCAGATTGAACCTGCAAGTATCCGGGACCATTGGGTCTCCAAGGCAATTCCCGAACCAGGAGCACGCATCAGGGTAATAAAATACTGAACGTGAATTACACTTGAATGATAATCATGCTAAGTATGCATCTGAACGAGGATCGTGTTATGTACTGATGGAATCCCAGCTCGTGGAGCAATATGCTCGTTCAGAATAAGTTTAAGTTTCATGATTATCATGTCAAGCTATGGAAAAAGGATAGACCCTGACCTGCATAGTCGCGGACAACTTGTGTGCACAAGGTATGTTATGTTGAGTACCGCGGACTGTCACCGGGGCACTGGGACCGATCCGATCCTGGCGGGACGTATGTATAGTCGTATGTTACCCGGCAAGTGTTATGCAGCGGGGCTCGCCACCCGCGTTGCACGTCACTTCGCCCTGAGACTAAACGGTCCTTTATGGCTATGCCAGCGACTCATGTTCATATAGATAAGTCATCCTCGCTTAGCGGCTATCCGCGTGCGAGTCACTGCATCGCATCAACGAATAACTAAACACCTGAACGATCATGTTAAAACGACCCTCGTGTTTGCATATGCTATGTACCTGAATGTTTATACTTGCCGTGCTTAAATTAACAATGTTTGCCTCAATGTTTTCCTTGGACAGGGAAGGAGATGGTAAGTTGGTAAGTCTCGCCGTGTTTCCTCTCATGTTGCACGGCGCACCGCCCGACACGTTAGGCTATTCAATATGTGCATGAAACTGATTCTAAGGTAACTAAAAAGACAACTTAATAGTTGGTGCACGAAACTTATATTACGTGTTTGGATTTGTCGAGCGGGCGAGTAGCTTTCCCACCAGTGCATTCGATGTACTGATAATCCACCAGTTTGTATGCAGGGTGCAGAAGAACCTCGTTCGGTGCGGATGCCTCCTTCGTACGTGCTAAGGCCAGGAGTTCCCTCTGAAGCCTTGCAACGGTGCGTCCGGAACAAAAGCACATATACAAGACATAATGTTGGAACATAGCCTGATCATCGCCTGTACAATCATTCCACAATTGTAGCCACTTGGCACGCTTTTACTGTTTCAGAGAGAGAGGCTTGAGCGACTTGAAATCTCGGCTATACGCCGCCTGTAACACTTGTTCACATCAATAAAAAGAGCTTGCTTTACTTCAACTTGTGTTTCAATGCTTCCGCTATATTGTCGACTCAGTGAACCTGTTACCGATCGCCTATGCGTTCATGACTCTGCTGCACTCGGACAATCTGTACGACTCTGTGGCTTAGAACTCTTGCCGCCAGCCAATGAACCATGGCCTTGCACGGGCGTGGATCACGCTCGTGCGACATCACGCCCGGATGGGTCAAGCGATCGTTCCGCGGGAGCGCTGGCGAGGGTGATTCCCGCCTAGCGGGAACGACCGATTTGCCTGCGGGAGATCGGGGCGTGACATAGTGGTATCAGAGCCTAGCTTCTACGCCTTTGGAATTCATTCAATTATTTCTGTTTCGAAAGCTCGTTCATGGGTTATGTGCACGCTCTCTCTCAATGCATCGATGGGATGTTCCAACAATAAGTCTAAATACTTTCAAAATGCGTTTTGAATGATATGATTGCTTGTCTGGTTGTATGCTGCGAGTGGCCTTTGTGCCAACCTGTGCGAACCCTTGAGAGTATCGCTAGTAGCTTGTCCGATTTTCACTAACTCTAAGTTTGGTTGAATGCTTCTATTCGAGGGACGCCTTGAACTAGTGCACCATCTAAGACTTAAGAAAAGGTGAAACTCGAGTGGTAAGACTTCGCTATCACTAAGCTGGTTGACGTGTTCACGCTAGAAGTGCACTTCGAAAGTGCGCACGATCCAGTCTAAGCGATATGCTGATTTCGATGCTTGTGCAAGTGAACATCCAAATGAACAAGTACAACGACTTGTCTAGGATTGCCTCAACCCTAGATTACTGCTTGTCCTCAGTAAGTCTCGAGGACGAGACTTTTTCTGAGTTGGGTAGGATGTAACACCCCGTTCCGCTCAAGCGGACTGCCGTCTCAAACGGCAATAGTGCAGCTGTCCCGACCCGCTTTGCCTCAAAAAAGAAGCAAAGGATATCCAGACTTGTCCCTACAGGAATTCAGCTTAGGCTTTCAGAGGCTCGCTCAGCGTATCGCTCTACCGAGGCGAATCATCGCTAAGGTGGGTGGCTACGGTGAACTTGTCTTTGCTTAGCCAGCACACATAAAATCTGGAATGTTTTATGCTAGTCGCTAGGTGATTCACCCCCTGTATGCTAATAAATCTAACGCACCTAGCTAAGGGAATAATCCTAACTCGTATTGCTTATTCTAGAACATGGAAATTGAAATACTGTTTATATTCAGACCCTCGCATGCTAAGTCCCTAACGGTTTCATCTCTCGGCTTACCTTCGGGTCCGAGCAAACGTATTTACTTATGTTCCTTAGAAATGTATGCTTGTCTGCTTGTATATTGCCATGTTTTCATCCAAACCCCGGGAGACTACTACATAGTCGTTCCGTGCCTGATTGAACCTGCAAGTATCCGGGACCATTGGGTCTCCAAGGCAATCCCCTAACCAGGGGCACACATCAGGGTAATAAAATACTGAACGTGAATCACACTTGAATGATAATCATGCTAAGTATGCATCTGAACGAGGATCGTGTTATGTACTGATGGAATCCCAGCTCGTGGAGCAATATGCTCGTTCAGAATAAGTTTAAGTTTCATGATTATCATGTCAAGCTATGGAAAAAGGATAGACCCTGACCTGCATAGTCGCGGACAACTTGTGTGCACAAGGTATGTTATGTTGAGTCCCGCGGACGGTCACCGGGGAACTGGGACCGATCCGATCCGGACGGGACGTATGTATAGTCGTATGTTACCCGGCAAGTGTTATGCAGCGGGGTTCGCCACCCGCGTTGCACGTCACTTCGCCCTGAGACTAAACGGTCCTTTATGGCTATGCCAGCGACTCATGTTCATATAGATAAGTCATCATCGCTTAGCGGCTATCCGCGTGCGAGTCACTGCATCGCATCAACGAATAACTAAACACCTGAACGATCATGTTAAAACGACCCTCGTGTTTGCATATGCTATGCCCCTGAATGTTTATACTTGCCGTGCTTAAATTAACAATGTTTGCCTCAATGTTTGCCTTGGACAGGGAAGGAGATGGTAAGTTGGTAAGTCTCGCCGTGTTTCCTCTCATGTTGCACGGCGCACCGCCCGACACGTTAGGCTATTCAATATGTGCATGAAACTGATTCTAAGGCAACTAGAAAGATAACTTAATAGTTGGTGCACGAAACTTATATTACGTGTTTGGATTTGTCGAGCGGGCGAGTAGCTTCCCCACCAGTGCATTTGATGTACTGATAATCCACCAGTTTGTATGCAGGGTGCGGGAGAACCTCGTTCGGTGCGGATGCCTCCTTCGTACGTGCTAAGGCCAGGAGTTCCCTCTGAAGTCTTGCAACGGTGCATCCGAAACAGAAGCACATATACAAGACATAATGTTGGAACATACCCTGATCATCGCCTGTACAATCATTCCACAGTTGTAGCCACTTGGCACGCTTTTACTGTTTCAGAGAGAGAGGCTTGAGCGACTTGAAATCTCGGCTATACGCCGCCTGTAACACTTGTTCACATCAATAAAAAGAGCTTGCTTTACTTCAACTTGTGTTTCAATGCTTTCGCTATATTGTCGACTTAGTGAACCTGTTACCGATCGCCTATGCGTTCATGACTCCGCTGCACTCGGACAATCTGTGCTACTCTGTGGCTTAGAACTCTTGCCGCCAGCCAATGAACCATGGCCTTGCACGGGCGTGGATCACGCTCGTGCGGCATCACGCCCGGATGGGTCAAGCGATCGTTCCGCGGGACCGCTGGCGAGGGTGATTCCCGCCTAGCGGGAACGGCCGATTTGCCTGTGGGAGATCGTGGCGTGACACTCTGTATACCTCGGGACCTGCCGAATCTTCCGCGTCGTCCTGTCATATCTGATAACAACATATGATGAATATAGAGAAACACAAATATATAGTACATTCTACAGTCGAAATGTGATGCATATCTCAAAGCATTCTACAGTCAAAATATAATACATATATTCGTTAATGGGTACATCTACTTCGTCAATTTTCTAACCTTGATCTACATTCTACAGTCAAAATATAGTTACATTCTATATGCAATATATTTTATTTTCAATCATCTTCAGAAAATTCATCTTGTTCGCCTTCCTCGTCCTCCTCTTCCTCTTCCTCGTCTTCACTTTCATATACTTCGTCTTCCTCTTCGGATAATTCTACATCTTCTACATTATTACTCGTGTAATGAGTAACTTCCGTTGAGTCCATATCTACAATATTGTTACAAGAGGTAGATCGTCCTCCGGATAAGCTATTTCGTCAATGTCAAAGGTATTTCTAGCTTTAGTCTTGCATACTACCCACCAATCCGATCTCGCTGTCCACCATCTAGGATAAGTTGTGAAGTACACGAGCTGAGCCTGACTTGATAGGACAAATGGTTCGTAGCCTTGATATCTACGCTTGTAGTTTATATCCACAAGGCCATGCTTGTCAATTTTCCAACCTTGATCTTGAATCGGATCGAACCATTCACACCTGAATAGCACGATATTAGCAGGTTCTGTGCCATAATTATATGTCAACTCCACAATCTCTCGTAAGATGCCAAAAAAATCATTGCCCGGATTGACGTCTTTGTAGTTCGAAGATTTGATATACAAGCAACTATTTTTCGTGGAATCAAGATCAAAGGCTGTAAATACACATCGATGTTCCTCTTTCGGATTGTTCGGACCCGGAATAATAACGGTTAGGAACATATACAGAGTCTTCATGCACATCCAAGGCGGTAGATTGTACGGAGTGACGATCACAGGCCAACACGAATACTGGGAGCCCGAAAGTCCGAATGGGGTAAAACCATCAGAGGAGAGTCCCAATCTGATATTACGCGCTTCCTCGGCAAAATGTGGATACTCTTGATCAAAGTGCTTCCATGCTTCTCCATCGGATGGATGATCCAATACTCCTTCGATCTGTTTTCGCCTGTGCCAACTCATATTTTCTGCAGTCTCCTTAACCATAAACAACCGCTGCAACCGCGGCGTCAAAGGCAAGTAGTGCATCAAATCGGTAGGCTTCCTTGCACCGACAGACTTTCCTCTAACAGTGGCCTTGCAGCGATCAACACCACAGAATCTGCACGCATCTTCATCCTTGTCGTCTTTGTAGTACAACATGCACCCGTTGCGACATGCATCGATTTTCTCGTATCCCATCCAAAGCGATCTCACCATCCTCTTAGATCGATAGAAGTCTTTAGACAACTTTGCACCCTCGGGCAAGATCTCTATAATCAAATCGAGCAGTCGATTATAGCATTCTTGCGACATGTTAAAATCGGACTTGATGCTCAATAATCTTGTAACCACCTCCAACGGTGAATGATCCTCACAACCAGGATATAGTAGAGTCCTTGCATTCTCCAGCAAGTCCATAAACTTTGCAGCATCGGCATTCGGTGCCTCCTCAGCTGCATCATAATTGTCCGGATTGAAACTAGGTCCCGCCGCATCATAATTGTCCGGATTGAAACTAGGCCCCGCCGTATCATAAACCATGTTCACCAACCCGTCGTCGTAAGCATCGTGGTCGTGGACATCCATATACGGCCCCACATAGGGCTCCGATTCCGATGCTAGAGATACAAGTTCTCCGTGAGCGGTCTCCTGATAGTAATTCGGCGTGAAGCCCTTCGAGTATAAATGATATGTAACTTCCACATCTGGATGATATTTCCTGTTGCGACATCTCACACATGGACACTTAATTTTGGTACCGTCCATGTACTGAGGGAACGCCTTGGCGAACTACAGGAACTGCTGTACACCCTCAATGAATTCATCCCGCACACCGCACATGTCATCAGGATGATGGTTGTACATCCACGAACGATGACGCAGATAGTAATTCATATCCATTTCTAGATACTTCTGCAAAAATAACAGTATGTATCATATAAATCATTACATACAGTGTTTTATCACCTAACTTCATAACTTAACCGTACTATAAAAATTATAACTGATATAATACATATTTTCATTTATCAAAGTCTAAAATAAGCAATATTCAACCCTTACTACCAAGACTAATATATATATATATATATATATATATATATATATCATAACTTATATCAATTACTAACCAATCTTAGCTATTTACTTAGTGTCCTAACCCATACTAACTCTTGCATTACCCAACTGATAACACTACTCCACATTGCTATTCTAACTGATATCTCCCCAATTGATACTTGTAACGTCATTTGCAAGTAAGTAACTAATACCAACTTCTCTTAACCAATATCTTACTATCTAACCTATCTTAACCAATTACATATCTACCTTGGCACTCAACACTTAACTGTTACTTACCTCTCTAGTACCATCCTCATTCACTTGCACACACCTGAACTAACACAACACACGGACACCTGCACTCACATTTGCAGTGCCCTCTCAGACACATATCAAATCAACCCTCAATACCTTAGAATTATACACATACTACCCCTCCACATCAGTGCTACCATTGTTGCCCAACTCTTGCTACTGCAACAAGTTTGCACACATAGGTGCCCACTATAGGCCACAACCAAGTCACTTGCTGTCAAGACCATTGCTATCCTCTGTTGTACTTGCAGCTCACTGCTTGCAGCTATTAGCCGCTGCCGCAGTGCAAGACATCCCAGTTGTCGTTACCCTACTAAAATTATCCGAAACTCCATCCAATACACATACAATCAATCATCCTTCACACAATACCCATTGTGTTGCAGTGCAGTAAAGAACCTCATTGACTGAACAGACTGGAACACTACTCCAGCTGCTCGAGCATGCCCACAAGCTCTACACTACACAACTAACTCAGATCCCTGTACTAGATGCATCATCTACAGACATTCACACACTCCCTGGTATATGGATATATTCTGGAATACATATTCCATTGTATATCATGATTCCTAATTGATACCAACATCGAAATTATACATATCACCTAGCTAATATTCCCAGATACATAACCTACTGCCAACTGACTACCCTCCTCCTCTCATTTCTAACAATTACACCCATACTTTTTAAAACTCGAGTATAAGGATACACTCACTAATACCTGATACTTTGAAAATCATAATTTTTTTGCAAAATTTGTTCAGTAGTGACATACTTTTTAAAACTTGATCAAAAACCCTAAACCTAACCCTAACCCTAACCCTAAACCTAACCCAAACCCTAACCCCTGATCAAAAACCCTAGAGAGAGAGAGAGTGTGTGTGTCGTGTGTCTGTGTGTGTGTGTGTGTCGTGTGTGTGTGTGTGTGTGTTTGCGTCTGTGTGTGTCGTGTGTGTCTGTCAGTGTCTGTGTGTGTCGTGTCTGTCTGTCAGTGTCTGTGTGTGTCGTGTCAGTGTCACATGTGAGAGAGTGAGAGAGAGAGAGAGAGAGAGAGAGAGAGAGTTAGGGTTTACCTAGAGCTCGAGGAGGAGGAGGGGGATGCCGGAGTAGCCACAGCCGTGGAGAGCCGGTCGCCGGAGAGGGGGGGGGTGGGGGAAATCTGACGGTTTTGAAAACTTTCGAAATTTTCGCAGATGGGGAAAAAGAAAACCGAGCCCTAATTAACCAAAATTTAGCGACGTTTAGCGACGTCAAATAAAAACGTCGCTAAATTAAAATATAGCGACGTCAAATACGTCGCTAAATACGTCGCTAAATATTTTAAATATATACGTCGCTAATTACGTCGCTAAACGTCGCTAAAGTAGACATATTAGCGACGTTTAGCGACCTTAATTGAACTTATAGCGATTAATCTTTTAAAATCTTAATAAAAGTCGCTAAACGTCGCTAAATGTCACCATTTAGCGACGTTTTTACATGGAGTCGCTAATTTATTTTAATTAGCGACATTTTTATATGGAGTCGCTAAAATGCGTCGCTAATCCCGCTTTTTCTAGTAGTGGATGGTCGTTCCCCTCGGGACGTGATGCCGTGCGACCCTGGAGTTGCGTTCGCACAAGGCAACAACGTTAGTCGTCTTGGTTATCATTGAACAGATCGAGTTTGCAGCGGAGGAGCAATATTTTAAACAATAATCCATCTGGTATACGATGCAAAGCTTATGGCACGAGGTTATATGAATACGATGACATCATTCCATACATTATGTTCCTCTATACAAAAGCAGCTCAAAATATCTCGATACAGCTCAAGGCATCGACACCAGATTTTTGGGTCCTGGGGATGAGGCACGGCTATCGCTTTGTCGGACGATCCAGTACCAACGAATAAGCAAACTATTTGTGGATCCGTACTTTGGGGAAAGTATTGGTGAGTATAAGCAACGAATAGAAACAACATTCACTAAAACCAACAATAAGTAAGCATGTGATAAAATATTACATTACTAGTGATCTTTTTAGTTTTGCCTATATTCATTTGATGCAGTACAGGCACAGAGTTATATTACTTCTTTTGGAAACATCTTTGAAATCAGATTTTATGTTTGAAAATATGCAAGCAGGTAAACAAGCATTTCATGCACGATGTGCCAATTCTTATACTATCAGGGTATGTGCAGCGTGTCTCGTGAGCTATACTCAAAGACTCTAGGGACAAGCAGCAACTAGTGGACTATCATTTTATACTACAAGGCGATCATCATATGCAAGCAGGCATGCATGTCTAAGTGCGATGCAAGACAATAAGCAAAATCAATATATCACCTATATAGTGATTCTTATCCCTTGCCGAATGGTTATCCCTGCAGCAGACATACAAGTTAGCAACATTTGTATATATGAATAAGGTTCCATTCCCTGTCCATCTCTGCATCAAACAGTTAGGTATGCAAGAAGGCTAGCCTAGCATGCGTCCTAACTATATGATGGCCCATGGAAACCATGATTAGTAGCGGTGTTATCACGATCCAGTACTACACCAAAAATACGCTAAAAATGGCTTCTTTGACTCGTGAACTAGCTAACTAATGGACATAACACCCGTCTAATAATGAGGACTTCATTGCCTCATGGTGTTTCATATAGTCTCTCCCAGGCCGAACGGTCCCAGTGCTCCAGGATATCGCCCGAGAGACCCGATACTTGTGCACAAGTTGTCCCAACCGATGCGATGAATGCACTCTTAATAGATAGTTCTATAAAAACAAGCAAGCAAGCAATGTTCAATCAAACTTCTATCTCTTCTTCTTATCAAAATCGATCGATAGGTTCAATTCAGGGTCAAGTACTACACTAGTATACGCTCATACTAGCTGCTTTGACACGTGATCAATCTATTCTCTGAACGAGTTCGATAACATGCATATATTTCCTGCAATAGTTCTATCTATCAAGCATCAATGACATGCAAACATATAAACGATCTCTAATTAAGCAAGCATGGCTTGGTTCTTCTATATCTTCTAGCTAAGCATGCAATTCTACTCTTGTTTAACATACTATGAAGGAATATTTTCAAGCATCTTTTACTCTTTTTATTAGCATGACAATGGTTCGTTTGATAGCGGTGTCAGTGTAAATTGCATGCAACATTCATTTCTATAATTAGTATGGAAATGGTTCAATCTTTTTTAGGCAAGCATATAAGTTCTCTTATTAAGCATGCAGGTTCTCGTTCTATCATTCTTATGCAAAGGTTATCTATTTAGCAAACAAGCATTGCAAAAACTCAGATTCATTATTATGGCGTGCGAGAATCAGAAAATAAAGTTTTGTCCACTCACCTAGATCATTCGTCTTCTGGTTCAACAAGGAGCTATTCAGGAATGTATCCTTTTTGAGTCAGCAAACCGATATCTCTTGCACATAGTGCCAACGCGGAGCGGGGCACTGCAGTTCATCCCTGCGGGGAGCATCATGTCTAGGAAAGATTTTGTGGAATGCCACATCCAGAATCCTAAACTAAAATGTTAAGAATTAATAAGTATCAAGAATAATTAGAGCATTGGGGGAGAATCTCCTGGTTGCATGCAGTCTCGTACCCCGACAATCTACTGCTTGATGTACTTGTAGCATGCCGTCGAGTAGTGTACATTTCCAGCTTGTGTGGGGCATATTGTATTGACTTACTAGGTTCACCTTTGCTTCACTTGGATTTTGGTGCACATCTCTCCTGGGGTGGTGTATCTACTATTATTTACTTTACTGTCGTCCGACGTTTGGGTAGCTTGGACAGTCTGCAGGGCATGCGACCGTATGAAAATCCTAAATTGCATTTGTTCGTAATTAGGACTTGTAATAACCCTAGTTAGCTAATGTAGTAAGCCGTACTTCTTGTTTGGCCGTGATTGGTGGATGGAGTCCATTTCTTCTCATGCCTTATATTGTCTTGCTTACCTGGTGGTGACCCGGCATAGTGCACTCCTGTCTATTGTCTTGTATGTTATTTTACATTATATGCACTGTTCCTTACATTTCCCCCCTTGCATGCTTCCATTACTGTACTAGTTCTTTTTTCGTTACTTTTTCTCTTATAGTTTACTTATATGCTTATGTTCACTTGCATGCTCCCGTATATCTTCACCTTGTATGATCCCGTACATGTTCCTATCCAGTTTTCTTTTTAGGTTTTCTATTTTATTTTCTTGTTTCCCGGTGCACCTTACATTATACTTGGTGGTTCTATGTTGCTTAGGATATTGTAGCTCTATGTTGTATTGCTGGTTTTTGTTCATAGTTTGGCCTCCTTTGTGGAATTTGCTATTTGGGGTCTGACCCCACTGGTTTTGCTTGGCCAGATCCGGTAGTAGAGCCAGAGGATCTTTTGTTTCTTCCCGAGGATGGTGACCACGTGGAGCAGCAGATCGACTCAATGGGTTCTTATTATTGTTCTCCTACTTATTGTACATATATTTTTTGGCGTTTAGTTCCGAGCACCTGTTAGCTCAAACTTTGGACTTGTTATATCGCCTACTGGGCATGACATGATTAACATATTCTAGACTATAGCTAGAGTTGATCATGTTTCACTTACACTTTTGCTAGTTCTCCATTTTGTATTACTAGCATCATGATCAGCTATGTATATATGGTTTTTGACGTTTTACTATTTTGCTTACGATGATCATATTTTCTTGGACATTATGATTTACTGTTTGTGATTGAGACACTAGGATTGCTTGACCTAGGTTGACTGATGGCTTGTAGTATTAACCCTCCATGTTTATTCACAACCGTGACAGTATCTCGGGGTACTGGAGTACTCTGGTATACGTAGCTGGCTTTGTCAGCCCCTGTTCTCCAGTATTCTGTATCCAGGACCTGACATAGTTTTAGTGGTGGCCCATGCAGGACTGGTTTTCAGACGTGCGGGGGTTATCAGTGATTAGAAGTCTCAATCCTATTTGTTTCTCCTTGATCTCTTTTCAGATTACCTTATCTTTGATCTTTGGCCTGATATTTGTTTTCATCCTTGCTCTATCCTGTCCCTCGATTTTGATCTTTGTGTTCCTCAACTTTCAGGGGCACTGTTCCTGGTCCTTCAGATCAGATCATTTGGATTCAGACGATGGAAGATCAGCATCACGATAGTCAGTCGATTCCTGGGGCTCAGCCTCAGAATTTAGGAGCAGGGTTGAGGATTGATCCTGAGCCAGGGCAGTATGTTCAGCCCGATCCACCGGCAGTACCAGTACAGCCGGATCAGCCAGAGCAGTCAGATGTTGTTCGAGCACTGATGGACGTTCTGACAGGTTTTATGGCGACTCATCAACGAAGATTGACATTCTCACTCAGTCAGTCCAGACAGTTATGAAGCGAGGTGGTCCTCAGACCTATAATTCTGCGAATAGCTTCATGCGTCTCCATCCTCCGTACTTCTATGGTACTGAGGATGCGATTGCGTCTGACGGATGGCTCTAGGATACTGAGGCCATACTCGAGGCAACAACAGTTCCGATTAGGGAGCTAGGGGTAGTGGTTAGGCTGCAGCTACTGGATTTGGCCCGCGAGTGGTGGGAAGCTCAGGGGGTTTCGTTGACGGCGCCGATTCTATGGGTGGACTTCAGCATGAGATTTCTGGTCCGATTCATATACATAAATATAATATCAAAAATCCTTTAACCCACCAATTCATATACACAACTCTTTGATCAACCATATATAAATATTCTCCACATATCAAATAAGAAAACAAGATCACTAGATACTTTGCAACCCAACCATACGAGATTCCTAGAGTCTACCAAAATATGCAAGGGTACCCTATTTTGGGCATTGGGGAAGTTGGGTAAAATCAGATATCGACAACCTCGATATTTGTCTCGAAATACCCCATCGAATCAATATTTCCAAATCAACCCTGAATTAATCTCCGAAATAATTTCCCGAATCACTAATCTTGAATCAATTTCTGAGTCAAATTTTGAATCAAGTCATGAACCAAAATTTGAATCATATTCCTGAATTAAATCCCCTAACCGAAATTCTCAATCAAGTCCCCCAAACCAAATTCTCATTCTGAGTATGAGAATCATGTTATAGCATGCAATGCTACCATGTGAAGGTAGTGTGGGATGGATGCTGGATCAATGTTAGAACGGTGTGACAGTCAAGAAATAACTTCGTTTTGAGTGGTATATGTCTCTACCCTCTTAGTGATGCATGTGCAGTGACCCTTCCATAAGTGATGGTATTGAGCCTACCAGTAAGAATGTGGTAGTGTCGAGACTTAGTCGGGAACGATGCCTACGGTATTACAGTGCGAGTGTCCCTTGGGTATTTCAGATTGTGTATCAACAACAGACCCTTGATAGTTGGATTTAGTTGTCAACATTAGACCCTCGATAGCTTAATGCTACATGGGATAGCAAGGAAGTGAGAAGGCTTGAGATGAATGCCTTAGCTGGGAACAACGAGTTGGATTATATGTTTAAATAGTGGCTTAAATAGGTTGGGTAAAAGTTTTAAATTTTAGCATCGATGATCGAATGTTACTATCTGTAAACAAGTTGGATCGTATATCCAATGAGATTGATTGGAACTGATTGAGAATCACAAGAGGGATATTATGTTTGCTTACCCGAGTTTGGAAGTTCATGGAAATCAATTAAAGATGGACCGAGTATGTGAAAAAGTGCTTTCTTTGACCTTAGGTGTGTAGCATCTACTACATGCCTAACTTAAAGGGTAGAAGCCGTGAAGTGGGCATACTTGAACTTATCGATTGGTGGGTAATATTTAGTCGGCATACGAACTCGACGGATTGTAAAAGGAACTAATCGATGACCCTTATTGTATGGCAATAGATGAAAGTTCTTCAAGAGAATTAGATGGATGGAATACAGATAAATCTTGAGGTATAGCACGCTGGGATAAATACTATCGATGGAAAGTTTTGTCGCATTAATAATAGTTGGTTGGCAAAAACCTTTAGTTGCTTGGGTAGCAGTTGATTGGAGGATATAATTTATCAAATTATTAACGTGTGATGATTTCTAGATTAGTGGTTTGACCAATATATTGAATACGTGAATAATTATCGAATGAGGCTAAGTGAGATAAAAATTTTTGAGACATTGATGAGGTAATGCAATTAAGTTGATGGTTAATACGAATGAAAGTTGACCCTATCAAAATAAAGTTGGCAAAAGTATGTTCTACGGAAGGAATCAGAAGAAAGATATTTTAAATATATTGATTTGGGCGATATTGTCGGTTATAAATTATTTAGGTGATACTGTACACACGAATACATAATATGAAGGGGAAAGCATTGAGAGCATGGATCATGAACAATTTATTAGTAAAAGTGACCAATCAGAATTGAAACTTTGGGTTAGTTGCCTTATCCCAAAGATAAATCAGACGCATGAGAATCAAGAATGATATATTTGTACAACTAGAGAATGTCTATGAAATCAGAAGTTTGAAACAACATGTGATAGCAATTCGAATTTTGAATGTTGGTGATTTACTTGATGGATATGACATTGGAGCGTGTAGTTCTAGATTGACCTTGTCGCTTGGGGTAAGTCTAGAATGAACCTTTAATTGAGGTCGACCCTTAAGAGATTGACCATGGGTAGATAGACCTGACCCAGACCGTTGGATGTCCCTTATTTGTCGGTAGGTCAATGGTAGTGCATTGTGGTTCAAGTTGGTAATAAGATTGGGTAGAAGTCCCTTAGACTTGTCAGACTTCAGTTGGCCCTAAGAAGAGAGATGAGTATGGTTCCTATCAACTACCTAGCATGAGATGAGTCGCCTATGAACACTAGGTTTAGTTGTCGGTATAGCTAAAACCATAGAGACTTGACCGAAGAATAATGTTGGTTGTCAGTGTAAACTCCCTCACCCAAAATTAGGGCTACTTGGCTTAGATAGTGAAGTTAGGGCTAGTTTGAACCAATTAGAATTAGAACACGGCTTTTATTTAATTATGAAATAATTATGACACGTAGCGCACCTTACCGTCGCTTCGATAATTGGAGCACCTCACTAGCCATTGCCTTCCAACAAACTTCACAACCTCAAACCTAGGCAGGCCCGTCTACTATTCTGACCCTTGTACAACTTATAATATTGCTCTCTGGCTCTATATTTTAGCCGTATAATAAACGTCGCGAACGTTATTTCTTAATTCGAAATAATTTCCAATTTTGTACCCTTGTGCCTCCCAATCGGAATTGGGGACACAATCTTGCCCGTCTTGTGCATCTCGAATTTTATTAATATCCTACACTGTCCCTTCTACGCCCTGACAATTTTGTCCCACCAAAATTTGATCCCATGTACTCCCAATTAATTCTAGAACATCGTGCGCGTTTCGATTTAATTAATTAAATCTAATTTCTGCCTTTGTGCAATTTTCTAATTGTTGGGGGACTTTTATGTAAAAATACATTTAGGTGTCCCCATCATTGGACAATACGTGAATAAACCCAATTTTCCCTTCACGTGTATTTTTCCGTAATTTTCGGGATGTACATCGCGCGCACATCGCCCCGTATATTAAATCTACCCTTGCATTTAATTAATGTAATTTACAGCCCAACATCTTCAAGTGAGGCCAAGAACCACTCCAAGGATTGTAGACCAAGGCCCAAGCCAAAGAGTGTTGACCAAGCCCATTGATCTAGGTCAAACCCCAAACCCTAGCTCACATGTATATATATACAAATTTCCTCCCCTTTTCTATTGGAAACCCATCCCTAACCTATTCCCATAGCCGACTCCCTGTTCTTCTTCCCCCTCCTCTTTCCTTTGTTCCAGCCACCACCGCTCATCTCTAGACGGCGAGGAAAAGGGAGGAGCCGCTCGTAGCCGACCCTCTTCCGGCGAGTCAACTCCGTACAGTTCCCGGTCATCAGCGCATGCACCCGACGCCAAGCATCAACCGAGCCACCTTCAGCGTAACCACGTCGAGACAACGGAGGTGCAATTGTCCATGCCATCTCCAGCGTTCACCGATATCTCTACCGTACCGATCCGAGCTGGTGCCGACATCCACACGTGCATAGCCGTCATAAAAGTCAACCTCGTTCCGAAGGCGGACCGAGCTTTCCCGCTCGACCATCTTCTCGAACTCATCTACGATCCCTGCCTCTTACGTAGTTGACGGCTATCGACCTTCCCCTAACCAATTACAGCCAAGCTCGCCTAGCCAACATGGTTTTTTCTCCGCCGAGCACGGGCATATCCCTGTGTAAACCCTGCCCGACACCAGCTGAACATCTACTTCGCGAGAGCCGGACCTGCAAGCTTCCAACGCCATCACTCGACCTCTTCCCTGTCTCCTTATTGGTTCAACTCAGTCGTGTTTTTATCCAACCGACACCAGCACCGGTGTGTCAAGAGCCACGTCGGCTACTGCACCCTTTGAAATTCCTAATGATAGAAAAGAAAGATGAAAAGAACTTCTGTTGCTTCCTGGAAAGAAAGAAGACATGTGTACTTCTCTTTAATAAAAAGAAAGGTGGTAGGTCCCATGAATTAAAAGAAGAGAGAGAAGTAGGTGCGACTACTTTAGTTCCATGTTAAATTGCATGTAAGTCCTCATACAACAGGTAATTACAAACCTATCATTAATTTAAATAGTTTAAATTATACTATATCATACTAATAAACTAATAGTGGTGCTAAATAATAATATTTTTTATATATATATAATTTGTTAGGCCTTGGATTTATAAGTTTGGACAAATTCTTTGCTCCTCAACGAAACGGGACAACCCTCCAGGCAAGTATACCTTGCCATTGTACTGTTATTTATATTCCATATGTTGCATGCATATTTATTTTCTGTCTTTAGTTCATATATTTTAACTGTTATATAAAATACGCGTGACGGTGTCGTCGCGATATGTTTTTATTTATGTATTTGCATTGACCCTGTTCATGCGACTACCCCATTATCATGTAGCATCATTAGGTTCATTGGCCGTGACACAGTTGTTACACGAGTTGTGAGTCTCATGTAGATCACGGACTTGCGTGCAGGGTTTGGCCTCCTGTACGTGTGGGCCGTGCCTTAGGAATAACTGCTGTTAGAAACTTGGCATGCTAGTAGACTTGGCAGTTATTAGAGGTATTATCGTGTCATGGATGTGACATGCTTAGAGCATGGGGTGGGGAGAACAACAAGTAAGACGTGTGGGCTCCGTTGCACTTTCCTTGTGTAACCCGTACGCTCCGCCGGAGATGCGCGGTCATGATGACCACTATATATTATATTATTATCAGGCGGGCCTTCGGCGTTCGAAAGTCGTCGTGCCTTTGTAGGCCCCTGGATCTCCAAGAGAACTATGCCAATTCCATTTTAGCCAGATAGCCCACGCGTTGGGAACGTTGTTCTTAACTGCATTCACTTAGACGGTTAGGTGACCCTTTGGATATTTATTTTAGTACTTTATTGGCATGTGTTTAAGTATCTTGTTATGTCCCTCTGAGGACCTGGTCCGCTGCCAGGTGTACCTGTTCTTGTGTATTTACAGGAGAGCAGAGATGGATGGTTATAGATGCTTCGTGGATGTCTTCTCTTCGAACCATGATTGATAGCTGGTACTTATATTGTTTGATTGTGTTGTACTTATATTGTATTTACTTTTCCCATTTGAGTTGGTAGTGGATTTGTTTCCATCCAACTATCATCCTTAGATACTTCTTATTGAGATCTAGTTTCATAGATATTGGTTATTTATTTCTATATGATTTTGGTGGATGGGATTTAGATTTTACCCTATGACTTGTGACATATGTTTATACCACTTGTGGATTTTGTATTCATATTACAGCGTACGTATGGATTTGGTTTCCATATATTGGAGTTGCCATATCCATGCGGCTGGCATGCTTACGTGTTCCTAGTCCTACGTATTTGGGACTGGGGCGTGACAGTCAGAGACCCATATGATGATCCTATTGATGTTGTATGGGTAATGTGGCATCGTGAGATTGGAAGAGAGTATTGCGAGTTAGCCTGTGCTTGGATAGTTAGTTACGGGAATTGAGAGTCAGTATTTCGGAGTAGCAGTTCGGGTTGGAATGATTAAACTGTTCAATAAGTAAATTTGGAAATTGCGGTTATAAAAGTTGGATTTGATTGCCTCGACTGTAATGGAAAATCAATAGTGGATTTGGTTGGATGGATTATCTTGGAATAGTTTCTTTGTGAATCAAGTTGGAATGAGAAATAAATCATAATAAAAAGATAGAAATATCGCTTGAGAATTTTTCTAGAAATTTCCTACATTCGGAAGAGAAACGTGATACACGATATAGCTAATACGACAATTGTGCGGGACGGATTATGATCATTAAACTATAATGAAGTTTGTGGCATGGACCGTGATACGATCAAAGGGAACTCTGATTCATTAAAATTTTGATGCTACTATTGTTGGAAAAAAGATTGCTAGAAGTTTTGAATGAATAAAATTGGAATATTGAGAAACTATCGGAATGATTGTAAATACACTTAGGTAATAATAAAAAGAAGGCCGATGATATTCTTAATGTAATTAATCAAAGTTGGATGAATCGAAACAAAGTGACGACATGTTAAATTATTCATAAGAGATGTGAATGACGGAATTGGCATTGAAAGAATGAATATTGCAATACGAAGTGATATAAATTATGTTATGGTGGGGTTGTTTGGAAGGATTAAAGTATAATGCTTGGGTTAATGGCCTAAACTGGGCAGTCCCTGAGAATTTTTATAGTTGGCAGATTGAAAGATAGTGATTGTGGCAAACAGTTATATGAAGGAACACTGTGATCGAGATAAACGATTTGTATATATGTCGGACCAAGAGGATGACGGTGAATATTGAGAAGTACTTAGACTGGAATTTGATTGCAACGTGTTGGAAATATATTGACAATATTGACCGAATAAGTGTCGCAAGAAATTAGAATTATGGAAAATCGATGTTAAATTATAACTTGGCCGAAAGTATTAAATGATCAGTAATGGGGAATGGAATTACCTTTATAGCCGTTTGATTTCTCTAACCATTAGCATTGGTTGAGTGCATTATATTTCGGGGACGCCTGAAATGTATGTACGATCCATGCGAAGTGGTGAACGAAATTAAATTGGAGCTGCAGGAGAGTATTAATGAATGGAAGAACATGAACAAATTGTTTGGGAAGAAAATAGATGGCTGGAATGCATAAGTATCTGAGATTCATGAATAAGGTATTGAGCTATAGCTGGCATAGAACATTTTTGTCGGATGACTTAAGTGATATGGTGAATTTAGTTATTTCTTTAAGTTTCGAGGACGAAACTTTTTCTGAGTGGTATATTATGTAATGTCCCATTCCGCGGAAATGTGTTACGCTGGAATTATAGATGGATCAGACCGATGGGATACAAGTGGTACGAAAAATCGAGATGCTTGGTGCGATGATGCATTGTTGCTTAACTTGGCCGGATGAGATATCTTATGCGAGATATCTTATGCGATGTGGTTCGAATGTATGATTATGCCAAGTTAAAAAATTGTGCATCGCGTCAGATCATTCTTGAAGGATCGTAGGTGAATATGGGATCATGGCATGAAAATGATAATTGTATAAGTGAGTGGATCTGTCCATTCTCCCCTACTCCTTCATGCCTTAATAAAATGAATGATTGTATTGCTTTATTGTATGTCATAAATTTATGTTGCTCTAGTCCACACAATGATAATGATGTCTTATGTTCAATGTTGCTATAATTAATGAAACACATGAATAATGAACTGCTAGCACTATCGACACAAGAATGCTAAGAAGTAAGTCTGCCATGAGAAAGAAGTATTATTATGCAATCTACTTCACATGTTGGTAACAGTGAGAATGGAGCATTGAACATCTGTACAGGTATAAGTGCATCAGTACACAGTAACTATGAAGAAAATGCTTCATATGCCGTACCTCCTTCACCTTTGATCCAATTGCTTAGGTTTAATCACAACATAAACATCTTCGAATGACTTCAAGTAGTTTTATTCGAACAATCCTATTTATGTTTTAAATTCAACCGAAACTTTCTGAAAAGTCTGAGTTTTCATGCAAAGCAGAACACTTGTAAATCGATCCATGAGGCCATATTGGAAGGCTAGTTTCTTTCAGAATATTTGACGAACCTGGAATCTAATTGCGCAGACCCAACGAAAACCTATAAGGCATCAAAATGATGTATTGTTTATACCTATATGCTCATTACTTCTGTGCTAAAATTTAGCTTAAAAATCTTGAAAAACAGCCTTCAAAAACTTAGAAAACTTGTGATATGGAGTACGTCCCGATAAACCGGACCACCACGTCATATACCAGTTGCACCGAAAGGAGTGTATGGTATTTTCTGATGTGCGGACTTTCGCGAAAGTTGATTCGGACGTGTGTGCGCGTCGGAATCAATCTATATCCATAAAAGTTCTCCCCTATCGACATTTTATAAATTTTACGATTAGTTGGTGCACGCTCGTCGGAATGCGACAAAACTCGCGTCATTGGATTCTTGGTATCACGCTGGTCCTGTGACCCAAGTTTCACACGATTCTGAGACAGTTGACTTAGTCGCCTATTCGCGGGACCCACGGTTGACTTATTGGACAAAATTATGATCGGCTCACCAAAAATCAAAATTGGACATATCGTTGAGTTCGTATCGTCATTTTGGATTTGTTTGACCTATAATTTATCCAATTTAGAGACCTTTGACCCTGACACGCATTTTTGTGCAAAGTGGGCATATGTGGACCCTGCTTTGATCCAAGATTACCGTTTTGCCCCTGTGTCCAAATTGGTCGAAAGGGTAGAGTTTTTTTTGGCTATCACATTAATTTTGGAGACGTTGGTGATTTTTATTTCAGCATCCGGAGACGTTCATTCAGAGCCCCCACTTTCAGGTTCCTTGGGATCATCGTCTGGACATCTACATTACACAGCTTGCTTGCCAGGCAAGTATACCTGCCATTGTGCTGTTTATTTACATTCATTATTAGCATGCATATTTTCTGTTGCTCATTTAGTTATTTTATTTTTTTATATAAAACTGCACATCCAAGAATAACTTGGGTGCAACGACAGATGCATCGCCTTTTGTCACTTATTTAATATTTAGCATGACGACCTAGTGTTACGAGACCACCCTATGATGTTGATGCATTCTTATGTTTCATTGATCGTGATACATTTGTTACACGAGTATATGCAGGAGACAGACTTGCGTGATAGGTTGGCTACCTGTACGTTTGGAACGCGCGACGGATATGAAATAACTGCTGATAGAAATGCATGTTAGGAGACTTGGCAGTTATTAGAGTTATCACTGTGGCATAGAAATGATATGGATAGAGCATGGGGTAGGGAGAACAACAAGTAGGCATATGGGATCCTCTACCCTTTTCCTTTTGTAACCCGTACGCTACGCCGGAGATGCGTGGTCAGATCGCCCTTATATTATATTATTTACAGGCGGCCTCTGACGATCGAAAGATGTTACGCTTTTTAAGTCCCTGACTCTCCGAGAGATTCATGCCAATCCCATTTTTAGCCAGATAGCCCATACGTTGGAAAGTTATTTTCAAAAGTGCATTTCACATTACTACCAAAAAATGATGAAATATTGACGTTTTTAGTGACGCCGAAGTAAAACGTCGCTAATATTAAAGATTTTAGCGACTCCAAATATTAACGTCGCTATAAGTCGCTGTTTGGCGACATATAACGACGTTTAGCGACTATGATTCAGTTTTTTAAAAGAATAGTCGCTATAAGTTATCTAAGGTCGCTAAATGTCGCTGAATTTTATAATTTAGCGACGTTTAGCGACGTATTTAGCGGTGTTTATGTTTTAAATATTTAGCGACGTGTTTAGTGACGTCTATAACGTCGCAAAACATTTCTATTAGCGACGTCATTAGTTGACGTCGCTAAACGTTGCTAAAATTTCAATAATATATGGATCGATTCCGATTCCCCCCTTCTGTCGAAATTTTCAAAACCCGCCAAGGCGTCCCCCCCTCTCCGGCGACCGGCGTCCTCCACAGCGGCCTACTCCGGCATCCCCCTCCTCCTCCTCCTCTAGGTAAACCCTAACTCTCTCCCTCTCTCTCACACACAAACACACACACACACACACACACACACATACATGACACGACATGACACTGACACTGACATGACACACACGTGACAGACACTGACACAGATACGACACACACACATGTGACACCCTAACCCAAAACTGACACAGACACGACACACGTGACAGACACGACACACACATGTGACAGCCACGTTCTCTGTGTTCTTGCTGACTGCTAGTGCAAGCCTTGGCTTGCTACACTGTGCTGAAACTACACTGGGATTACTCATTACTGTGCCCTGCTTGCGTCTCAGTGCATTGATGCACTACAAACTGCACTTGTTGCTGCTGTTGATCTTCTTTGATGTTGATTGCTCTCACTTGCCACCTCCTTGCTGAGTATACTGCTCAGTTGCTGATGCTTCTTGTTGCACGGCTGTTGATTGCTCTCACTTATATGACTTTCTAAAGTTTTAGCCAGCTAATTAGTGCTTTGTACTGTTCTTATATCAGGTGATCATGGTCCTATATGGCACACACATATGTAACATCAACATCTAGGCTTGGAAATCAATATTTACCACTATTGTTCAAAACTCAACCTTATAAATTACAAGAGAACCTGATCAATACCTTACTAAAGTTACACATATATGTGACACAACACACTTGCTCGGCCATGTCCTACACTTGTACTTTATGCGGTTCATAAAATATTCACTAGTTGAAGAGGATACTATAAGATCTCAATATACTTGCGCAATTTTGTATTTGTTAAGTTACTTAATACCTAGGTCAAACTTAACCACATAAATATTCATTTTAGATATATGAATAGTTACAAAGATGCAAATATACGGGCATGACCTTATACCTAGATCACATGCAAATATATGGGCATGATCTCATACCTAGATCACATGCAAATATATGGGCATGATCTCATACCTAGGTCAAACTCCATGTCTGTGTCAAACTGTGACATAGATTTTGTCCACTAATCATATGTTTAATGTGTACCTTTGTAGTTTGTACATCACAAAATTACTACTGAGGGAGTTAGTTGAGCAAGAAGGTGTGGGAGTCCAGTTTAGTTTTCTCAGTGCAGTTTAATTTATTTGATTCCAGTTTTCTGGTTTATCGACTTTGATTTCTCATTGATACATATATTAGTATCCGTAAATAATCTGCTGACTACTTTCATGTATAATTGAGTACTAGTTCTAATAGAGAGTTGACATAAGATTGGCCCAAGCAATCTCATAAAAATGTGCTAAATGGTGTTGAAACAAAAGGTTATAAGTTCATGGACAGTTAAGTATCAAACAATGGAAAACTTTATAACATATAATCGTAATAACTCAATCACTCAAACAACCATACTTGAAGGTAGCAGTGAGTATCGGTGCATGTACTGTATTTAACGATGAGTATATACGCTAGGACTAGGAGTATCAGTGCATGTACTATATTTAACGATGAGTATATACTTGAAGGTAATTGTATATTCATTTTTGCTGCAGAAGTACCTAGAAATGGATATGAATTACTATCTGCGTCATCATTCGTGGATGTACAACCGTCATCCTGATGACATGTGCGGTGTGCGGGATGAATTCATTGAGGGTGTACAACAGTTTCTGCAGTTCGCCAAGACGTTCCCTCAGTACATGGACGGTACCAAAATTAAGTGTCCGTGTGTGAGATGTCGCAACTTAAAATATCATCCAGAAGTGGAAGTCACATATCATTTGTACTCGAAGGGTTTTACGCCGAATTACTATCAGTGGACTACGCACGGAGAACTTGTGTCTTTAGCATCGGAGTCGGAGCCTTATGTGGAGCCGTATATTGATGTCCATGACCACGCTGCTTACGACGACGGGTGGGTGAACATGATTTTTGAAGCGGCGGGGCCTAGTTTCGATCCAAACAATCATAATGCAGCTGATGAGGCACTGAATACCGATGCTGCGAAGTTCTTGGAGTTGCTGGAGAATGCAAGGACTCCATTATATCCTGGTTGTAAAGATCATTCACCGTTGGAGGTTGTTACAAGATTGTTGAGCATCAAGTTCGATTTTAACATGTCGCAAGAATGCTATAACCGACTGATGGATTTGATTATAGAGATCTTACCAGATGATGCAAAGTTGCCTAAAGACTTCTACCGATCTAAGAGGATGGTGAGATCGCTCTGGATGGGATATGAGAAAATCGATGCATGTCGCAACGGGTGCATGTTGTACTACAAAGACGACAAGGATGAAGACGCGTGCAGATTCTGTAGTACTGATCGCTACAAAACTATTGGAAGAGGAAAGTCTGTCGGTGCAAAGAAGCATACCGATTTGATGCACTACTTGCCTTTGACATCGCGGTTGCAGAGGATGTTTATGGTAAATGAGACTGCAGAAAATATGAGTTGGCACAGGCGGAAACAGATCGAAGGAGTATTGGATCATCCATCTCATGGAGAAGCATGGAAGCACTTTGATCGAGAGTATCCAGATTTTGCTTCGGATCCGCATAATGTCAGATTGGGGCTCTCCTCCGACGATTTTACCCTATTCGAACTTTCGGGCTCCCAGTATTCGTGTTTGCCTGTGATCGTCACTCCGTACAATCTACAGCCTTCGATGTGCATGAAGACTCCGTATATGTTCCTAACCGTTATTATCCCGGGTCCGAACAATCCGAAGAGGAACATCGATGTATATTTACAGCCTTTGATAAATGAGTTGAATCAACTGTGGGAAGTAGGTGCCAACACGTACGATGTTTCCAGAAAGCAGAATTTTTAGATGAGGGCAACACTTATGTGGACCATCAATGACTTTCCGGCATCTGGAATATTATCGGGATGGAGCACTCATGGTCGTCTTTCATGTCCGTATTGCATGGACCGTACTAAGGCTTTCCGTTTGAAATACAGAGGCAAATCGTGCTTCTTCGATTGTCATCGACAATTTCTGTCGAAGGATCATCCGTACCAGAGGAACAAGAATGCTTTTCGTGCGGGCATTGTGGAGAAGGCCAATCCACCGCCAAGGTGGCCCGGATACACGATATGGGAAGAGGTAAAAGATTTACCAAGTGTTATCGAAGAGCCTGCTAAGGGGTACAAGTGTGACGGATTTGGTCGCACCCATAACTGGACGAAGAGGAGTATATTCTGGGATCTGCCATATTGGAGCACCAATTTGATCAGACATAACCTTGATGTCATGCATATCGAGAAGAATGTGTTTGATAACATAATTAATACTGTAATGGAGGTAAAGGGGAAGACGAAAGATAACCCGAAGGCCAGGTTGGATTTAGAAGAAATATGTAGACGTCCTGCGTTGAATTTGATAGACGAGGGGAATGGAAAGTTAAAGCAGCCTAAGTCAGTTTTCTCACTGGAGAAGGAGGATAAAGGGAGACTTTGTAGGTGGATTCAGGGTCTAAAATTTTCAGACGGGTACATGTCGAACTTGAGAAGATGCGTTGACCTCAAGGAGAACAAATTGGCGGGAATGAAGAGCCATGATTGTCACGTATTCATGGAGAGGTTAATTCCTATTGCATTTCGGGAATTCTTACCGCAGGTCGTTGGGATCCATTGACAGAGCTCAGCATATTCTTCAGAGATCTTTGTTCTACTAAGTTGCTCGTCGATCGTCTAGAAAAGCAAGAGAAGGACATTGCGGTAACACTACATAAGCCCGAGAAGGTGTTTCCTCCTGGATTCTTCGACTCTATGGAGCATTTGCCAATTCATCTTTCCTATGAGGCACGTGTTGGTGGTCTTGTCGGTTATCGGTGGATGTACCCCTTCGAGCGGCATCTGAACCACCTAAAGAGAAAGGTAAAAAACAAGGCACGGGTTGAGGGCTCTATTTGTGAAGCTTATGTTCTCGAGGAGATTACAAACTTTTGCTCGACGTATTTCAAATCTCATGTTGCTACTAATAGAACGAGAGCTCCAAGAAACGACGACGGATATCAGGAATCTAATGATGCAATACTCAAAGTATTCAATCCGTTCGTAAAGCCTTCGGGGAAAATGAAGAATAGATATTTGAATGACGACGAGCTAAGGGCTGCTCAATTGTATATATTACTCAATTGCGACGAGGATGAAGTGGAGAAGCTAGAGGGGTAAGTAATTAATATGTCCACGTTTGCATCATCTCAATGTAATAGTATAAGCTACTATTAGGCTACTAATCAGCGGTTGCTTCGTTATTTTTCAGCACATATAATGATGAGTTGAGGTCAGTTAGACCCTACATAATAGACGAAGAAGTAGAACAAGAAATGAGATGCCATTTTCCTTCTTGGTTGAGCGCATATGTAAGGAGCTTGGTAATTACTTTTTCTTTCTGCACTTGCACGATAAATAACTTACTATCGCTACTTTGGTATTTAGGTCGATCGTCTAATAACACCCGAGACTGAATCTATTAGAACACTAGCCAAGGGACCAATTACTGCAGTCAAAATATGGCCAAGTTTCTGTGTGAATGGGTTTAGTTCAAGTCAACAAATGCTCTGATTAGAGACATCTTTCTGGATCTTGATTCCACGAAAAACAGTTGTTTGTGTATCAAATCTTCGAACTACAAAGACGATGATCCAGGTAATGATTTCTATGGCATCTTATGAGAGATTGTGGAGTTGACATATAATTATGGCACATAACCTGCTAAGATCATGCTATTCAAGTGTGAATGGTTCGATCTGATTCAAGATCAAGGTTGAAAAATTGATAAGCATGGCCTTGTGGATATAAACTACAAGCGTAGATATCAAGGCTACGAACCATTTGTCCTATCAAGTCAGGATCAGCTTGTGTACTTCATAACTTATCCTAGATGGTGGACAGTGAGGTCGGATTAGTGGACAATATGCAAGACTAAAGCTAGAAATAGCTTTGACATTGACGAAATAGCTTATCAGGAGGACGAGCTACCTCTTGTAACAAATATTATAGATGTGGACTCAACGGAAGTTACTCATTACATGAGTAATAATGTAGAAGATGTAGAATTATCCGAAGAGGAAGACGAAGACGAAGTAGATGAAAGTGAAGATGAGGAGGAAGAGGAAGGGGAGGACAAGGAAGGCGAACAAGATGAATTTTCTGAAGATGATTGAAAATAAAATATTTTGCCTGTAGAATATACTATATTTGACTGTAGAATGTAACGACCCGCTCCGCTCAACCCGGAGGGCCGATTCAAACGACACAAGTGTAGCTATTCAACCGCCTTGCTCAGCGAGATGGCTCGTTCGATGCAAAGGCATTTATGCTGGGATCTTCAATGGAGTCAGACTTAGGCTATCAGAGGCGCGTCCGGAGTCTCGCTCGACCGATGCGATTCATCGCTAAGGTGGGTGGCCCCGGTGAACTTGTCTCTACTTAGCTGCACACTAAGAAAATGAATGTTACATGCTAGTTTATAGGTGATAACCTTTGTATGCTAATAAAAGAGATGAACGCACATAGCTAAGGGGATAACCCCGCCTTATCATTGTATAGAACATGGAGATTTTACTTGCTATTTGCGTAGTCGAGATTGTTGAGTTGGAATGTAGTAATTTCCTTCATATATGCCATAAAGTAGTATGAGTTCATACTGAGGCATTGCACCGCACGGAACATGACACGGGATGGAGTAAAATCAGGTTGCATGCATAGACGAGGAAGGCTATCAAGTAGTCGTTCCGAGTCAGGAGATGGAAAGGAAGGTACTCGGGATATGCAGATCACCGAGGCAGTTTCTAATCAGGGAGCTGCATAAAGAAGAAAAGATCCGAGTGTAGTCCTCGGCAAAGATTGATCCGAGAGTTGTCCTCGGCTAGGATTGTAAGTGGAGGAGTAGTTGCATGGTCACGGACAACTGGTTGCGCACCAGGTAGAGAGAGTCCTCGACATGATTGCTGAGGCATCCGAATCGTGTCGGCCCAGGAGGACAGTGCCAGTGTAGTCCTGGCAATACGTTAGCTGATGACTAGCGGGCGAGAGCGGGACATCCAGCAAGGCTTGCTACCGACCTGGATGGGCGTCGACTCGTTAGACGGCTAGGAGGCCCAGCAAGGCTAGCAACCGAGCTGGGAAGACGGTCGTCCATCGCAGATTATGTCCAATATGGATAACAGAGCCAGTGACATTCATATAGATAAGTCATGTTTGCATAGCGGCTATCCGCATTGAGAAAAAAAGAAGAAACGGGAAGGAGTATGTTTGCACGATATTTTGCATAATTAGAATGGATGTATGGTTTCACACATAGTTATAGTAAAAATGGGCCTTGTGAGGCAGAGGCACGGCATAACACTTGGATTTTATAGTTGTTCTTGTTATTCCGTAAATCATTGCTTATATTGCTGCATATGACAGGGAAGGTCGAATGGTAAGAAATGGTAAGGTGAACTCAATTGTTCATTATTATGACATTCTCGAGCTGACACGGAGATTACTTTCTTTATATTGCCATGTAACTGATCCTAAGGCAAAAGAATAGAAAGACAACGAAACCAGTCGGTGCACATAACTAATGAACGTGCCTATTTTGTGGCATAGGCGAGAGACCTCCCCACCAGTGCATTCAATGTACTGATACCCAACCAGTCTGCATGCAGGATGCAGGGGGAACTTGTACAGATTCGGAGATCGCTTAACGCAATGAGGCGTCGGACCGCACTTGGCGTCTTGGAGCATGGCGCACGGACCTGGAGCTCGCATATATGAGACATAATGTATGGGAACATCATCATCAAGATCGTTTGTATTGGTTCTAAGCCTAAGGGCATACTCATTGTAAGAGAGAGAGAGAGAGAGAGAGAGAGAGAGAGAGAGAGCATGAGCGATTTGTAATCTCGGCCTAGCGCCGCTTGTAATCTTTACTTCATATCAATAAAGAGCTTGATTTGGATTCAATACTTGTGTTCATTTTATGTTTCCGCTATGACGACTCTGTGAACTAGTTATCAACGGCCGTTTAGGTATTTGCCTTACGCGGACGCACCCCCAGGCTCGCGCGGCATCGCGTCCCGATGGAAACGTACGTCCCGCGGGAGCGCTGGCACGGTGATTCGTGCCTAGCGGGGACGGCCGATTCCGGCGGGAGATCGGGGCGTGACATAGAATATACTATTTTGATGAAGATATTTATTATATTTTGACTATAGAATGCACTATCCATTTAGACTTGTGACACACTAGTTATTTACTGTACAATTCTATGAATGCTGTGAGATATGCGTAACATTTTGACTGTAGAATGTACTATATAATAATGTATTTTTTTATTCATCATATGTTGTAATCAGGTATGATAGGACGACGCGGAGGGTTCGGCAGGTCTCGAGGTAGACGGAGTACTCCTCCGGTAATGCCTACTATTGGTTCTGGATCATCGTCGCCTAGTACTCCAATATATCGATCAGTCACATCTTCGACTGCGACGGCGTTACGTGGCATCACTCCTGGGATGAGTAGTTCTAGGCCTGATAGTACTCCCTCGTCCAGCGTTCTTTCTGCTGACGAAACCATGGAGACAGATGAGCATATGGAGGAGGTCGAGCCGACGTTGTCCCAGCATCAGCTAGATCCTCTATGCGCACCTCCGGAGGAGACGAGGACAGAGATTTGGGCCGACGGTACAAAGTAAGTCAATTAGATGGTTTAGTATCATATATATCGTGTATTTCTTTATTCATCATATATTGACTTTTTTGATAAAAATAATTATCTCTGTATAGATATCGCCCCTCGTCGGTACAGAGACGCCTGGGCCTCTTTTTGAGGAACAACTATGGTGGCACTTGGATCAACTATTCTGAAGCTCCGGAGGAGAGGAATGCGTTATGGTTTGCGCACTTCAAGGTAAAAGTATATTATATAAATCCTCTAATTTATGTATATTATATAAATTATGAAATTATTTATTATAGCAAACGTATTTCTATCCTCCGCACCGGGCCGAGTTAATCGAGCAGATGTTTTCTGTCGTTGCCGCCAAGCTTATCCGTGATGCTTTGGATGACCAGAAGGCTCGTGATCGCGTTGGAAAACCGATCCAAGGTTGGATCACGCCTGAGCAGTGGACTGCGATGAGGGCTAGATTCGACGATCCGAGGTACAAGGAAAGATCTGAGAAGGCCAAGGCGGCTAGGCGAAAGACAACAAAGTGGTGTGGTGGCTCGATTCCGATGACGGAACATTTTCATCGTTTGGTATATTTTTTATTTTAGATATATTATTTTAATGCAAGTGCGACAAAATGGTAGTAGGAAAAAATATTTAATTTTAGTAGTAAATAATATATTTTTAACAGATACAGAGGGGTGAGGATGCAAACATGGTGACCGTCTTCCTGGCTACCCATCGAAAGGGAAGAAATCTCATAGATGAGGGGGCCTCCCAGACCTATGTAAGTATTACTTTACTTTGTGTTAATTTTAATATAACTTAGGCAATTATCGAGTATCCAAACTTTTCTAGGCCGAGTATCTTAGGCTGCGTGAGCGGACGACTGCTAGTGCACCTACAGCGAGAGAGGCTAGTACTTTCTCGCAGCCCTCTCCAGTTCCGTCGGTGGACGAGCTGTGGGTGACCGCCGCTGGTGGTCTCCAGAGGGGTACGTACTATGGTACGGGATCCTATGGCGCCCTAGTCGTGACGTAGTCATCTAGGGCCTCCCCGACAAGTGCGCATTCTACACAGCCCTGGCAGTCGTCGGCCCGAGTCCAGGAGGCCATTGACCGTCAGATTGCGTCTCTCCGTGACGAGTTGCTGCGAAGGATAGAGGAGCAGCCCCCGACCCAGCCACAGGAGGATGATGCGACGCTCATCGAACGATTTGATATGCTCGAGCGCAACATCAGGGAGCTCCGGGATTTGACAGCTGATCTTAGAGTGTCGACAGAGCACAGCATGACGGAGCTGCATGCATCATAGTCCATGGGCGAGAGGCTAACGATGATGCAGGATTCAATGGTTCATAGCAGTACGAGGTTGTTATCTACCATGGATTCATACAACCAACGACTAGCAGAGTTGGAGCGGATACGTCCTCCTGGTGCGCCTACAACGGCACAGACTCCACCGATGTCACTGCCTTCTCCATCGACATCGGTGTCAATTTTACGTGAGCAGTATGATATGTTCTTATCCTTCATGCGCGCTGGTGGTCATCCTCCTACAGATCCGCAGTAGTCATATTTAGGACCGTTTATTGATTGTTTGTGTTTCAGACCTATGATATTTGGTCATTTATGAATATTTTTTATTTTTGAGGCATTCAGACATTATTTCTTGTATTCTTTAGGACGAGGCTTTCAGACTCGGTTGTGTGGATATTTGCTGTATTCTTTATGACGATATTTTCTCCTGATTCGGTTTGTAATCTCAATGTTTTGTTTTCTTCAAATTTTATTTTATTATTCATATTAAATATATGTTAATTTACCGGTGTTGATTGTTCAACCGAAGGGGGTCGACGAACCCAACAAATTCAACGGAGGGTTACTCCGGGTCTATTAGTACAAATTATGAATTCATAAACTGCAGGAAGAATAGTTTAGAAATAATTCAGTATTCATTTTTTTTATTTTTTACTGTATCTTTAGCGACATTTTGCGACGTTTAGCGACGTCTACACACGTCGCTAATTACGTCGCTATATTCGTTGTTAAATACGTCGCTACACACGTCGCTAAACAAGTCGCTAAACAAGTCGCTGTCCGTCACAAATTGCTGACATGGCAGTATTGCCAGGTCATATTAACGTCGCTAAATTAGTCGCACAACGTCGCTAAATGAGTCGCACATACGTCGCTAGAAAAGTCGCTATTTACGTCGCTACTAACGTCGCTATATACGTCGCTAATTTAGCGACATATAGCGACAAAGAAACACGTCGCTAATTTGGCAACATTGCGTCGCTGCACGTCGCTAATATAACGACGCATATACGTCGCTAAACGTCGGAATAGCGACGTTTGGCGACTTTTTTTCTGTTAGCGACTTGTTTAACGACGATTTCAACAAAATGTCGCTAATTACATCGCTTAAGTTATTTAGAGACATTTTTTACGTTGCTAAATTGACTTATTCTGGCAGTGCATAGACGGTTAGGCGACACTTTGGATGTTTATTTTTAGTACTTTATTGGCATACTTTTATGTATCTTGTTACGTCCCTCTGAGGACCTGATCCCTTTTCAGGTATTGACGAGTAGGATTATCCGCAGGAGTACGGACCGGGACCTGACGCATCATTCTCTGTTGATGAGGTTTTACCCTCTGAGTATCCATGATTACTTCATTGATGATGGATCTTTAGTTGTTTCTTTTCTTAGTGGACATTTTATTTTATATTGTAGTTTTGACCTCCTCTATCATTTAGTTGATTTAGTCGATTGGTAGTGGATTTGTCTCCATCCGACTATTATTCGTATTTGTGGATGAGATATAGATGCCTGTGACTTGTGTTGACAATATATACCAATTGTGAATATTTATTCATATACAGCGTACGTGTGTATTATAATTTTTCTAATTTATTGGAGTGTCATAAACATACGGCTGGCATGCTTACGTATTTTTACTCCTACGTATTTTGGGAATGGGGCATGACAATATTAACTATATGATGTTATGATCATTGCATAACTAGTTTATCTATAATATATATGATGTATTTACTTTTTCATTGCCCTAGTCGTTCGTGGAGTGATATATTTTTTCTTTTTTAAATATTTGACAAAGGGGGAGAAATAAGAAATAAAAATATTGACATGTAATAGTCAGACTGTGATATACTTATGGTATTTGTGACACTCATATTCGCTATAAAGAAATAACAGGTTCTAGGTTTGTCAACTTAACTTTGTGCCAGTTCAAAAGAAAGCGCTTCATACGGTGGAGCTCTTTTATTTCAAAAAGCTCGCATCAACTACTACATCAGGGATATATCAATTTGTATTTAGCATAGTTTGTCAATTATCATAATGGGGGAGATTGTTGACACAAAACGGTCTTGGTCAACATGATTCTGATAATCGACAAACATCAAATCTAAATACAAAGAAGCAGATACTAGATGCGAAGTAATGCAACTGATCAAGCTTCATCACTGCTAAAGGCAGACATCTGCACCAGATTTTGGATCTTTTGTGTTTAGTCTTTTATATATTTCAGGAAATGTAATCTTTCATTTTATTAAGTCTATGATGGATGTAAGTTGAGTCGCACTGGCAATTTGAAATACCTGTCAACTCATAGATACATACCTCAATTTACTTACAAAAAGATTACCCAGTCCACTCAAATAAACCATCGAACCTATCCACCAAACCAGCCCAAATTAAAGCTCAAACCTTACTAGAATAGGAAACCGAACTTGAACCGAATTCATGTCGAACTCGGACCAAACTCGGGCACCTATTTAGTATGAAATTATCTAGTTGTTACATCCCTTATTTCTTGGCCTAACGCTCAAAACATTTGAATTAAAATCTATCCGAACTCTGTCCGAATTCGGTTTGATAATACCCTATAAATATGATTGGTTTTCCATATCCAAGAGACATCTCATAACACTCATCGACTACTCATCTTTCAAACCTTTAGTGAGAAAACCGTTGAGCCTAAACTTTTCCATTTCCAAGATCAACTGCTCAGCTTTCTAAGTGCCAAGTGTGATCTCGGTTAGAAGTTGTTCGAGTTGTAATAGTTTGGTTCATCAAGCCTCTCTTATGTTTGAAGTCTGCATGCTCTTCGTATCAAACACACGTGTGTGAAGTCTCTCGAGCCTTTGGATCAAATCTCGTGATTGTAAGAAGTGGCAAGCCTTCGGATCAAAGATTGTGATTTACTATTAGTGATTATAGTTGATAAAACTCCGAGCAAGAGTTCTTGGGACTTGACTAGTCCTTTCAGAGGAAAACCAGTATATATCGCGGTGTTTGCGTTTGCTCTCTTCTTAACTTAACTGCATATATACTTGTCTTGCTAGTAGTAATAACTTACGTAACGGCTTTACTTAACTGCTAGTAGTTGATCACTACCTGCATGTTATATAATTTTAACTGGTGATTTAATTCCGTTGCATATACAAACTCTATTCACCAGCCTCTAGAGTTGCCATCACAGTCCTTCAGAATCACGAGTGGCTCATGCTTTTGCGGATGCACACCTCCTGATCTTTGTCTTCTTTTGCATATATTCTGACTTTTCCTGTGCTCGTCTTGTAGGAACCCCTCAGATTGCTTGGGTCCTTATGGATCATGGAAGGATATCATAGTCACCGTTATTCATGATGAACAAGCATGCTAGCCGGAGGATTGTCCGCAATCTTTCAACCTAGCTCACTGTAGCTATTCTTCGTATGCGGCCAGGATGTGATGGCTGAATCTCGGGTCGGATCCTGACGGCGCATATTTGTGGCAGAAATGGGGCTAGTTATCCCAACCGGGATTTCTAATCGCGTCCTTTCACATGACAGAGTTGGGTCTGTAGGCTCAGCTCTGTGTTGCAAGCTCCTTTGCTATCCACCGGTATGGATTCTTTTCCATGTACTGTGGCTTGAACTGAGGAGTTTTGATGGAATGATGACCCAGAATACGTTGAGTTGTCGGCTTTACACGTGTTGGTACCATAAATAGCACAGAGGGGTCTCCTTTTTTTTTTCAAATGTACCCATGATCTTGAATATTTTTGAATAATCCTTAAATGTAATAGACTTCCATATGTACTTATGATCTTGAATAGTAATAAAAAAATTCTCTTCTTTCCTGTTTAGAATTTTTTATTGATGTGGTTATCGTGGTTATAAGTATTATACCAGTGGTAGTATGAACGTAGCATAGCATCATAATGGCGATAACACGAAGCCCTATCAAAAGTAGTATGAATGTGATAGGTTAGAGTAGTTTCATTAAGGAGGTTCGGTGGAGACATCATTTGCGATGGTAGGGATACATTGGTGTAGAACCGATAGTCAAGAAGTCTGTTTGTAGCTGAGTACGATCGCGGTGAATTTTTTTTGTGGAAATAAAAGGAAACGAGTCAGAGGTAGTATGGACGTAACTGCTTTCTTTTACTGGAGAACATGGGCATTTCATAGTTCAGAGATGATGTGGACGTGAACTATTTGCTTTATAGAAATTTTGTGGAGACAACAACAAAAGGGACGAGTCAGATATATTATGGACGTGACTGCCTTGTTTTGATGGGAATGACGACTTATAGTTCAGAAATGATTTGGACGTGAACCATTTCCTTAGAGAAGTTTTGAGGATCTGTTACACATTGCATACTCGGAACTTCCGAGTATAGATAACAGATTTGTCCGTGTGCTACGGACATAAATAGCTTGCTGGAGAAGATGTCAACTGCGAATATTACACTTTTATATCCCTTTGCTAGGGATATAAATGACATATGCACATTTTTTTTGCGTGCCTAACTTCAGCATAATATTTCTTAAGGAACTTGTCGTTGATTGACATCATGAGGAAGTCACCATCAGGCTTAGCGAGCCTGTATGCACCGCTGAGTAGACTGTCTCCACTACAATGGGATCCTCCCACTTGGGTTAAAATTTTTACGCCTTCTTGTGGATCATGATCATCGGTCTTCTCACAGTTATGATGAAATCGCCGACTTGGAATATCCTTTCATTCAACTTCTTGTTGAAGGCTCCGGAGAGTCGTGCTTGATATAACTCAATGTGTTGTTGAGCTAAGAGGCATTTTTTGTCAAGTGCCTCCAACTCTTGCAGACGTCGATAATGGTTGTCCTCGGCGGTTAGCTGGTGTGTAAGGGCTACCCGAAGAGAAAAAAATTGGGTCTCCAAATAAAGTACATCTTCGCTTTCGTAGACCAAGGAGAATGACATGCTGCCATTCGGAGTTCGGACCGTTGTACGATAGGCCCATATACATTCGCCCAGCTTCTTATTCTAGTCACATTTGTTGGTTGAAACAAACTTTTTGAGTAGCTTGATGATTGTCTTGTTGAATGTTTCGGCTAATCCATTTGTTGTTGGATTATAGGCGATTTAAGATACATTTTGGATTCGGTTTTTATCACAAAATCGAAAGAAAGCTTGGCTGACAAACTGTGGGTCATTATCGTGAATGATCCTTCGAGGCAAGCCAAAGCGGTAGATGATGTAATGTCTAAGGAAACTGATCACGTTGGATGTTTTCACTTTTGTGAGCGGAACTGTTTTCCCACATTTGGAGAAGTAGTCTGTGATAGCCAAGATGAACCGGTGCCATTTAGACGAAGGTGGAATGATCGGTCCTATGATGACCATACCCCAGGCTTCAAATGGCCAGGATGTAACGGTCGGATGTAGGAACTCTAAGGGTTGGTGAATGAAGTCGACATAGATTTGACACATCCTGTACTTTTTCGCATAATTGACGGCATCTGCCACAATCATTGGCCAATAATAGCCCATGCGTCAAAGGCAATCTTGAAGCTTTGGTTCAGGTTGGTGAGCACCACAAACATCATCATGAGCTTCACGGAGAGCTTGCTTTACTTCTGTGTTTGATAGGCATCGTAGCAGGAGCCCATCATAGGCACGGCTGTCACGCCCCAGTCCCAAAATGATGAGGGACTGGAGAAGCGTGGCAATGGCCAGCAGCACGCACCGATGGACAACCCAATTTAATGGATCCATCAGGGCATGCTTAAGCTGTAGTCTAGCAGTATAATGTACAAGTCTCAGGTATTTCTAATCTCATCCACAGAAATAACACAGATTAAATGCCAGAAATAATGCACTGGAAATAAATATGCAATATCAAATAAGGTTATCTCGGGAAACAAATCCGAGAAATATTCTGTTACATTTAAGGAAAATAGACAGGAATTGCAATGCTGAAAATGAAAATACTGTATAGCTGAAGCCGGGCTCAGGAGAAATCTTCGGCCACTACTTCGTCCTCTGTTCCTTGTTCTGCTCCAAGGAGTGCGCCGGTACCGTACACCTCTGGGTAGTTCTCTTCAGCTGTACCTGGGGACATAATCCGGATCCAGGTCCTCAGGGGACAGCAAGGTACAGAAAATACAAGCCAAAATAAATACAGTGCAGCAGTTAATTAAACAAGAGGGTAAGCTATGTAACCAGCTAAGTGATATGCAATATGAGAGCAGCACTAGAACTCAGGCTGAAGCCACTACAAGCTCTGTGTCGGGGAGCCGGTAGCGGCAATAACTATGAACTACACTATGTTATATACTATGTTTTATATATAATATCAGCCTGTAGTCTGTGTGTCTCTCCCCACCCAATGTAATCCCACGTCTCATGTCCACGATGCCTCATGTCCATGTCACGCACGATTATAACTAATGCAGTAAGTCTGATAGCTATGAATCAAATGTCTAAGAATGTAAAGTCTATGTCATAAAACATGCATCCTATACAGAATCACCTCGAATGTCTCAGGAAGACTCTGTCTCATGAAATAGTGTCAAGTGTCCTGGGTTCTGGTGTACTTGATAGGACAAGTACGAGAATAAGGGTATCGATTGTCCATCTCTAATGACGTACCCAACACCGCGTACGGGGTTGGCACCCGACTATGATCGGACACTAAGCACGCCACACGTTGCCTAGGTTAAGCAGTTAAAACAAGTTACATATGGATCTACCAGAATTCAAGTAAAATACTATAACAGAAATTACTGAGAATTTACAAGCGCTATGTTCTCACTGATGCAAAATTAACCAAGAAAAATATTTAGCAAGCTGCAGCGTTTGGCAAGGTACACTTGCCTGTGGTTCCGGCTATGTTTACGGCTCTGACTTCGGCGGGAATTGCAGGCGGTACTCCGATTGCTGAAACAAACATCACCATCAGATCCAGAAAATATCAATCAGCTAGAAACGCCTATCCTTGGGTCCAATTTGGAGACAAGGGCAGAAACGGCAGTTTCGGGCCAAAACGGGGTCCACCGGTGGGCCCGCTTTGCACCGAAAAATGCGTCAGGGTCAACGGTCTCCAAATTCACCAAACTTAGTGTCAACAGGTCAGAAACGCTGATACGAACCCAACGGAACTTTCAGAATTGAATTCCGATGAGCCGTTCACAAAATCGCCCGTCGAGCGGGGCCTGTGGGGCCCACGACACGCGATTTCGTCAACGTTCTCAGAATCGAACCAAACTTGACCCACAGGACCAGCGTATTGCTACGAGTCCGATGGCGCAAGTTTCGTCTCGATCCGACGTGTGTACACAAAGTTAGGGTGAATTACAGAAAAGGCGGATACGGGGCGATGTTCGCGGATACGCGTTGATTCCGGTGTGCACGCACACCCGAATCAGCTTCCGTGAAATCTCACACGTCCGTATCGACGAGGCGCACGTATCTGTGAAGACCGCGCGCGACCAAGTTGTCCCGTTTGGCGGGGCGAACTCAGTTCCGGGGTGAAACAGGGTCTGGGTTTTTCCTGTTTTTGGATCGCGGTGTGCGATCACCACAGGACGCGATGCCCCGAACAGTTTGTCCGGACACCGAGAGGGTCATACAGGCTTCGCAACGTAATTTACGGAATCGAAAATGGAGCTACGAGCAAAAAGTTACGCGTACCTGAACCCCGCTGAAAAATCAGGGTTTCGCCGTGTCCGACTCGACACGGACACGGTGTCCTGTTTCCGTGTCCGACACAGGAACAGGAAATAGGGTTAGGGTTAGGGCTTGGGGTGCCGCTCAGGGCGGGGACGGCGGAGACGGCGGCTGGCCGGCCGGGGGCTGCGCGGTGAGGCGGCGCGGCGCTTGAGTGGAGGCGGCGGCGGCGGCGAGCACGGCGGCCGGAGGCGCGGGGAGCAGCTGCCCTAGCTGTTGCTGCTGCTGACGAGCTGGCCGTAGCCGGAGACGAAGGGGAGGGGAGGAGAAGGAGGGGCTGGGTGCGGAGGAGGACGGCTGCGCGGGGGTCTGCACGGCGGCGGCTCTCGGCGAGGCTGGGCGAGGCGCAGAGGCGGTGGCGGTGGTCGTGGCTGGGGGAATCGGAGGAGGAGGGGGGGTTTTATACACAGCGGGCGGCCGGGGGTCGAGCCGAGGGAGGCGGACGACGTGGCGGGGGAGGCGGGGCTCGCGGGGGCGTGGGGTGGACGTGGGCGCGGGCGAGCGGCGCGCGGCCGGGCGGGGCGGCGGAAAAGTCGGGCAGCCGAGTCGTGGGGGAGAGGGTGGAGGCCGGGTTCGGGTCGGCGGGTCGGGCGGCGGATCCGATCCGACCCGACCCGCTGGGCAGGGTTCGGGTTGGGCTGGGCCGGCCCAACGGGCTGGGCTGGGTATTTTTTTTAAAAAATAATAATAATAATTATAATAATAAATAATTAACAGTAATTAATTAATAATTAAATAATTAATTAAATAAATACTGTTTAGGCATTTAAAAATAGGTCCGGGGTCCGATAAATTTCAGAAAAATTGTCCTAAGTCCAGTTTTTTATTTTACATCCAAAAATATTATTTTCATAATATTTTAATATTGTTTAATATCAATTAAAAATCATTTAAAAATTAAAACCCTGTTTTTAAATTACAGAAAAATCCCAGAAAATTCCAGAAAATTGTGAAAAATCCAGTTTTTAAAATTTTGAAAATTCAGGGGGTTTACAACGGCGGTACAACATCTTAGTGGATGTATCATACTATAACCAGAAGGAGTGTCTTCTAACGAAAGTGGCCTCCTTCGGGTCGTCTTGATGGATTTCGTAAATAGCATAGTCTATAAATAAGAGTCTCCAATCTTTGACATTGGTATCTGCATCCACATAGTAGCTTAGACTTAAGCATAAATTGTTCCTTGGGAAGACCAGCTCTTGACTCACCACTGTGATCAATAGGAGTTTTTGTTTGGAGTTGCTAAAGAAGCAGCAAGGCCGGCGAGTGCATCAACCTCGATATTTCGTAGTCGTGGTACATGTTCTATGAAGAACTCTGTAAAAGTGGAAATCATGTCGACGTTCGCTTAGTGGTAAGGGAGTATATCCTCGGGGCAGACTTCGTACTCGCCACGGAGTTGACTGATTATTAATTTGGAGTAGCCATAAGCTTCTAGGTATTCAACCTCTAGTTATTTAGCCAACTGAAGGCCAATGATAAAAGCAATATATTCTGCCACATTGTTGGAACATGGCTCCGTCAGTGAGTATGCACGATGGATGACTAGGTCGTCAGGAGAGATCAGCACGGTCCCTACTCCGACGAAGATATCGCCTTTGGACCCTGTTTTGGAAGCACCGTCAAAGAACATTCACCAAAATGATCCTCCTGTCGTGACGGCGTTAGACTCTAACACTACGGGGAGATTTTGTCATAGAGTTTTAAAGTCTCCAGCACCGGATAAGCTGCTAGAAATTATGTTAATGCTTTGCCCTTGACACCTTTTACGGGACGAATACCATGTCGTAGGGTGACACTAGGATTGCCTATGTGGCTAGACAAGAGTTAAGTGTCCCAGGCTTGGTCATGAGGACTATGAGGGGGTCAATCGAGAGATCACATGGATGGTTTTTTTGTCAAGTAATGGCGGGTCTTTTGGACAGCGAATACTAGAGCAATACACTCTTTCTCGACTGAGTTGTACCTATGTTCTGCGCCGATCATTGTTCTGCTGAGATAGTAGATAGCTTGCTCATAGACTTCGTTATTATTTTTGACGAGAAGAGCGTCGAGAGAATGATCCATTTCTCGGACATAGAGTAAGAAGGGCTTTCACATGATTGGGGCCACCAATACCGGAGAGTTCATGATCTTTATTTCATCAAACTCTTGCTGGCATTCTTCATTCCAGGCGAAAGTGACTCCCTTCTTCATGAGCTGAGTATAGGGATGTCATCGTTTGGAGAGATTGGCTTTGAATCTCGTAATGTATGCCAGTCTTCCCTGTAGACCATAAAGTTCTCGCTGGTTCTTTGGAGGATGCATGTCCAAGATAGCCTTAGTCTTCTATGGGTCAATATAAATAACCTTTGAAGTTATGATAAAGCCAAAGAACTTGCCGCTGGAGACTCCCAAGAATGACTTTGTGAGATTCATCTTAAGCTGGTGGGCTCGCATTAGATCAAATACCGTCTTCAGGTAATGGAGATGATCATCTTAAAAAAGGCACTTGACATCGATGTCATAAACGTAACATTCCACTGTCTTGCTCAGATGGTCATAAAATATGGTGCTCATAGATCGTTGGTATGTAGCACCTGTATTCTTCAGACCGAATGGCATTACGGTGTAACAGTATACCCCAATTGGCATCCAAAATGATGTATGCTTCTCATTGTCTAGAAATATCCTGATTTGGTTGTTGCCTGAGAACCCATCCATGAAAGATATACGCTCGTAGTCACACATCATGTCTCTTGGGAGAGAGAATATGTCCTTTGGGCAAGCCGCGTTCAAATCACGAAAGTCGATGCAGACTCGAATTCTATCATTTTTTTTAATGACGAAGATGATGTTAGCTACCTAATCCGGATGTTGTTCTTCGCAGATAAAATTGCTTGCTATTAGCTTATTCACCTACACTTCAATAGCTTCCATAATGTCTGAGAAGAACTGTTGTTGCTGTTGCTTTACATGTTTGGCGTTTGGCAGGATATTGAGTTTGTGCATCACGATTTGCGGATCCAAACCCGGCATATCTTCGTAGTTCCATGCGAAGACGTCGATGTATTTCCTTACCAGTTGGACAAGGGATTCATGCTCTTCTATCAAGAGATTTTTACTGATAAAGATGGATTTAGGAGCAACGTCGTCACCTAAATCAACTTATACATACTCGCCCTTAGTAGAAGGTTCCTGTTGCTCAAACCATAATTCCCACAAAGATTCCAGTTTTTGGGCCCACGGTTCTACTTCAAAGAGTTCGATCGGGCACTCGTCGTCCTTTTCTGGATCCGCTAATACTATGTTGTTGGATAACATTTGTTTAAGCGTGTCTCCGATGCTGATGTCAGAATCCTAAGAGAAAGACTGTGAAGAGGGAGATTGTGTTTCATCTTTCTCCCCCGAGTCTTCGGGAGTTGTAGGAAGTGTGACATATCCCAAACCATGACCGATCCGTTGGTAATACATCTCAGGTTTGCCCTTGGGGGCGAAGTAATATAGTTTTAAGCGTCGTCCCTTGCCCTATTTTAGGCCTGGTCTCTCTTCAGATCGTATCCCATCTTTTGGAGAATGCACTTAGTCTGTATGCTATAGCGGTGAAGTTGCATTCTACCGCTTTCTGGTTCTGGCTCTTCTGAGGTAAAGTCCCAGCGACCTTCAATTTTCCCGTTAATGATAGGCTTGTCCCCTTTCTTTCTTAATAGAACGACGAAACAGGGGTCTTAGCTAAGCCGGACATGGTTGACCGAATGAGTAGTGGTTACTTGCGTATGCAGGTGTAAACCTAGGCCATAATCCAAAGAATATGCGATATTCCATTGTGCCACGATAAAGTAACTCAAAGATAGACCTTTGTTTAGAAAATACGGTATTTCCTCTGAAACAATTATATCATCGAAGGATGGTATGTCGGTAGATGCTGCGACATACTCTTCTAGCTTATCTTCTTCAGCGGCTGTCAGTGAAGCTGATGATGCTGACCTGCGGAGCTTGACTACCAGCTGTCCTACAGTTCTTGCGACAAGGGGATCCTTGTCTGACAGGCATCTTTGCCCCTGGAGCTTGATTATCGAGGATTCAGGTGCCATTCTTCGAAGCTTGACTACGAGTGGAGTAGTTGTTTGGGCTGGGCATCCTCTAAGAGTGGCCTTTAGGGGATCGCTTGAAGCTGTAATAGCATCAGCTTTATCATCGGCATCATTTTCTCCTTCGTCTTGGTGGATTTGCTTGTACAAGATCGAGTCAGAGTAGTACGCCTCGATCCCTTTGAAAGGATCCACGTCAGAGATTTCTGTCTTGACCACGCCGTCTTTCCTGTCGTATTTTAACCACTGGTGGAGAGTAGATGGGACAATCATATACTAATCTATCCAAGGACGCCCTAGAAGGACATTGTAGGACACATCCACATCGATGACGTAGCAAGTCACCTTTGTTCGAAGATCATCGATTTTTTACTTCAGAGAGTCTTGCCTAGCAGGTTGCTTCTCCTGGCATTGAAGCTGCTGATAGTGGTATTGGTGGCTTCCAGCCGATGCATCAAAATCTCCAAGGTCTGTAGAAGGCTTCGTGGGATAATGCTGAGAGATAACCCGGGGTCGATATGCATCCGGTCCACCTTAATGGTTTCGATATACCATGTGTAATATAGGAGATGATCGTACCTATTATTCTTTAACATCATGTCCTACTGAGAGAATGTAATATTCGGGATTACCTCCATCACACTGTTGCAATGAGGGCATGTAGCGGTATTCTCGGTTGATGGCTTGACTTGGGCCAAATAAGAATCGACATTTTACAACGTCTCACTTAGATCATTACGAGTCTTTTTGGAGAGACGAAATAGTTCAAAGAGTGACAGCTTCGCTGGAGTATTGGCCAGCTGCGCCAAAATGTTAAAGTTTTAAGGCTTCTCTCCAGCCTTGGAGTCATGTCTTTCCGCAAAGGTTTATCATAACGAGTCTCCTTCTGCTTTTGCTTGTCCACGGCGGGAATCTGGGATGGACCCGGATTAGAGACAGAAGGTGAAATAGTCGGAGGTGTACCATTGTCGGGAGCATTATAATCGTGTTGATAAGCTAGGCCCGACCTAGTTACGCCAGCGAGAGCTTCGTCCGTTGACAGGGAGACCGTGTGACAAGACTTGTTCTTCTTTTCCTTGGACTTAGGAGCAAGAGGCTCTGCCGAATGTGTCACATCCAGGACGAGGTCTGGATGAACCCATATTAGTTTGCCTATTAGAGTAGTGAGGGGAACCAACCCATTCGCTCGGGCTGGAGGGAGTTTAACGAACTCCATTGTTGTCCTAGGTATGGGGACGAGACCATCTTAGGCCTTTGTTGTCGGAAAGGTGCCGAATTATAGGGACACCATGTTTGTAGTGACAGTCAGGGCTTGCTTCCCTTTACCGTCACGATTATTATCGATAGTGAAATGATGCTTTCCCTTGTCATCAATGCTGGGGGATTGGAATCCCAATAATTGGGCATCTTTCGCTCCTTTTTTTGCAGCAACGGTACTTATGATAAACGCCGTCCAGTCACTAAACATGACAGATGTCGTCCAGAGTCTTACTGATGGTCAGAGTTTCTTTCGACACGTGTTCACCAACGTGGATTCAGGGATAACGGGAGGCAAATTTAATACCGTCTATCGAAAGCGTTCAATATACTATTGTGCTTGTTCTCTATCCCTTTGGGTGATGTCCATTAGGGAGGACATAGTCATATCCATTCCTCCTTCATAGAATCGGACGTGAAAGAGGGACTTCAGATCCTCGAAGGAAGGGATGGAATTTTTTGGGAGGCTACAGAACAACTCAAAAGAGACCCCGGATAGTGCTCCAACGAACATGTTGGTAAGTAAGGCGTCAACCCAAGGTAAGTGTCATATTGTCGAATGAAAGTATCTCATGTATTGTCAGAGTAATGTCTTTCTATCAAATGAAGTCAGAGATAATTTCTTGTATTTGGGAGGGTATAGCACGTTATCCCACTCGGGAGAATAGGGTTGCCGGATCCCAAGCCTTTGGAGCCTATCTTGATTATCTCGAGCATCAACGCGGGCACGCAAGTCTCTAAGAGTCTCCTGGATACTTCTGGCAGAAGAGCGACAGAGGATCGAGGTCCTGTCTAGCTTATTGCGTTATGAGGAGCCGGATCAGGCATACCGGATTCCTCGTTGGTCCTCTGGTCCAAGTTTGTTTTTCCAAGGATCCATGGTTGTGTCAGGACAAAGTTTTCATTGAGATCCAAAATTGTATGAGTCAAAGTCTGCATCGAGGTGCTCAGCATCTGCATCATGGTTTTGAGTGCCTCAAGGTATTGCTAGTTACTAAATCCCGTGTCATGCTCATCTCTTGCCATATAAATTGGCATTACATTGAAAGAGGTGGACGGGAAGGTAGATGCTTCACTTTCCACCTCAGATGTCTTAGTCTTGTTATCCTCGAAGAAAATGGGCAGTGTTGCATCACTTTCATTGTTTGAAGGATTGCTACACAGTCTCAATTGCGGGCTCATCCTGGAATGTATGGCTACCCCCTGTTAAGCCATCATCCGTTCGCGGAGATTCACTGTCCTCCCAATATGACGGATTGACATAGAATACAGGAGGATTATTACCCCCAGCCCCCATTGCGACCTCAGTTGGGAGGTCATGGCTATCCTAGTTCTTGTTTTCGAGCGCGTGTCCTAGATTACCCCCACAGTAGGTACCTGTTTACTATCCCGCGGATGGATTCGTGATGTGCCGACCCACACCCTTAGGTTATGTGAGCTTTTCTTTGAGATCTTCTTAATATGAGGAGACCTCCATGTTTAGAAACATGAAGCGATGGGCAATTCCTCCTCGTTGTGTAGTTGTTTCCTAGAATGTCGTAGGGTTGGTGTCGCAGGTTGCAATCGCTGGAACACCGAACATCTGGCTGGAGAAACTGATGCCTTAGTGCAGTAACAATTTATAATGATGCTGGAGCATGTGTGTCCACGAGGGGACACGTCACGTGCGAGGGTTGCTTCTCTCGTCTTCCGCTTGGGACTAATCATGTTGCATAAATCAGATAATGGAAGCTTCGCCTTCATATTTGTTTCCTATGCTCGGGCAACCTTTGCGCATGAAGGTGAAAGTGGCATATTTTCTCCCTAAGCCTCTTCTTCTGCAGAAACTGTAACTGGATCATTGGTGGAAGACATTACGTGAGATGAACCTATTTTATGCGCGCAGCCAAGCTGGGCGCATGGGTCTGTCATCACGGTATTTGCTCCCCAACTTGGTTTAAGTGCAACTGCGACGGCGAAGTGGGGTTGGGAAGGCTTTAAGGGTTGATCCATTTCCGGCGCATGAGCGCCTGAGTCATCCGTGTATAGTCTCCCATCAGCAATGTGCATAACAAGCAGCAGCACATGCTTTTGAAGGGCTGGTTGCGTGCCCCTCGAGTGCGCATGGCTCGAGTTGGTCTGAGTTTCCTTGAACCAACGCTCTTAGGCGCATAGTATAGGGAATTCAGGTTAGGACCATAGGAGTCCTTGGTGGAGACAACTTTGCTTGTAGAGGACTCAATTCACCTATGTTCTAGCACGACGCGGCTTCTCATGTGCGGGTCACATTGTGGGCGCATCTCTTGAGGTTCAGCATTGTTTCCCTCAAGAGTGGCTTTGGAGATGGACATAGGATGTGCACCAACCTTATGTGCACCTGTGGTGGAGGTTGGCAATGCTTCTTGGACAGATTTGGGGTTTGGTGAAGCAGTTTTAACGACCCAAATCTTGTGAGTCTTGCGAGGTCGTACTGGCCTCATTGCAGAACTCGGTATGTCGGCGGGATGTATTTCAACCTCATGTGTATCTACGAAGGGGGTTGGTACTACATCGGGTACCGACCTCCGGTTTGGCGCAGCGGCCTTGGCGACCCGAGTTTTACGAGCCTTGCAAGATCATACGGGCCGCATTGGAGAGCTCAGCTTGTCTAGCATGTCTTCGAATGCCTGTTGGTCGAAGTAAATGACCAATATTCTCTGAGTCGAACCCAACTTGGTCATGTCGGATTGCGTCACCAGCTTCTCGTTGGAGGAGAAGCTCTTCCTCAGCAGTCGCCATTTTTGTCGATATCGCCGAATTAGCACTAGGGGCGCAAAGTTGAACGAACTTTTTTATTGATTGGGAATTAAAAAAATAGTACAAAAGAATCTCTAATACCTAGAGTCTAAGTACAATAAAAAAGAATCTAGGTAAGTGTGACGGTGGAGATCGAGCATTGCAGCGGTTCCTTTACTCCGTTGATAATCCAGGACCAAGGAGGTTGATGGGGCTTTGGGGAGCTGGAGTATAAGACTTATCGGGTGTCCCTTGCGGTGCTTCTCTCTATTTTTTTGTTGTGGCAGCGGTCCCTAGCAATTTTATGTGTGGGAGACGCCCACTATTTATAGCTTTTAGAGAGCCTTACGCGCATGTATTGGCCCATTGGTCATAGTCAAACCTTATTTCGATAATCATCTTAACTTTGACTTGATATAACCTACGAGAACCGATAATACAAGACGTGTTGCTTCTACAACTACAAGTTTCAAAGAATGGGATGCTACTTATTTTTTAGTATCGAGTAAATGTAATTTTTTTACTTATTGAGTATAAAAAAATATGTAAATAGAGTCGCACTTAGCATTTAGAGGCTACCCTAAATATTTTCAAAATCGAGATTATTTTTTAGCCAAAATATTTTAAGTTTTGAAAATAGCCCAACCTATTTTTCTAAACCCAAGTTAGCCTAAACCAACCTAAGCCAACCTAAACCCATTCCAATTCTGACTGGATTCAAGAGAAACGAACTCGGTACAAACTCGGTGTGAGTTTGGTGCGAGTTCAGCCCGAACTCGGTTCTCAGACCCAGTAAACCCTTACAACCAGTTCTTCCTGCAGACTCGGCTCCAACATTCAAAAATTTGAACGTTTGACATCTGAATTCGTCCCAGACTCGGTTTGCAAAAGCACTATGAATAGAGAAGGAATTCACCATTCTTATTCACTCAATTCACTTTATCTTATTTTCTCTATTACTTTAGTGCAAGAGCTTTTCAATTTCTAATCCAAGCTATTTACAACTCCTAAGCCTTAAGTGCCAGTGTGTTCTTGGTTAGAAGTTTTCAAGAGTTATAAGAAAGGAGCTTGTCGAGAAGTTCAAATAATTCGAGAAGTATTTGAGCCATTCGGATCAAAGCTCGTGTTTGTACGAAGTTGCAAGCCTTCGGATCAAAATTTGTGTTTCACTGGATAGTGGATTTCAACTCCGAGCTAGAGTTCTTGGGACTGGACTAGTCCTCTCAGAGGAAAACCAGTATACATCATTGTGTTTGTGACTGCTGATCTCTCTCTCCCTCTCTCTCTCTCTCTCTCTCTCTCTCTTTACTTATAGTCATTTTATATCTAGATTGTTAGCTAGCAGTGTTATTTTTGCATATATACGCACTCTATTCACCCCTCTCTAGAGTTGCTTATTCGACCCTACAATTGGTATCAGAGCCAAGTTATATTAATTGTGCTTAGACTATACATTCTAGAATACACATGGCAACTGTGCGACCTCTTTTCACCAGCAGTGGTAAAGGTGAAAATCCAGATAAGCCACCTCTATTTGACGACACTAATTATAGTTTTTGGAAAATACAGATAAAATTCTTTTTGAAATCACTTGGTTACGATTTATGTTCATATGTCATTAACGGTTACAAGAAGGTTGACAATACAGATGGTGATTACACTAAATAAGAAAAGAAGGCAGCATGCCTTGATGCAAAGGCAATGTATGCTCTTTACTATGCTCTAGACAAGCTTGAGTTCAATGCATCTCTACATGCAATATAAAACATGAGACCTGGAAACTACTGAAAGCAACTCATGATAGTTGGAAAGAAAATAAAGCATGTGACTCCGAAGAAGAAGAATAATCATCCTCCCGAAAGTATGCTAATACGATCATTTGGCACGAATGCGAAGACATCGACTCAGACGATGATAAATCACACGACGCTACCAATGTTTGTCTAATGGATTTCGATAAGGTATGATACAACCTCATTTATGACGACTTTACTTTTGATGAATTAGGTGATGCTTTTAGTGATATTCTTAGAGAACAAAAGACAATTTTAGATAAATACAAGGACACCAAGAAGAAAAAAGCACACAAGCTGGAGATTAATAGATTGTCTATACTGTAGATGATATTAGAGAGACACAATCATCTAGTGACATAAATGAATTGCCTGCTATTAGATTAAACTTGCATGAAGCTTTACTCAGTATTGAACAGAAAGACAAGGACTATGCCAAGCTCATGGAAGAGTTTATGATAGAGAAGAAAAAAAAACAGTTGTGCACTTATTATATTAGATGCCTTAACTACTAAATACACTGAACTGTATGACACATCCAAAAAGTTGGAAATTAGACTAGGAAAACAATCGGTACAGACTGCTTCCCAATCTAACACGAGTCACTTAAAACCCAATGACACTGATAAGAAATAGCCCAAGAAGGCCAAACCTTCTAATCATGCATTCTATTACAAGTATCCACAAACTTTACATAAGACCACACAGCTTGCCCATTATACCAACAATAGATCAAATCATTATGTCAATGCAAAATGTTATTATTATCGTACTAATGGACACATCTCTTCATTCTGTAGACTTAGAAAACTGGTTGATATGAATATTTATAAGTGGGTACCAATGACTAACACTTCAGGACCCTTCAAGAAATGGATATCAAAGGTAACATCTGCAAATTATATTTTAGGTGGACCGCCCTTCTCATTCTAAAAGAAAATGGATCTTTGACAGCGGTTGCTCATGTCACATGACCGGTAATGCATCTCTGTTCGCAATACTGTCGATGAAGAAAGAATGATACGTTTCCTTCGATAACAACTTGAAAGGGTATATTATAGGTAATGGTGATGTTGGTATGTCTCCCTGTCTAGTAATTAAAGATGTTTGTCTTATTAATGATTTGAAACATAATCTTCTGAGCATCAGTCACTTAGTTGATCATGGTTATGCCATCAATTTTGCAAAAGAAAAATGCTCTATAATTGATGGATCAACTGGTAAAACAATATTTAAAAAAAATAAGAAAAGACAATATTTATGTATTTTATATTTTAGAAGATACTAACCACGCAGGTAGATGTCTATACGGCAACAAGGATGAAAGTTGGCTATGGAATATACGTCTAGGACATGCTAATATGGACACAATTGCAAGACTTTCTACTAAAAAGCTGGTGAGAGGCTTATCAAAAATTATTTTCAAAAAATATATGATATGTAGTGATTATGAAAAAATAAAGCTAAAAAATTTTCCTTTAAATTAATTAACGTTGTAAGTACTTCTCGACCTTTGTAGCTTATTCATATGGATTTATTTGGACCCAGTAGAATCCCTAGTCTTGGCGGTAAATTATATGCCTTTCTGATTGTTGATGATTTCTTAAGATTTATATGGGTTTCCTTTCTTGCAAATAAAAGTGATACATTTTATGAATTTGTAAAATTTTATAAAAATGTACAAAACGATAAAGGCTTCATGATTACTCGAATCTGAAGTTATTATGGTGGCAAATTCAAAAATGTTAATTTTTAAAACTTCTGTGATTCAAATAGTTTTTCTCATGAATTTTTCTGTCCTATAACTCCACAACAAAATGGTGTTGAAGAATGTAAGAATAGAACTCTAAGCGAGATGGCTAGAGTAATACTTAATTAATTTAACCTTCCAAAATATTTTTGGGCTGAAGTTGTAAATACAGCATTTTATGTTTTGAATAGGGTTCTGATTTGACCTAAATAAAAAAAAAGACTCCCTATGAATTATGGTTTGGTAGGACTCTATTTGTTAACTATTTCAAAGTTTTTAGTTGTAGATGCTTTATTCTTAATACCAAAGATAACTTAGGTAAGTTTCATGCTAAAGCAGATGCAGGTATCTTTGTAGAATATGATGCTAAAAGTAAAGAATATAGAGTTTTTAATAAAGGTTCTATAATTTTTGAAGAATCAATTAACGTTACTTTTGATGTGTTAAATTGTCAAGCAGTACATGACAGTGATGATTAAGAAGTAATTATTAGCAAAACACCAGCAGAAACGACACCCAGTACCAGCTACCTGCAAAGTCTGCCAAAGAAGATGAGATTCATGACCGATCCTCCAGAAAATTAGTAATATGTGATTTAACCAAAGGTATAAGTATTCGCTCTTCTACTAGATATATAGCTGCTAGTGTAGCATTCATTTCACAAGAAGAACCTAAAAATGTAGAAGAAGCTTTTAATGATGAATTTTGATTTTTTGCTATGCAAGAGGAATTGAACCAATTTGAACGGAATCAAGTTTGGGAACTTGTTCCCAAACCTAATGATCACCCGATCATAGGTACTAGATGGATATTCCGAAACAAACTTAATGAGAATGGATTAGTCACTTGTAATAAGGCTCGACTCGTACCTCAAGGTTATAACCAAGAAGAAGGTATTGACTACGATGAGACGTATGTCCTAGTTGCGAGATTAGAATCCATTCGCATGTTATGTGCTTTTGCCTATTTTCATGATTTTAAACTATTTTAAATGAATGCAAAAAGTGCATTTCTAAATAGTTTTATTAAAGAAGAGGTTTATGTTGCACAACTACCTGGTTTTGAAGATTTTAAATTTTCTAATCACATTTTCAAGCTACCAAAAGCTCTCTATGGATTCAAACAAGCCCTTCGTGCTTGGTATGAGCGACTTAATTCTTCTCTACTTGAAAATAGTATTTCAAAAGAAAAGGTTATTAAATAATGATCTCCTATTTGTACAAATTTACGTTGATGATATTATTTTCGGTTCAACTAACAAGATTTTATGCAAAGAATTTGTTAAGTGTATGTAGAGTGGATTCGAGACGAGTATGATGGGAGAACTAAACTTCTTCCTATGACTTCAAATCAAACAGAATTAACAAGGGATATTCATTAATCAAGCTAAGTACACTAATGACTTATTCAAGAAGTTCGACATGAAAATGCAAAACCAATTGGGACTCCTATGGCAACTTCTACCAATCTTGACATTGATGAACATGGCAAACCAGTCGACACACGTAAGTATCATGGTATGATTGATAGTCTACTTTATTTAACTGCTAGTCGTCCTGATATAATATTTAGTGTTTGCTTATGAGAAAGATTCCAAGCTAATCCTAAGGAATCACACTTGTGCGCTGTTGAGCGTATCTTTTGATACATTAAAGGCATTACAACTGTCGGCTTAAGGTATCCCAAAACTACGTCGTTCAACCTTATTGGTTATACGATGCTGAATTTGTCGGATGCAAAGTTGATCGAAAGAGTACCAACGACACGTGTCATTTTCTAGAAAAATCTTTAGTCTCATGGTTTAGCAAGAAACCAAATGTCGTAGCATTGTCAACTACTGAGACTAAGTATATCTCTGTAGGACGTTGTTGTGCTCAGATATTGTGGATGAAGAAAACGCTTGAAGACTATAATATTTACTACACCAAGATCCCTATATATTGTGATAACACTAGCACAATCAATCTCACTAAGAACCCCATATGTCACAAACGTACCAAACATATTAAGATTAGACACCACTTTTTATGAGACCATCAAACACACGGTGATATATGTCTTGAATTTGTTGACACAGAGCACCAACTAGCTGATATATTTACTAAACCTTTAGCAGAAGATCAATTCAACTTTATGTGTCATGAATTAGGAATTTTCGATATTAATGGTATATAATTAATATGTATTTTCTTAAATCTCGATTTTATATGTAAAAATTATTTTAGAGACAAGCCGAAAGGAACATTCTGTCAAAAAGGCATAAACAGCCTAAGTGACACGGTACTTAAGCGTCTTTTGGACCACCGCTAGTTGGGATACGATTCCTACAACTAATATGAAATGATCAATACATAATAGGAAAAAGATTTATTAAATACTATTAATCATTATTATTGAAATTTATAAATTACTAATTTATTGATCTATAAAGTTGACTTGTATCTAAAAGAAAGTAAACCATAACTTAAACAAAATTGGAACATCAGAACTCTACTAGAGTTCGGACAAAGTTCGGACCGAACTCGGCCCGAGTTCGGATGGCCTCGGTTCTATTTTAAGTTGTGGGCCCCCACTCTCTTTTATATTAACACGCCATCTTGTTCCAGAACCTCCCAATGGCCGAAAATATCCATAAACTCTAGTTTTCTCAATCCCTAACCCCCTTGGATCTCCCTCCTCGTACGGTTTCAGGAGCTAGAAATTTAGATTTTGGTTCCTTTCGTCGTTCTCTACCACTGTTCATCATTTGATTCAAGGTATAACTCATATTTCTCCTCCTTTCAATTATTTTTATGGCTCCTAAATTGTTTAAGAAGAAGAGAAAAGTAGGAGAAGCCTCATCTTCTAATCAGAATGATGTTTCTCAATCTCTGTTTAGCCCAGCCTTGCCAGACAACGGAGAATTTAATGGATTAATTTTTGCATCATTAGATCAATCCATTGAATGGTTTAACAACTTTGTCGACCGTACCATCTGTCCTGGCAGTCCAATAAATTTTACTGTGTTTCCTAATTATTTGGAAACTTTTCGTGCGTTAGGATTGGAAGACTTAGTGACTACTAGATTTCCATTATTTCTCAATGTTGTTCGCATGTTTTACTGCAATATGTCCTTAGTTGTCTCTATTAAATCTCGTATTATCGGATTAGATATTAAATTTGATGGTGAATACTTAGGGGAGATTCTTCGCATTCCCAATGGAGGAGAAATCTTAGTACCTATCACATATTTCAAATTTACTGAGGCACGACTCTAGACTCTTTTATGGACTATATTTGTTTACCAAACCTCCGTCCTCAGGGTCAACTTAAGGCCAAATACTTGAATAGATGGTTCTATGTCTTACATCGTATTATCTTTTCAACAATTCTGCCTAAACAGACCTCTATTGATGAGATTACCAACCTAGAGCTTTATGCTATGTATCACATCAACTTTGGAATTAAATTTATCTTTCCAAAGGCTATGATTCAGATGATGATCCGTTTTGCATAAGAACAAGCGTAACATTGTGTACACTATATACTTGCTTATTATCTTTGAGCATTTACAAATCTCTATTGAGAATTGCACCTATCTTGTCGAGCCAGTGTACCTCTTTGCTGCTCGACGTTCTGACCATGTTCCTCTAGCTGCACCACCTCCTCCTCCACCTGCTATTGACACACCTCACCCTGACCTTACTGTTGCTCCTGAGCCACCTGCCTCCTTCGACGAGCTCCGGACTTTGATGCGAGATCACATCAGAGTTTAGGATGAGCATCATAGACTAGCGCTTGAGCGTCGTGCTTTTGAGGATGATCGTCACCGACAGAAAGACTATCAGACCACTCTTTGTTTCCAGGCGATGTCCAACTCCTTGGCGGACATGCAGTACTCCTTCTCTCAGATCCCTGGTGAACCCTATCCTATGGTTCATGATCATTCACGAGACGGATACCGAGTTGTTGACCCATATGTTCAGCCTTACTTGGATCCAGTTGCTGCCTACTATGATCCCAACCGTTCTGCTGAGACTAGAGACCCGACGACTGGAGATGACGAGTGAAGCAGATCCCTATGCTATCCTTTAGTTTTATTAGCTCCTTGGATTGCTCTAGTTTATTATCTTTTGCACTTTTAGTTATGTTTATTTAGCACTTTTCAGACTTATGTAGGTTTTGAGACTTCAATTTATGTCTAAAATTGCTTCTACAATGGTTAATATTCTTCTACTACTTATATTTTTGCAATCGTGAAATATAATTTCATTGTTTATTTGATACTTATTTAATAAATTATGAGATATCTATGTTAATTCACTTTTGTTGTCTTTTTGTCTTGACATCTACGCTACAATTGCGGGAGAGTTTTTTCAATTTAATCAAATGACAACGGAGGAGAAGTACTGATATCAAATTAAGATTTCAGCAAAATAAGAAGAATTACCATTCAGATTTTGATTTTCATTCTCTGATATATCAATCAGAGTTTGTCAATTATTAAAATAAGGGAGATTGTTGGCCCATTGGTTATGGTTAAACCTTATTTTGATAATCGTCTTAACTTTGACTTGATATAACCTACGAGAACCGACGATAGAAGACGTGATGCTGCTACAGCTACAAGTTTTAGAGAATGTATACAACTTATTTTTCAGTATCGAGTCAATATAATTTTTCTACTTATTGAGTATAGGAATATATATAAATTGAATCGCACTTGGCATTTAGAGGCTACCCAAAATATTTTCTAAACCCAGATAATTTTTTAGCCAAAATATTTCGAGTTTTGAAAATAGCCCAACCTATTTTTCTAAACCCAAGTTAGCCTAAACTAACCTAAACCAACCCAAACCCATTCTGATTCGACTGGATTCAAGAGAAACGAACTCAGTACGAACTCGGTGCGAGTTCAGCCCGAACTCAGTTCTCAAACCTAATAAACCCCCTTGCAACCAGTTCTTCCTGCAGACTCGGCTCCAACGTTCAAAAATTCAAACGTTTAGCATCCGAATTCGACCCGAACTCGGTTTGCAAAAGCACTATAAATAGAGAAGGAATTTACCATTCTTATTCACTCAATTCACTCTCTTCTCTTCTCTATTACTTCAGTGTAAAAGCTTTTCAATTTTCAATCCTAAGCTATTTACAACTCCTAAGGCTTCAGTACCAGTGCGTTCCTGGTTAGAAGTTTTCAAGAGTTATAAAAAAAGCATGTCGAGAAGTTCAAACATTTAGAGAAGTATTCGAGCCCTTCGGATCAAAGCTCGTGGCTGTACGAAGTTATAAGCCTTCGGATCAAAACTTGTGTTTCACTGGATAGTGGATTTCAACTACGAGCTAGAATTCTCGGGAATGGACTAGTCCTCTCAGAGAAAAACCAGTATACATCGTTGTGTTTGCGACTGCTGATCTCTCTTTCTTTATTTACTTTCTGTCATTTTATATCTATATTGTTAGCTAACTGTGTTATTTTTTATTTGGGTGATTTTTATTCTGCTGCATATACACACACTCTATTCACCCTCTCTCTAGAGTCGCTTATTTGATCCTACATCATGCACGTACGCATATCATGCTACCATATAGCGACACATGTCGCAATAGGCTGCCACATAGTCGTTCGAGATCTGGGGTTGCTGATGCCCATAATACTCATGACACGTATTATAACAATTTTGATTGCACCTTAGGAATACGTCCATCGGTGCATGGAGATCAATGGGGAGTAGTGGCGCATGATACTGCTGGCTCATGGGAATACTGGACTGTAGTAGTAGCGCATGGCACTGGTGGCACATGAGAACACTAGATTGTAATAGTGGCACATGGCACTGGTGGCACATGGGAACACTACTTGTTGTGGATGGCGAATAGCTCTGGACCACTTAGGCGCATGGCTTTTTGATCACTGCGATGCATTGCTCTTAATTACTGTTGACACATGATAGAGATTTTTTATGCTTCTATAATGTCTTTAAGGATCTGGTTCACATACTCCATTTGGCCGGTCGTCTCAGTCTGTTTACTGAAGGCTTTCCCAGAAATGTGATAAGAACCATCCGTTTCGGTCTGAAATGATAGACACTGGCACGCCGTATAGTCGAACTATCTCATAAAGGTATATCTGAGCGAGGCGATCGATGCTCTAAATAACTTTGATGATAATGAAGTGCGCTGGCTTGGTTAACCGATCGACGATAACCCAGATGGTGTCTTTCCCTCGTTGCGTCTTCGATATGCCAACAATAAATTCTATCGTGATATGGTCCCATTTCCACTTCGGGATAGCAAGGTTCTGTATCTCTCCGTCCGACCTCTGGTGCTCGGCCTTAATTTTTTGATATGACAATCATTGTGACATGAAGAGCGCCACGTCTTTCTTCATGCTGTTCCACCAGAAGATCGTACAAAGATCTTGATACATATGCGTGCTTCCATGATGTGATACATAGACCGCATAGTGAGCTTCTATGAGTATCTCCTTTCCGAGTTCTGCATCATTGGGCACCACAGTCTTTCTCTTACCTGCAACGTTCCGCTTTCATCCACTGTTAAGTCGATTGCCTTCCCTGCTGAAATATGCTCGCACATCTTCATCGGGAATGGGTCATTCGTCTGTGCGGACTTGACCTTTTCTAACAGGCTCATTTTAAGGATAACTGAGCTAGTGATCCCCTAATCGTTCTACCTTGATATCGAATTCGTAGCTCAATGCCCATACTCTCCAATTCTTTTTATAGCCAGCGGTTGACGGATAGAGATCCCGCAAATACTCGACTCAGCACGTCCGTTACAACATTCCATTTGCCTGGGGTATAGTTGATCATCAAGTCGTAGTCTTTAATCAGTTCTAGCCAACGCCTTTGCCGTAGGTTTAGGTCCATTTGAGTGAATAGATACTAGAGGCTCTGGTGGTCAGTAAAAATTTGGCAAGGCACGCCATAGAGATAGTGCCGCCATAATTTTAACGCAAACACAATCGCTGCAAGTTCTAAGTCATGTGTAGGGTAGTTGCACTCATGCGGCTTCAATTGTCTCGAAGCAGAGGCTATCACTTTATTTTGTTGCTTGAGCATAGCTCCTAAGCCTTGGCCTGAGGTGTCACTAAAGATTTTGAATCCCATATTCTCGTCCGACAGCGCAAGTATCGGAGCAGAGACGAGGCACTGCTTTAACTCCTGAAATTAAGCTTCAGAGTCGGTAGAGCACTCAAATACGACTCCATTCTGAGTGAGGCGAGTCAAGGGTGAAGCAATTTTAGAAAAGTCTTTAACGAACCGTCTGTAGTAGCCCGCTAACCCGAGGAAGCTTCAAATTTCACTAACTGATGCAGGTTGCTTCCACTCGACGATGGCTTCAACTTTCTTTGGATCGACTGAAATTGTAAAACCCCTAATTTTTAAATCGTATTAATTATTTAATTAATTGATTTATAGAATTTATTAGCTAATTAGAAATAAAAGAATTTATCTAATTTTATTTCGAGGTGATTGTGCAATAGAGGATTTATGGAGCAATTATAATTTTTTTTCTTAATTATTTTCAAGTAGGAGACCCTGTGGACAGTTGATAGATTTATTTTATGCACCAATATAAATTTTCTCGAATTATATATATATATATATATATATATAGGTTTATATATATTTATATATATAAATCTTATTAATAGAAAAGAATAAAAGAAATAGTAATAAATAGTATAATTATAATAATAATAATGTTAATAATAATAATAATAATAATAATAATAATAATAATAATAATAATAATAATAATAATAATAATAATAATAGTGTAATAAAAATAATTATAGTAATAATAATAATAGTAATAATAAGAATAATAAAACAAAAAGGAATATGAATAATAGAAGAATGAAAAAGAAATAGAAGAGAAAGAAAAAGAAAAGAAAAGAAAAAGAAAGAAAAACCCTATAACCCACAATACCTAAACCCTTATAAACCCAACTCCCTAATAGCCCCTACCAGTTAAACACCCCAAACCCGATTAACTATCAGCAGCAGCAAAACAACCCAAACCCCGCGCGTGTATCCCCCCCCAAACCCCACTACTACATATAGATATGCATATACGATGACCAAAATCCTAACCCTAAACTATCTCTTCTCCATCTTGACCCCCGCCAAGACACCACGCCGCCTGGACTGCCGGAGCTGCCCTGCGATGACCACGTCCGCTCGGCCGACCGTGAACAACCGCGCACCCCGCGACAGCAGTTTGAACTGCAGTGTACCTATGTTCACGCTTTGTTTTCCGGGCTTCCGCTCGACCAAACTCTATCCCGTCTTTACCGGTATGATCCTCACCTAACCCCCTTCAATATCTGTATATTAGTTGACCTCGAATAACGCGTAAACCTAGGCGAAAACAGCGTCCAAGTTGACAAAAAACGACAACTTTTGGGTATCACAGAAAACTGCGGTAACTATCTATGTTCACGGGTTCGTATCTTCTACCACAGAGATTCGAATCTGATTTTTCTTTTTGGTATACGAAGACCACCTAACCTAGTTTATTTTTTGTCAAATACAATAATTTATTAATTGCTGTGTGTAGAATTAAATTAGTTAGAAAACCCCGAAAACCTATTTATTTCTAAATTCCAGAAATTACGATACGGAGTGTGCCCGGCCAAACGGGACCGCCCCGTCGTGTACCAAGTGTACCAAAAGGTGCGCGCGGTATACCCAGACGTGTGGGCTTTCGCGGAAACTGATTTGGACGTGTGTGCACGTCGAAATCAGCCCGTATCCGCAAAAATTTCTCGTATCGCAACTTTTGCAAAAGTCCTACGTATTTAGTGCACGCTCGTCAGAATGCGACAATACCTGCGCCACTGGACTCGTGGTAACGCGCTGGTCCTGTGACCCAGTTTTCACACAATTCTGAGACAGTTGACCAAGTCACCAATTGGCGGGTCCCACGGTTGACTTTTGGGCGAAATTGTGTTCGGCTCACTGGAATCCACATTTGGACATACCGTTGAGTTCGTACTGACTTTTAGAGTTTGTTTGACCTATAATTTGTCCCTTTTGGAGACCTTTACCCCTGGCAAGCTTTTCGGTGCAAAGTGGGCCACTTGTGGACCCTGCTTTGACCCAAAATTACCGTTTTGCCCCTGTGTCCAAATTGGACGAAAGGGTAGTATTTTTTAGCTATCTTACTTATTCTGGGAATGTTGGTGATGTTTATTTCAGCATCCGGAGACGTTCATTCCGAGGCCGTAGCTTCCGATCCTGTGTGCTTGACTTTTGGACATTACACCTTGCAGCTTTCTTACCAGGCAAGATACCTTGCCAAATTATTTACAGTACTTTTGCATGCTATTTATATTTCTGTATATTCATTGCATTTCTATATATTTATTCCATGTGTAGTTTCGTTCAGTCATTACTATATATTAGATATGTTGACACACACTTGACACCTAGTATCATGAGAGGACAATCATTAGGCGTATGGGCTTTGACCACTCTGGTAAACCGTAGTATATAGCTCGCACTACGGGCGTGTGTCGCGCTGGTCGCTACCCCCGAGGTATGTCAATTTCTGTATAGTCGCACTGGTCGCTACCCCCGAGGTATGACGGTTTTTGATGTCCACTGACGGGTGTGTGAGTTGTGAGGATTAGATTGAGTAGCCTACCCTTGCCCATACGTCGAAAAGTTGTCCTCATTTGCATTCATATAGATTGTCTTGTACAACGTACTTATATATTTTTAAATATTATACATGTTTACTGTATTCAAATTGGCTTGCTTCTATGTATCTTGTTACGTCCCTCTGTGGACCTGGTCCCTTTCCAGGTGTAGATGTTCATGAGTATTCACAGGAGCACATATCCAGACTAGTCACTTATATTTGCGAGGAGGTCTTCTCTTCGAGTTGCAGTGATGGTAGTTGTTGTACTTATGTTATGTTTGCTTTTATATTCTAGTTCGGTAGTGGATTTGTCTCTACCCGACTATCATTTAAGGATTATTCAGACTCTTTATTCTAGTTTAGTTATTTACTTTCTATGACTTATTGTGTGGATGAGATTAGTATACCTGTGACTTGTGACACTATATTTATACCACATGTGAGTTATATTCATATTACAGCGTACGTATACCATTATGATATCCATATATTGGAGTTTCCATATACATACGGCTGGCATGCTTACGTGTTCCTAGTCCTACGTATTTTGGGACTAGGGTATACCATATTTTAGTGGTGGCCCATGCAGGTCAAGAGCATATTGTCTCGGTTACGTTGCTGTACCGAACAAGCCTGCACCTAGGAATAGAGTATAGGATCACATCCACAATTGATTATGATTCATCTTTCTTCTATCTGTTCTATTTGAATAATTGCATCCTGCTTGATTCCTGTACTTCCCTTATAGTTTCTTGAGTATAGTCTTCTCCTAGAGTATAGGAATCCCTGTTACTAGGATGATAATTAGCGTAATAATCCTACCAAGAATACAACTAGAGTATTGATACAACACTAAGATCCGAATACCTAATGAACCCTAGCGCCCTTATCTATATATTGGTTACCATTACCCCTTGATGTATTTATGAAGACTTGAGGGTAGTATAAACACTACTAGGATTAGTTTGAAATTTGACCATAATGTTTGACCCTAGTACTGAGGAACCAATAGAAATCCAAGGTTAAATATTAGGACTAACCTAGCTTTTCATGGTGAGATAGTACTAGAGAACTACAACTTTAGCTTCTTGTCTTGATATTAGCGGAACAGTATCTTAGGAAGCCAAGGGGAATGACTAGAATATTTCTCTTGATCATACCTTGAACCCCGATATTAGCATACTATATTTCCTTAGTGAACCTTGATCTTATCAAAGGGTATCCCTATTTAATTTCACATATTGTTCCTCCGAAACCTTAGCGCTCGCTAATTGTGCGACGACTAAAATTTTTCTTCATCTTCCAACTCGTGCCACCTGACACTTCTGATTATAGGTCAAGTGATATTCTTTTATGTTAAGGATACATAGTTTGCTAGGGTTACATTTGTAACCTTAAATTCTAAATTTTTTGTGCTTGGTAGTTAGAGCATGAGAGTTTAAGTTATTCTTGTAGATTGCGACCTGATGATTATCCCTTAGTTTTCAAATTGCATAATTTGTATCCATAACTCGATACAGGTTATATCCCCTTTTTCACTTGAGGCCAGTAACTCTTCTATCCTTACTATTGACACTTGTTCTATGAGCACTATAATTAAGACTTAGGGTGACCATTAATTATATAATGCAATAGGGGAACCTAATAAGTACTAAGATCCGTTCCTCGTATAGCCAATAAGAGAGTATACTTCACTTACAAGAACTAGGTTATTTTGTAGATTCCCCTTGAGACTGTCACAGTATTAGTTTAAATTTTTATAAGTTGGGTAGTATGCCTCATAACATAGTGTTATATATTTCTTTTGACTCATTGTTGAAGTGTAACTGAATAACATTAACTGTATACTAGCATAAGACGATAGTGTTTATTAAGACTGTAGAACTTAGAGGCTATACCCCTATTTTGTCGACTAGCAACTTAGACAAGGAGTTAGTATGACAACTGTAGAGATTGTAGAGCTTTATTTTTTTGTAAACTTGAATTATTTTGTACCTTCTCTTATCATAATCAAGCGTACTTATATTTTTACTACCTCGACTTATGCTGCTATTATAGCCTAGTTTTGCAAGCTTATTATTTTATTAAGCTTGTTCATGACATATGTATTATTGGGGGCCCACACTAATACATTATCTAAATCAGAATCGATGTATTATGGTCTGATCAACCGTAGTGCACTTGGTTCGCTCTTTGTATCACTACTTTATGTAGATTGAGATATAGTTGACTCAACTTGTTAGACAAATATACTTATCCTCTAGACTGGTCAGGATATATCATGTCAGGTACATAACCGTTCTGATGTGAATATGCGAATAGAAATTTATCCAGAATAAGATTTCAATCCACAACTGCATTGACAACTCCCTTTCGAATTCTCTAATCCCTTTTGAATGCCGTACTTGTATTCTATCACCTCCTCCTTGAATTCCTTATTATTGTTTTCCGTCTTCCCCTATTTCGGAAAGACGAACGTTCGTGCTTAGTATAAGTTTGATACGCGGAGAGTACTAGATATACCCCATAGGCCGAGCACTCACAATAACAAATATAGGATTACAGGCACAGGAAGCCATAGATACAGGTACGACCTTTTAGTTATATTTGTCATTTCATACTCATGACCCCTTTATGACATGGGATCTTAGATGCATAGTAGACGTAGAATTATATATTTGGTGGTTTAGCAATTATGAGGATATATTAAAGTTCTACCCAGATGGCATACACACAATGCTAATAGATGACACGCGTAGCAGTAGTAGTATTCTTTTTCTATCACTATCTCGCCCCTTGGGGTGGCTCATCTTCTCTTCTATATACGTTCCTTATCTCGTGCTTAACTTTTCCTATTATAGTCGTATCTCTTCGTGCCATTATGAATTGTTTGAATTACTTCAACCTCACCCTTGTATGGTTAGTTAAAACATAAATGGTTTAGTAAATGATTAATAACTAAAAGAATGAGTTCTAAATAATAACCCTTATGTATATACACTATAGCAATATTTGTATTCTCTTATTAATTTAACCCTTAAGTAGCATCATTTAGCCTAATAGAAATCTGTTAGATTGCTGAATTAGTTCATACATCCAATAGTTTTATAAAGTTAGTCAAGACCTTAATTGTTACCCTAAAACCTAGACTAAACCTAGGAAGAGTTGAAGGCACTTGTTACGAACTGACAACTATGACAAATCGCTAGCAAAGTAGCGACAGCTGCAGCTAGACCGTTATAGTAGAGTAGTCGAAGTATTTGCAGACATACTGGTCAGGTGGCATGCCAGTATTAGACTACGATACTTGACGGTTACAAAGAAAAATCATAGTTATGAGATTCCAGACAGGAATCCCAAGATTCTCGACCAAATGAATATATTCGTCTTACAACCTAGACAATAGCTTCAAAGGACTGTGACTACTAGTAGAACTCTTGTAAGTTGGATATTGTAGATGAGCTAGAAATAGAATAATGTATGGACAATAAATGAGAAGTGTTAGAATGACAGACCATGACTTTTAGGAAGCACTGCTAAATAGCTATGTAGTGTGATAGCTATAGTGATCATTATGAATATAGATTAGTGTCAATTTCGAGGACGAAATTTTTGTAAGTTGGGTAGAATGTAAAACCCCTAATTTTTAAACCGTATTAATTATTTAATTAATTGATTTAAAGCGTTTATTAGATAATTAGAAATAAAAGAATTTATCTAATTTTATTTTGAGGTGATTGTGCAATAGAGGATTTATGGAGCAATTATAATTTTTTTCTTAATTATTTTCATGTAGGAGACCCTGTGGACAGTTGATAGATTTATTGTATGCACCAATATAAATTTCCTCGAATTATATATATATATATATATATATATATATATATATATATATATATATATATATATATATATATATATATATATAGGTTTATATAGATTTATATATATAAAGCTTATTAATATAAAAAATAAAAGAAATAGTATAATTATAATAATAATAATAATGTTAATAATAATAATAATAGTGTAATAATAATAATTATAGTATTAATAATAATAATAATAATAAGAATAATAAAACAAAAAGGAATAAGAATAATAGAAGAATGAAAAAGAAATAGAAAAGAAAGAAAAAGAAAAGAAAAGAAAAGTAAAAGAAAGAAAAACCCTATAACCCATAATACCTAAACCCTAAACCCTTATAAACACAACTCCCTAGTAGCCCCTACCCGTTAAACACCCCAAACCCGATTAACTATCAGCATCAGCAAAACAACCCACACCCCGCGTGTGTATCCCCCCCCCCAAACCCCGCTGCTATATATAGATATGCATATACGATGACCAAAACCCTAACCCTAAACTATCTCTTCTCCATCTCGACCCCCACCAAGACACCACGCCACCTGGACCGCCGGAGCCGCCCTGCGACGACCACGTCCGCTCGGCCGACCGTAAACAACCGCGCACCCCGCGATAGCAGTTTGAACTGCAGCGTACCTATGTTCATGCTCTGTTTCTCGCGCCCCCGCTCGACCAAACTCGACCCCGTCTTCACCGGTATGATCCTCACCTAACCCCCTTCAATATCTGTATGTTAGTTGACCTCGAACAGCGCATAAACCTAGGCGAAAACAACGTCCAAGTTGACGGAAAATAACAACTTTTGAGTATCGCAGAAAACTGCGGTAACTACCTATGTTCACGGGTTCGTATCTCCCACCACCGAGATCCGAATCTGATTTTTCTTTTTGGTATATGAAGACCACCTAACCTAGTTTATTTCCTGTCAAATACAATAATTTATTAATTGCTGTGTGTAGAATTAAATTAGTTAGAAAACTCTAAAAATCTGTTTTTTCCTAAATTCTAGAAATTGTGATACGGAGCGTGTTCCGCCAAACGGGACCGTCCCGTCGTGTACAAAGTGTACAAAATGTGCGCGCGGTATATCCAGACGTGTGGGCTTTCACGGAAACTGATTTGGACGCGTGTGCGCGTCGGAATCAGCCCGTATCCGTGAAAATTTTCTGTATCGCAACTTTTGCAAAAGCCCTGCGCATTTAGTGCACGCTAGTCAGAATGCGACAAAACTTGCCTCACTGGACTCGTGGTAACTTGCTGGTCCTGTGACCCAATTTTCACGCAATTCTGAGACAGTTGACCAAGTCACCAATTGGCGGGCCTCATGGTTGACTTTTGGGCGAAATTGTGTTCGGCTCACCGGTATCCACATTTGGACATACCATTGAGTTCGTACCATTGAGTTCGTACTGACTTTTAGAGTTTATTTGACCTATAATTTGTCTCTTTTAGAGACCTTTATCCCTGGCACATTTTTTGGTGCAAAGTGGGCCACATGTGGACCCCACATTGACCCGAAATTACTGTTTTGCCCCTGTGTCCAAATTGGACGAAAGGGTAGTGTTTTTTAGCTATCTCGCTTATTCTGGGAAAATTGGTGACATTTATTTCAGCATCCGAAGACGTTCATTCTGAGGTCGTAGCTTCTGATCCTGTGTGCTTGACTTTTCGACATTACACCTTGCAGCTTTCTTACCAGGCAAGATACCTTGTCAAATTGTTTACAGTACTTTTGCATGCTTTTTATATTTCTGTATATTCATTGCATTTTTGTATATTTATTGCATGTGTAGTTTCGTTCAGTCATTACTATATATTAGATATGTTGACACACACTTGACACCTAGTATCATGAGAGGACAATCATTAGACGTATGGGCTTTAACCACTCTGGTAAACCGTAGTATATAGCTCGCACTACGGACGTGTGTCGCGCTGGTCGCTCCCCCCCGAGGTATGTCAATTTTTGTAGAGTCGCGCTGGTCGCTACCCCCGAGGTATGACGATTTCTGATGTCCACTGACGGGTGTGTAAGTTGTGAGGCTTAGATCGAGTAGCCTACCCTTACCCATACGTCAAAAAGTTGTCCTCATTTGCATTCATATAGATTGTCTTGTACAACGTACTTATATATTTTTAAACATTATACATGTTTATTGTATTCAAATTGGCTTGCTTTTATGTATCTTGTTACGTCCCTCTGAGGACCTGGTCCCTTTCTAGGTGTAGATGTTCATGAGTATTCACAGGAGCACAGATCCAGACTGGTCACTTATATTTGCGAGGAGGTATTCTCTTTGAGTCGCAGTGATGGTAGTTGTTGTACTTATGTTATGTTTGCTTTTATATTCTAGTTCGGTAGTGGATTTGTCTCCTGTAATCACCTGAATTTTTAAGAATTTTAAAATTTATTTTTCTGGAATTAATTAGCAATTTTCGGTAATTTTTAAACCAATAAATTAAAGCTGTTTGATTTAAAATGAATTTTTAAATGATATTAAATAATATTAAAATGTGATGAAAATTATATTTTCAAGTGTAAAATTAAAAACCGAGCATGGGGTATTTTTCCGGGAATTTATTGGACACCGGATGAATTTTTAAAGGATTAAAAACTATTGTTAAATTTATCTGATTATTTAAACCTATATATTAAATAAACCAACCCAAACCCAGTGATTAACCCGGACCGGACCGGCCGGTCTATCTAGACCGAACCGCTCAGGCTAGCGGGTCGGATCCGGGTAAGAACCCGACCCGCCAGCACCAGACCCGACCCGACCCGTTCTAAACCCTAACCCCCAAAACTGAAGAGCCCCGACCTCTCGCCTGGCCGGCGGCCGTTTCCGCCGCCGTGGCCGCCGGCCGACCCCGCGGTTCATCTCCCCCTCACCCGGCGACCCATCCCCTTCCTCTTCCAGCCAACGTCCGGCCGATTCCCATCCCCAACCTCCTATTTAAACCCAGCCTTGGCCGCCGGATTTCCCTTTTACTTTCACCATCTCCGGCGACCTCCAAACCACCACCGACCACCCTGTGACCCCGCTCCGACCACCGGGACAGGTACGCCCAGCCTCCAGCAACATTTTCCGGCCGTCCTAGACCCACCAGCACCTGCAGACCTCAACCAGAACCTCCGGGAGCCTTCTCCGGCGCTGATCCGGCCAGCCAGGGCGTCGACGACCACCCCGAGACCGGCGACGCTTTCGCCTGAACCCCAGGCCGACTCTGGCAGGTGTGGACACGACCCAGGACGCGAGTTCAAGCCTGGACACGACCGGACACAAGGCAGGACACAGTAAACCCTAACCCTAGGTGTGTTGGACATGATTCGAACTCGGATTTTTCGGACAAGTTCAGGTACCCGTAACTTTTGACTCGTAGCTCTGTTTTATATTCCGTAAATTGCATCACGAAGCCTGTAAGACCCTCTCGGTGCCCGGACAAACCGCTCGGGGCATCGCGTCCTGTGGTGATCGCACACCGCGATCCAAAAACAGGAAAAACTAAGCCCTGTTTCACCCCGGAATCGAGTACGCCCCGCTAAACGGGACGACTTGGTCATGTGCGGTCTTCACCGACACGTCAGCGTCGTTAATACGGAAATGCGGGCTTTCGCAGAAGCTGATTCGGATGTGCGAGCACACCGGAATCAGTGCGTATCCGCGGACACCGTTCCGTATCCGTGTTTTCTGAATCTCGCTGTAACTTGGTGTACACAAGTCAGATCGAGACGAAACTTGCACCATCGGACTCGTAGCAATACGCTGGTCCTGTGGGTCAAGTTTGGTTCGATTCTGAGAACGTTGGAAAATCGCGTGTCGTGGGCCCCACAGGCTCCAACCGACGGACGATTTTGAGAACGGCTCATCGGAATCCAATTCTGGAAGTTCCGTTGGGTTCGTATCAACGTTCCTGACTTGTTGACACTAAGTTGGACTGATTTGGAGACCTTTGACCCTGACCCGGTTTTCAGTACGAAGCGACCTACACATGGACCCGCTTTGGCTTAGAAATGTCATTTTTGCCCTTGTGTCCAAACTGGACTTAAGGACAGCCGTTCCTAACTATTTCCTATGTTCTGAGACTGTTGTTAATGTTCATTTCAGCTTCTGGAGGAGTTATTGCTGAACCCACTGTTACAAGGACCGCCACTGATATTCCAATCCCAGGCAAGTGTACCTTGCCATAAATTGCAGATTATTAGTTTAATTAGTTCTCTTGTTTTACTTTTCTGTGACTATTGTACATGATATAACCTAGGACCGTATGACATACTTAGCGTCCGATCACAGTCGGGTGCCAACCCCGTACGCGGAGTTGTGTACGTCATTTAGTGATGGATATTCGAGACCCTTTATATTCTTGTGCTTGTTTATCAAGTACACTATAACCTAGGACACCTGACACCATACATTGGCAGAATCTTCCTGACATATTCAAGGTGATTCTGTATAGGATACAGGATGGACATAGTTATATATTCTTAGTTTATGACTGTTGCATTAGATCTGATCTCACGTGACATGGACATGAGACGTGTGGTTACATTGGGTGGGGAGAGACACACAGGCTACAGGCTGTTCTATACATATATACTACTATTGTGAGGTTGTAGACTCTCGAGCAGAGCTAGACCACTACTAGATATTGCTGCTACCGGCTCCCCGACACAGAGCTTGTAGCAGTCTCAGCCTGAGTACTAGTGTTGCTCTCAGTTGCATTTTCACTTAGATGGTTATGTAGTTACCCTGCTTATTCATTTACTATTTCACTGCATTTATTTCTGGCTTGTATTATTTGTACCTTGCTATGTCCCCTGAGGACCTGGAATGGATGATGTCCCCAGGTTTAGCAGAAGAGCATTACCCCGAGGTTTACGGAACAGGAGCTGAAGCTATACCAGGAGCTGTTGCTGAAGGAGAACCTAACATAGAAGCAGAGGTGATGGCAGAAGATTTTACTTGAGATTATGTTACTTGTACTCTTCAGATACTCTATTTTTGGACTCTTTTGTTCTGGTCTGATGAACCAGTGTTTTAGACTCTGTTCGGGTTGTTCTCCGACATACTCTGCTGAGACTGGACTTTGTTGTACTTTCTTTATTTGCTGATGTTCTTATTATTCTGTGTGTGGATGAGATTAGATTTTGACTTACTGTTGTAGACCTATGTTACAGCTTAAGTATGACCGAATGATCCATTAAATTGGAATGTCCTTCGGTTTGTACTGCTGGCCATTGCCACGTGGCTAGTCCCTCGACATTTTGGGACTGGGGCGTGACATGGTTTTTGTGGTGGCCCATGCAGGTCAACGACAAAATTGTTTGGTCTCAACTTAGGGGCCAAACAAACCTGTAAAAGGATAGGATAGGCTATAGGATCTCATCCATTTGTTGAACATTTTTGAAACTCTATATCGCATTCGAATTAAGTACTTGATTTTGCATCCTGCTTGACTCTACTAAACGTTCTCATAAAGTTTATTTTGCATGCAGAAAAATGGATCCGAGAAATGGAGATGAAGTTCCTTTTACACCACAAGACGCTGTGGTTACCTATGGTGATGGGGTTACACCAGAGAACAGAGGTCAATCCTCTCAGAGTGGACAAGATGAGCAACATAACTCAAGGTTCAGGCGCGATGATATCCCACCACCGCCTCAGTTCACTCCACAGATGCCTGCCTTCCCACCAGGGCAAACAATGGACGGGCAGCAGATGTTCCAGATGTTTTATGCCATGATGCAAGCTCAACAACAAGTTCAACAGGAGGCGCAGCGTCAGGAGGCAGAGAACCTGAGAACCAGCCTAGTGAATGCATTGGAGCAGGCAAACCCACAAGCTAGGCGACCAGCGACGGGATCTATCACTGATTTCCGTCAACTCAAGCCCCGTACCTTTTCGGGCAAGGAAGGACCAACTGAAGTGCATGAATGGCTCACTAATACACAGCATCAGTTGGAAGCAGCTGAACTTCCGCGGGAAAGATGGATGACTGCTGTCCGAATGCAACTAACGGACAACGCGCACCACTGGTGGCTAGCTGAAGAGAGGAGGCTCGGACATGACCGAGTCACTTGGGAGGAGTTCTCCAGACTCTTCCAAGAGATGTATATCCCAGCCGTTGCTAGATCAGAACTCCGAGATAAGTTCAACCGTCTCATCCAGGGCAACATGACAGTGGAGGAGTATAATGCCGAATTCATTCGCTTGAGTCGTTTCGCCCCTTCTTTAATTCCTACCGAAGAAGAGAAGGCGGAGAAATTCTTTGATGGACTCAGGTTCGAACTTCAGAGGTTGATTGGATCTGTTGCCCCTACATCGTACAATGACGTCCTTGCTGCGGCACGACGCATGGAGCGCGTCACCAGGAGGGAGTCAAGTCTGAAGCGGCCATTTACCTCAGTACCATCCAAGGCAGCACAAGGAGATTCTGCAAAGCGACTCCAAAGGAATCTACCGCAGAGGGCAGCACCAAGAACTCTACCTACTTGTCATTTCTGCGGCAAGTTAGGTCACATTGAAAAGGAGTGCAGACGTAAATTGGGACTGTGCCTGGTTTGCGGATCCAACCAGCATCTATCCAGGGACTGCACAGCACGTCGAGAGGGAGCACCACGACCAGCTCTACCTGCACCAAGGCCAGATTATCCAGCAGTGGGAGCACAGCAGACGGGAGTTGGAGGAGTCAGACCACCAGCTCCAGGAGGATATCAGCCAAGACCTCCATTGCCACCTCAAGCAGCACTATTCCAACAGGCTCGTCAGCAGAGGGGACCAGCACAGGGACGAGGTCAGGCTTTTGCATTGGCTGTTCAGGAAGAAGCTATTGCTGGAGAAGTTATAGCAGGTACCATTTTAGTAGCTTCATTACCAGCTGTAGCTTTATTTGATTCTGGGGCATCGCACTCATTTATAGCTGCTAGCTTCGTAGCCACACATAGAGTAGCTACTGCACCCCTTCCGAAGACTAAGAGAATTCTTACGGGAGGTGGAATTATACCTGTTAGTGATATCTGTAGATCATGCTCAGTAGTAGTCTGCGGAAGAGAGATGCGAGCCCAATTTCTGATCTTTTCTATGCCTGACTATGATGTGGTACTTGGTATGGACTGGTTAAGTCAGTATCATGCTACTCTTGATTGTCGGCTTGGAAAAGTTATATTCAGACCACCTGGACACTCAGAGTTTGAATTTCTTCGAGGAGCTGTAGAACAAGGTGTTCAGCCAACTCTTAGGGCATTAACTGTAGAAGGGGAGTCAAGTTACCCAAGAGTTATATCAGAGTTTGTGGATGTATTTCCCGATGATCTTCCAGGTCTACCACCTGATCGGGAAATAGAATTCACTATAGACTTAACTCCAGGAGCAGAACCTATCACTTCAACAGTTTATAGACTAGCACCTAAGGAGTTAGTAGAGTTGAAGAAGCAAGTTGATGAACTTCTGGAGAAAGGTTTTATCCGGCCTAGTGTTTCACCTTGGGGAGCACCTATCCTGTTTGTACCTAAGAAGGATGGAACAGTTCGCCTGTGCATTGATTACAGGGCGTTAAACGCTGTGACCATTAAGAACCGGTATCCCTTGCCTCGTATTGATGACTTATTTGATCAATTGAGTGTAGCTAGGATATTTTCAAAGATTGACCTAAGATCCGGTTATCACCAGATTAGGGTGAGGAAGGAAGATATCCCGAAGACAGCCTTTAGAACCAAGTATGGACACTATGAGTTCTTAGTAATGCCGTTTGGTTTAACCAACGCGCCTGCTGTGTTCATGAGCTTGATGAACCGAGTTTTTCACCAATACTTGGATAAATTCGTGGTTGTATTTATTGATGACATTCTGGTATATTCTAAAAGTCACGAAGAGCACGAAGAACATCTCAGAATCGTGCTAGAGACGTTGAGGCAGGAGAAGCTTTATGCTAAGCTCAGTAAATGTGAGTTTTGCATGGATAAGGTGCCTTTCTTGGGACATATTATCTCAGGAGAAGGGTTGTCAGTTGATCCAGAGAAGGTTGCTGCTATTGAGACTTGGCCTACACCAACATCAGTTGCTGAGGTGAGAAGTTTTCTAGGACTTGCTGGATATTACAGAAGGTTCGTAGAAAATTTCTCAAGGATTGCGGAGCCATTGACGAAGTTGACACGGAAGGATCAGGACTTTGCCTGGACAGAAGAATGTCAGATGGCCTTTGAAGAACTGAAGAGGCGTCTAACAACAGCACCAGTCTTGACTCTTCCTTCAGGGTCAGGTGGTTTTGTTGTTTATAGCGATGCGTCAGGTAGTGGCCTAGGATGTGTTTTGATGCAACACGGCAAAGTTATTGCTTATGCATCGAGACAGTTGAAGGTCCATGAGAAGAACTACCCAACGCATGATTTGGAGCTAGCTGCTGTAATATTTGCACTGAAGATTTGGAGGCATTATCTCTATGGTGAGAAGGTAGAAATCTTCACTGACCACAAAAGTCTGAAGTATGTATATACTCAGAAGGATCTCAACATGAGACAAAGACGCTGGCTAGAGTTGATGGTGGACTTTGATATAGATCTGCAGTACCACCCAGGGAAGGCGAATGTAGTAGCAGACGCACTCAGCAGGAAGCCTACAGCATATTTCTTGACAATGCAGCCTGAGCTATTGAGAGATCTACAGGAGCTTCAGATAGAGGTTATTCTACCAAGGCAGAGTGGTTTACTGGCTAATCTGGAAGTAAAGTCATCGCTCGTGGAAAGAATTAAAGAAGCTTTGCCTACTGATGCAAGATTTAGAAGACTCAAAGAGAAGACAGAAGCAGGCATGCAAACGGGACTTCGCATACATGAGGATGGAACATTAAGGTGTGGAGATCGTCTATATGTTCCAAATGGAGAACTAAGACAGGAGCTAATGACTGAAGCACATAGCTCCATATACTCTGTCCATCCAGGAGGAACAAAGATGTATCGAGATCTAAGGCAGTACTATTGGTGGCATGGAATGAAGAGAGAGATTGCCAGATTTGTAGCAAAATGCTTAGTCTGCCAACAAGTGAAAGCCGAACATCAGAGGACTGCTGGAATGCTGCAGCCGCTTCCCATACCAGAATGGAAGTGGGAACATATCACCATGGACTTCGTCACAGGATTCCCAAGGAGCCCCAGTGGAAAAGATGCGGTATGGGTTATCGTGGATCGACTCACTAAGTCGGCACACTTCTTGCCGTTTAGAGTTGGACAGTCCACGGAGATACTAGCCGACATGTATATGAGACAAATAGTAAGATTGCATGGAGTGCCGGTTAGTATTGTATCAGATCGGGATTCGAGATTCACCTCTCATTTCTGGCGAAGCATGCAAGAGAGTCTTGGTACCAGACTAAAATTCAGCACTGCCTATCATCCTCAGACAGATGGTCAATCAGAACGTACAATCCAGATCTTGGAGGATATGCTGCGATCCTGTATGTTAGATTTTGGAGGATCTTGGGAAGATCATTTGCATTTGGTAGAGTTCTCCTACAACAACAGTTACCAGGCAAGCATCAAGATGGCACCTTTCGAGGCGTTATACGGTAGGAAGTGCAGATCGCCAATATGCTGGAGTGACGTTGGAGAGCGTCAAATCTTGGGACCAGAGTTGGTGATGCAAACAGTGGAGAAGGTTAAACAAATCCAGAATCATCTTCGTGCAGCTCAGGACAGACAGAAGCATTGGGCTGATACACACCGACGTCCATTAGAGTTCAAGGAGGGAGAACATGTGTTTCTGAGGATTTCACCTACTCGAGGAACCATCCGCTTTGGGAGCAGAGGCAAATTGAGTCCAAGGTACATTGGGCCCTTCGATATCCTGGAGCGCATTGGTGAGGTGGCCTATCGTCTTGCATTACCTCCATCTTTAGATGGAGTGCATGATGTGTTCCATGTCTCACAGTTGAGAAGATATGTGACTGACCCAAGTCACATAGTGGATCATTCAGAGATCGCCGTAGGTCCAAGCCTGAGATACGAAGAACAACCAGTGGGTATACTTGGCACCAGTGAGAAGACACTGAGAGGGCATACAATTAAACTGGTTCGTGTGGCTTGGAAGCAACACTCTCCTGGTGAATCTACTTGGGAGAGAGAAGATATCATGCGCCAGAAATACCCCCATTTATTCGAGGATGCAGGTATAATTTAAAGTAATTATTGTAATTCCTGTAGTTCTGTTCTTTTAGTAGTATAATCTTTAAATTGCGAGGACGCAATTTTCTTAAGGGGGGTAGATTGTAATCACCTGAATTTTTAAGAATTTTAAAATTTATTTTTCTGGAATTAATTAGCAATTTTCGGTAATTTTTAAACCAATAAATTAAAGCTGTCTGATTTAAAATGAATTTTTAAATGATATTAAATAATATTAAAATGTGATGAAAATTATATTTTCAAGTGTAAAATTAAAAACCGAGCATGGGGTATTTTTCCGGGAATTTATTGGACACCGGATGAATTTTTAAAGGATTAAAAACTATTGTTAAATTTATCTGATTATTTAAACCTATATATTAAATAAACCAACCCAAACCCAGTGATTAACCCGGACCGGACCGGCCGGTCTATCTAGACCGAACCGCTCAGGCTAGCGGGTCGGATCCGGGTAAGAACCCGACCCGCCAGCACCAGACCCGACCCGACCCGTTCTAAACCCTAACCCCCAAAACTGAAGAGCCCCGACCCCTCGCCTGGCCGGCGGCCGTTTCCGCCGCCGTGGCCGCCGGCCGACCCCGCGGTTCATCTCCCCCTCACCCGGCGACCCATCCCCTTCCTCTTCCAGCCAACGTCCGGCCGATTCCCATCCCCAACCTCCTATTTAAACCCAGCCTTGGCCGCCGGATTTCCCCTTTACTTTCACCATCTCCGGCGACCTCCAAACCACCACCGACCACCCTGTGACCCCGCTCCGACCACCAGGACAGGTACGCCCAGCCTCCAGCAACATTTTCCGGCCGTCCTAGACCCACCAGCACCTGCAGACCTCAACCAGAACCTCCGGGAGCCTTCTCCGGCGCTTCTTTCCCTTCTCCGGCGCTGATCCGGCCAGCCAGGGCGTCGACGACCACCCCGAGACCGGCGACGCTTTCGCCTGAACCCCAGGCCGACTCTGGCAGGCGTGGACACGACCCAGGACGCGAGTTCAAGCCTGGACACGACCGGACACAAGGCAGGACACAGTAAACCCTAACCCTAGGTGTGTTGGACACGATTCGAACTCGGATTTTTCGGACAAGTTCAGGTACCCGTAACTTTTGACTCGTAGCTCTGTTTTATATTCCGTAAATTGCATCACGAAGCCTGTAAGACCCTCTCGGTGCCCGGATAAACCGCTCGGGGCATCGCGTCCTGTGGTGATCGCACACCGCGATCCAAAAACAGGAAAAACTAAGCCCTGTTTTACCCCGGAATCGAGTACGCCCCGCTAAACGGGACGACTTGGTCATGTGCGGTCTTCACCGACACGTCAGCGTCGTTAATACGGAAATGCGGGCTTTCACAGAAGCTGATTCGGATGTGCGAGCACACCGGAATCAGTGCGTATCCGCGGACACCGTTCCGTATCCGTGTTTTCTGAATCTCGCTGTAACTTGGTGTACACAAGTCAGATCGAGACGAAACTTGCACCATCGGACTCGTAGCAATACGCTGGTCCTGTGGGTCAAGTTTGGTTCGATTCTGAGAACGTTGGAAAATCGCGTGTCGTGGGCCCCACAGGCTCCAACCGACGGACGATTTTGAGAACGGCTCATCGGAATCCAATTCTGGAAGTTCCGTTGGGTTCGTATCAACGTTCCTGACTTGTTGACACTAAGTTGGACTGATTTGGAGACCTTTGACCCTGACCCGGTTTTCAGTACGAAGCGACCTACACATGGACCCGCTTTGGCTTAGAAATGTCATTTTTGCCCTTGTGTCCAAACTGGACTTAAGGACAGCCGTTCCTAACTATTTCCTATGTTCTGAGACTGTTGTTAATGTTCATTTCAGCTTCTGGAGGAGTTATTGCTGAACCCACTGTTACAAGGACCGCCACTGATATTCCAATCCCAGGCAAGTGTACCTTGCCATAAATTGCAGATTATTAGTTTAATTAGTTCTCTTGTTTTACTTTTCTGTGACTATTGTACATGATATAACCTAGGACCGTATGACATACTTAGCGTCCGATCACAGTCGGGTGCCAACCCCGTACGCGGAGTTGTGTACGTCATTTAGTGATGGATATTCGAGACCCTTTATATTCTTGTGCTTGTTTATCAAGTACACTATAACCTAGGACACCTGACACCATACATTGGCAGAATCTTCCTGACATATTCAAGGTGATTCTGTATAGGATACAGGATGGACATAGTTATATATTCTTAGTTTATGACTGTTGCATTAGATCTGATCTCACGTGACATGGACATGAGACGTGTGGTTACATTGGGTGGGGAGAGACACACAGGCTACAGGCTGTTCTATACATATATACTACTATTGTGAGGTTGTAGACTCTCGAGCAGAGCTAGACCACTACTAGATATTGCTGCTACCGGCTCCCCGACACAGAGCTTGTAGCAGTCTCAGCCTGAGTACTAGTGTTGCTCTCAGTTGCATTTTCACTTAGATGGTTATGTAGTTACCCTGCTTATTCATTTACTATTTCACTGCATTTATTTCTGGCTTGTATTATTTGTACCTTGCTATGTCCCCTGAGGACCTGGAATGGATGATGTCCCCAGGTTTAGCAGAAGAGCATTACCCCGAGGTTTACGGAACAGGAGCTGAAGCTATACCAGGAGCTGTTGCTGAAGGAGAACCTAACATAGAAGCAGAGGTGATGGCAGAAGATTTTACTTGAGATTATGTTACTTGTACTCTTCAGATACTCTATTTTTGGACTCTTTTGTTCTGGTCTGATGAACCAGTGTTTTAGACTCTGTTCGGGTTGTTCCCCGACATACTCTGCTGAGACTGGACTTTGTTGTACTTTCTTTATTTGCTGATGTTCTTATTATTCTGTGTGTGGATGAGATTAGATTTTGACTTACTGTTGTAGACCTATGTTACAGCTTAAGTATGACCGAATGATCCATTAAATTGGAATGTCCTTCGGTTTGTACTGCTGGCCATTGCCACGTGGCTAGTCCCTCGACATTTTGGGACTGGGGCGTGACATCTCCACCCGACTATCATTTAAGGATTATTCAGACTCTTTATTCTAGTTCAATTATTTACTTTCTATGACTTATTGTGTGGATGCGATTAGTATACCTGTGACTTGTGACACTATATTTATATCACATGTGAGTTATATTCATATTACAGCGTACGTGTGTATTATGATATCCATATATTGGAGTTGCCATATACATACGGCTGGCATGCTTACGTGTTTCTAGTCCTACGTATTTTGGGACTGGGACGTGACAGAAATACCTCCCGCAGAAATGATATGTCCGAGAAAAGTTACACTGCTTAGTCAAAACTCGCACTTGCTCAGTTTCGCGTATAGCTTATTGTCTCGAATAGTCTGAAGCACGGTCCCCAAGTGCTCCTCATGTTCCTTCATGTTCTTCGAATACACCAAGATATCATAAATGAACACTACTACAAACTTGTCAAGGTACAACCGAAATACTCGATTTATCAAATCTATAAAGGCAGTAGGGGCATTGGTTAGTCCAAACGGCATAATTAAGAATTCGTAGTAGCCATAGCGAGTGCGGAAGGTTGACTTCGACGCGTCGTCTGGTTTGATCTTTAGTTGGTGGTAGCCTGAACGAAGATCAATTTTTGAGAAAACTGACGTGTCTTGCAGTTGATCGAAGTGGTCGTCTATTCTGGTAAGAGGATAATTGTTTCGAATGTTGGATTTATTCAACTCTTGATTGTCAATGTAGAGCCGCATCGAACCATCTTTTTTTTTCGAACAACACTTGCGCGCTCGACGGAGATACACTCGTACGGATGTACCCACGATCGACCAGTTCTTGGAGTTGGGCCTTCAGCTCTTCCAATTCAGCAGGGGGCCATTCGATACAGATATTTGGAAATTGGTCGAGTCTTTGAAAATGTATCAATGGTGAACTCTATCTCTCGGTCAGGCGACATACCGGGCAATACTTCTGGAAACACATTAGAAAATTCTGCCACAAAGGAAGTAGAATCTACGTTTGCATAATCTCGCTGAGTGTCTCAAATGGACACCAAGTATCCTTCACAGTCGGAATGTATCATCAGTCGAGTAGACATTACATAAATTACCATGCAGGAATTTGACGCTCTAGACGTTGGACTGCACGCGTAGAAAAATTCGGTCTCGTAGGTAGACGAAATACAACTTTCTTCTCCGCTCAGTCAATAATGGCCGAGCAAGCGCCGAGCCAATCCATCCCTAGAATGATGTCGTAGTCTCTTATGCCTAGAACTATCGCATCAAGTGACAATTTTCTTCCTCGGATGCAAATGCAGCCGTCGCGATAAACTGAGTTAGCAGGCAAGTCCATGCCCGATGTGGTACTGACGCTAAGCTTTAGGCCTGACGGTGTCTGAGAGAATTCGTGTTCCTTAGCGAAGTTCGCCGATACAAATCTATGCCTGAAACCATAATCAAATAATACTCGTGCAGGAACATTATTGAAAAGCAATATACCTGTCATTATAGTATCCGAGGTGAACGCCTCGTCCCTCATCATAGCATAAACTTGGCCCACTGTATTTAGACGAGCTTTTGATATGGTGGAGGCCAATTTGCTTGGGGCGCTTGAGAATGATTCTGCTGTTGTGGACGGCACAGAGGGAACTGGTTGGGGCGTTCAGAACAGTTACTAGCAAGATTGTCTTGTTGACCACAAATAAAGCATACCCCGTTTCGCTTGCGATAATCGGCGATATTGTGCCCTATTTTATGGTAGTAGGTACAACACAAACCCTTGGTTTCCTTTGTGATTGATACCCTGGTAACCGTCGTTGTTTGCACAGTTTGAAGCATTATTTCCTTCCGCGTTGTTACGACGCTTGTGATGAGAATGAGACTCAGCTCCGGCAACAACTGGAGGATACTGCGGTTTGAGGGTGAGGGCATGGTTGAGGACTTTCCGCATCGTTTGATAATGGAGAATGACTGTGTGCGAGTGTATGGAAGGTCGCAGGCCGCCTTCAAATCGTTGAGCACGACTCACTGCGTTTGGTAGATAGGAGCTTGGAAACTTAACAAGCTGATTGAACTCGACAGCATACTGCTTTACCGTCATGTTGCCTTGTTGAATCTGCACGAACTCGTTCTCCTTTTGTCGATGAACGGGAGGGGGTATGAACTCCTCTTCAAACGTGCTACGGAAGGTAGCCCACGCGATCGTGTCATCTTTACCATCTGCTGGGAGAGATATTCGATGCATGTCCCACCAATCGTGCACATTCAAACGGAGCTGCAGTTGGGCACATGCGACTTACTTTTTGTTGGGTACTTCAAGTACTTTATGGTAGTCTTCAAGCTCGATGAGCCAATCTAGCACCACGATGGGATCTTGAGTCCCGCGGAAGGATGTGTTGCCGACCTTCTTGAAGTCGGCAAAGTCGAAGGTAGTTACTTCATTTTTCTTTGGTGTTTGAGACATCTCGACTTCATTTGCTGGTTGCTCTACCTATGTTGCTATCATTGCGAAATAGTTTGAGGCCAAAGTCTGAAAAATTTGCTTCAGGGCATCTACCTGCTTCTGCTGGACCCTGAATCGGGCTTCAAGATAGCTTTCAAATTTGCTCTGACGTTCTTTCGCCCGCTTCTCGTGTCGCTCATGACTAGCTTCATCCCTCTATTGTTGCGCCTCAAGCATGCACATCATCTGCTAAATTGGGTCGATAGAGGGCGCAGGTCGTTGGCTCTCGGAGCTTGCCGAAGTGTCAGAACTACTTACGCTGCTACTTGCATTGTTCTTTGTGCTTAAGTCATTCCTTCAAAAATAAAGAACTTACATCAGTCTCATAGGGTATTACGGACTTACTGTATGGAACACATATCATTTTGGCCAAACAATTTCAAGAGTTCAACTGGGAGGGACTGGGTCGTTTCAAGAAAACTTTTCTAACACGAGCCCAAAGGATCTTAAGCATTGCTCTGATACCAATATGTCACGTCCCGATTCCACAGAATCGATAATCGTCTCCCGGGTGTGATGCCGTGCGAGCGTAAGGCGTGCCCGCACAAGGCCTAGCATAACGATATATATAGAAATACAACAACAGAGTGCAGAAGTTAAAGAACACACATTGAAACGAAGAAAAGTTCATTTATTGATAATGTACATCTTTGTTACAAACTCTTGACTCAAAAGTAAAGGGGTGCTACGGGGCTTACAAGATGGATGCAAAATGAGATAGCCATTCCATACATTACATTCCTTACTAAAACTTGAAAGATAATAGACCTTCAAGGCGAAGCAATCGTCTTACCTCGGAGCTACATAGAGAGTGTGCACGAGCTCCGGAAGATTTGTACAAGCGCTCCAAAATAATGAATATGAGCATGTCAAAGTTTGGTGGACTGGTTGGGGGAAAGCTTCAGCTCCTCACTGCTTCGCCTTGGCTCGGGGAACCTGCTGCAACGAGGGTCAGTACTTCAAAAAGTACCTGTGAGGACGAGCTTACCCAACTCACCAAAATCGACACAATATTCATGTGAAGCAATAAAAAGTATTATTGTGGTCTTTCTATCTTTCCTTAGTTCAAGTTACAACATGCAATAGATATTAAATAACTGAAATAACATGCCACCGTTCAGTGACTTTTATCTGCCCATCTGAACCACCTGCACAAAACTTATCATGTCCTTTCCTGTCATGAAGACATAGTTAGCTTGCACAGTTTAAATATACATACACATGGGGTCACTGGCGTTATGAGCAATTATGGACTATTGTTCGGGTAGAAGGCGATGGTTGTAGACGCAAGTAGCTTGCCTGCTACAAGCCATCCCGCCTCCCGTGCTAGGCCATTGGCACGACTATACTGATGTTCCGCCTAGGATGAATCAGTTTCGGTGTCCCGACAACCGTTCGCAGGTACCCTATACTTAGTGCACAAGTTGTCTGTGACCATCACTACAACAAATAAGACTTACTATAGCAAATTTTTAATAGAGTTTGGGTCTGAACGTTATAAAAGACTATTAATAATAGGATGCATTTAAGAAATGCTATTAGAAATGCAAATTCATTCTCAAATTCGTTTCCCAGTGTAATTATTTTTGTTTTCCCCAAAAACTCAACAGCAACCCTCCTCTATTTTGACACCCCCTCCCAAAACTCCTGCTCTTGCTCTTGCTCTTCCTCTTCTTCTTCCTCTCGATGGGAGGACCCCGAAAACTCCTCCCCCTCTCTCTCTCTGGGGCAGCAGTACCGTCGCAGTCGTGCTCCCCACCACCAATATAAACCAAAATCTCCAAAATCCTTACCACCTCCCCCAAATTGATAAACCCTAAATGGTTTGGAGAGCGTCGAACGGGGCCAACCCCTTCTCCGTTGAACCCCCTCCCTCTGATAGACCCTCCACCGTCGGCGACGAGCTCTTCTCTGACCTCCCCATCTAGAAAGTGACGAAAGACGGTGTGCGACATTCAGAGGGTCTCGCTCCTACGCTCCCTCAAGGAGGGACATCCTCGGCGCGGCTATGACCGGCTCCGGAAAGACATTGGTTTTCGCCATCCTGGTACGATTCCCCTCCAGAAACCCTAGCTTTTGTTTCAATGGCATTATTTCTAGATTGTATCGAGTAGTTAAGCACGAGTATATTGTGGAAAGTTCTTATTTTGCATCCACCAAACCCTAGCTTTTGTTCGACGAATAACTGAGCAGGATGTAATGTGAAGAGTTTTGATTTTTGGTCAAGTTTTGCACGGACAGGAGGATATGACACAACATGAAATGTATGCTAACTATAAGGAGCTCTCTTTGGCCCTTGAGAAGATGTTTGGCTGCTTCAATATCGATAAGCGCCCTCTTAATTAGATGTGATGCTTAGGGAATTTTGGATATGTCTTTGGCATTTCGTTAGATCTGATTTAGTGTAATTAGTGGGTGTAATGATAAATTATGGTAGGTAATCGTCGAGAATTCTTGAACTAGGATTGGGTATGTTCGCACCTTTTATCTGGGGGGAAAAAGTTCTTACTTATTCCGCCGAATTTTATGGTGTACGAGAAGGTTAGTCTCTGCGAGAGACCGAAACCTGAATCATTTTAAAGCAAGTTAAAAAAATCAAATTCTATAGAAAATCTAATTGGAATGGGCCAAATTCTTACATATACCTGCAGTGATATTAATCTAATTATTCCTGACTAGTGCAGTATTGCATTACACTTATGTCCTTGCCTCTCAAGCAGACTAAAAGGACGAAACTGCTCATTGGTGTAATTTTTAAAGCAGACACGGTGACACTGACTTAACATCTTTTTTTAGGATGTGTCTTAAGTGTATTTTTGGTGTTTGTTTGTCACTCAGAACCTTAGATTTAGTTAGGGCTTTGTTTTGAGTATCAAAGTACATGGAAATCCCAGAAACTACATGGTGATACAAGTAAGTGAGGAAATTTGATCAAACCAATAATGTTGTCCTAAATGAAGACTCGCACAACCTGTTTTCTTTCCATGCTTAGTTGTTGTCATACTAACTGCCAGGTCACTACATCCTTTAACACTAATTTAATTTTCATATTATTAAATTGTGAATTTGAAAGTATTTTTGTCTTCTTCTTTTCCCCTGTATTGTTGGCAGGATGGATGGAATTTGGTCCTGCATGTCATAAGGGCCAGGAACATTTGATTCTGACTCCAACAGAGAAGGGACTACAGATACTTGAGGTTCATTTCTTGTGGTGTTCTTTTATTTTCTTTCCTTTTGTGAGTACTTCTAAGTTTATACGAATGGATAATAATTAGAAATGGGCCATGCCATGGAAGTGTAATTATTAATGAACACAGAGATCACTAATTTAGTTAGACACGATGATTTGTATTCCTATGAACTTTATTCCTAGGGATAAAATTTGTTGTCTGACAAATTTGTTGTCCTATACTTATAACTGATACTACGTAACTGATACTTGCATTGAACCATGATTTGGAGAAGAACGTTACCTGAGGCTGCAACGGAGATCCTAAAGAAATTTGGAAATTTTTTCCAGAGCAACATTAGGTAGGTATGTTCAGAATTCAAAACAACATACTGTGAAAGGTTAACCTGTCGTCTCCAGATGTTGGGTTAGCATAGTTAATAATAAAAGTTAATAGAAGCATTTTGATCGTTAAAATTTTAAATGATAACTTGGGATACTATTCTAAATATATAGAAAGTTACTGTCTCTCTCTCTCTCTCTCTCTCTCTCTCTCTCTCTCTCTCTCTCTCTCTATTATATATATTTAAAATTTAGATCTAAGAGATCACATGGATAATAACTTGGGATACTATCCTAAAATTTTAAATGATAACTTGGGATATTTTAAATGATAACTTGTTTTTTTTTAAGACCAATTTAGATGACTCCTGCTTTAAGGGGCATGGTTTATTTGAAGCTTACACGTAAGAATCAATTTGTATGCCCATAGATGTAAGTCATCCATCAATATTTACATCTAAGGGATCACATGAATAAAACCTCATTTGGAGGTTTCAGTCTTACTTACTGAGTGTTTAATGTAACCCTATACGAATGCTATTTTGAAGATTTTATTTTTGAACAGAACAATCTGAGAAGGTTTTCCTAGTCTTAAAACTGCATGATGCTAAATATAGGCTTTTGATGGCACTATACTATTTGCATGCCTGATACCACACATTTTGGTTTCTGATTCGAACTGAAAGGTTTGTAACAGAGCTTTTCTTAAGTCTTACATTACATTTAGTGTTCTCGTTTTAATTCTGAAGGCTTACAACAGATTATATAGGGTTGGGCAACAATTACCTTGATTTAGAGGCTACCTACCTAGTCATGTGGTTATTTAACTTGACAGTGTGATGTTGTTGAGGTTTCGTCATTTCCTTCATGCTTGTTATGTATCCAGCTATACACATGCTTACCTTTCGTTTTAGATGTTATTTGACCAAATTTATGTGTTTACTTTTCCAATTCTGTTTTTAACTGATGGGCTCTTGGACATGCTATAGTTGATATTATTACAATTATTCACTCCAAGTACTATGTTGATGTACTTTGGTTATTTTTAATCTACTCACTCTTTCAGGCTACAACAGAGTGATGAAACACCAATGGTCTGGGAAATGCTGCTTTACCTCTATGTCCTCTACTCACCAGATTGGCATTATAGGAGTACAATGCCAACTTTCCTCTTCCTCTATGGTGCTACCTTTGCTGTTGTCCATTCACTGGTGAGCTTTGGGATAGGATTTAAAGTTCACTATGTTGGCCTCTGTCTACTGTGTTCCTCAGATGTACAAGTATTACATACACACTGGTGAGCTTCTTGTATCAATTGTGTGAAGGAGTTCTATGGCAGTGAGCATTCCAAATGATAATAAGAAAGTGCACCAAGCGATCTAACAGCTTAAGGGAAAAAACAAACAAACCCTTGTTACAAAACAATCAATTATTCCAAATTTCCAATTCCTAATCCATTCCTAACACAGCAAGGATTCCTCAAATAAGTCCTCTTACAAGCAGTCTTCCAGGTGAAGGGGAAGTCAATTTGTCTTTCTTGATAAGTGAACGGTAGATTACAAATTGTTTTTTCTGACAAGTATACATTGAGGAAAGCACAAATGTACCTCTTAATGAATTGTCTTTGAGTAAAAGTAAAACTTACTTCCTCTGAAATCCTAGATACCAAAGTATGAATGATAATATTTTGTATAGGTAGGTCATGGTAAACTTGAGTTGTTTATTTGAAACGGCCATTTGCTACATCTTTTGACTCCAAAATTCTAAAGTTAGAGGAACGAACTTCATACTTTGATGAAAGTCACCTATGTTATGGGTTACGGAATTATTTTGTCACATTTCCAAAAGGTAATAGTCAGAGATTGAATTTACAAAATTATGTATCAAATATTCCAAATTATTTTATCCTTCTACATGGTCAACCTGTATCACTATGTAAACATCTCTTGCAGGTGAATATATAACAATCCGGTAGCATTAATGAAAGTCACATTATTAGATCACTGAAATGAAATAGCTTCCTTGTTTTGATGTCTAGTTAATCATGGCTTAATACAATATTCAAATTAGCTTTTGTCAAGGTAATATTTCTCAATATTTGAGTGCTGCATTTTCTGCTTGTACATAAGTCACATCCAAGAAAGGAACGCCTGGTTTCCTGCATACCCAGGTGGCAATAGCAATCTCCTGTGGTCTTATAACATGGTTCTAGTGGAAATAGTTCAAATTAATGTTTTTCTAAATACATAATGCATGAATTGTATCATGTAGGTTGTAGCCTTTATTATTTCTTATTAGGTGTTTACTACTTTTATTGTTCCCCTTTGTGTGAACAGTCATTTTTCTGTATTTAACATGGTCATAGATATGATATGTAAAATTTAGATTAAGATAGTTATTTGCAGAAAGTCTCTTACTACAAAGCCACCGGCCCCTTCATTGTTGCTTCTCCAAGTAAGTAAACTATAGTAACATATACAAATGACTAGGTTTGCTTCGCCTTTGAATTTAGCATGGAAATTAGTTCTAATATAAACCTTTACTAATTTGGCAGGAGGTCCAATCAAAGTTGAGGATTTGCATGATCATTGTAGTGGGAGAGCGGTTTGCTTAATTGAGTCGAGTTGAGCTGAGATAAGTTTTGAGGACGAGACAGATATGGAAGAGCCGAAGTGATAGTAGCCGCAACGAGAAGGGAGGATAGTTTTTGATACCATTTACAAATTGTTTACTTTTGGATATGCATTAGGTTGACTGAATTGTACATGTATTATTTTGTTAACTCTCAGTAAGCACTTGCATTTTGGTATTTGTATATGTAAGAATGAAATTGTTATGATATAAATACAAATTTTGCAAAATTTTCATGGTTTTCTAGTCAATTTGAATTCTATGTACATCTTGATTGTTTCGTTGAAATGTAAAAAAATATGGATTGTTTACAACATTCAAACAGGGTATCATTGTAATAGAAAATGTTATAAAACGTTTGAAATTGTGATGCTCACAGCAGGACTATAGTGTTCTGTAATGCTAATGCTTAATAGCGTTCACAAATATTACTCAGTATCACAAATATCACACATAAATACTATGGGTTAATAGCGTTCCTAAGTGCTATAATACTATAGCGTTTTCTATCTACAACGTTCTTGTATGCTATAAGTTAATAGCGTTCCTAAGTGCTATAATACTATAGCGTTTTCTATCTACAACGTTCTTGTATGCTATAGGTTAATAGCGTTCCGTTATAGCATTCAGAACATTATACCAAGGCAACAACGTTCATAAACGCTATATTGTTATAGCTTCCTGATACTATAGCGGGGGCAATTGTAGCGTGCAGAATACGCTATGGCAAGGATCCTATAGCGTTCTAGGCATGCTATTATATGCCTTATTTGTTGTAGTGCATGCGACGTATAAAATTAAGTTATCAAACGAAGTATTTCAAGACAACACGAACGAAACATAAGGATTCAGCATAATTCCATAGTAGAGACTACTTGTTCAAGTGATCACATTACAGGTTATGCACTACTCATTGCACAGTTATAGATGAATGAATTCTAGCTACAATTGAAACACAAAAATAGATACATGCATAGCGGACAAGCACGCACAATATGATCGTTAGGTGATTTTGTGTGACAAGCATCAAGTGTTCCAAGTTTACTACTTATTATCTTGACTCAATTGTTATTATTATGGTATTGTTGATCGGAACGCACAAACGAGTCAGATTATTAGGAGTGAAGACTTAGAAGAAGGGAGCTAATCGAAGATAAGGCCACTCATAAGTTGGTGAATCTGGGAAGAGAAAGGGAAGATCTTCAAGACTGCTCGCGCGTCGCCTACTCGATCACTTACACGCATCAACATATGATCAATATCTCCTGCCTTGGTCTCCCAGAGTTCGATACAAAATGCGAAGTTCAAAGAACGAAGGCAATAAAATCCATCGAAACAGTTCAAGAAAATGCAAGTCACAAAACCAAAAAGAAAGCAACCAAGCGGCATCGAAAACGGGCAAAGAAACCAGCACAACGGAAAGGCCCCTCGCGACTCTGCCGTCGAGTCCTTCTTTGAGTCACGATCCTCTGAATGTGGGACTTGATTCCTAAGAAACCAATACATAACGAGGAAAGGATCTTGATTCAATCTGTCCCGATTGAACAATACCAAGTATTTCTTAACCATGCTCCCCGAAATGGGAGAATGGGGTACTACATCTTGTACAACAATAATTGATTACAATCTTGTGGCAACTAGAATGCTGATATTTAGGGAGCACCATTACAGGCACGGAGGACTCCCTTTCAAGAATCTAAGTACAATAATTCTGGTAAAGTATAACTGTGGAGATCTAATATGTGGTTAATTACTTTACTCCTTTGACTACTAGACACCAAGAAGAGATGCTTTGGAAACACTTGAACGATTTCGGAGAATCTATCAACGAGAAAGCTTTGGCAATACTTACACGAAGAGCTTATGTTCTTCTTCTCCTTCGTTCCTCCGCTTAATGGATAGGCTGATCCCATATTTATAATATTTTATGCTGGAAATGGTTATCTGTGTGCACGCGTACGCACGAGCAATATATATTGTGTTTGCTGCGGTACGCGTATATTTTGAAGACATATAGCCCATGTTCTGGATAGTAGGTGCACAAATTACTGATGATTTGACACGTGGCTTCCTATACAAGGAAGGCTCAGGTCATGGAGGCAGTTATTTGTATATTGTTTACGAGAAACATGACATGAGAAATATCTCATCATAACCGTTTACCATATTGTTGGAGAGTAACATCCATACCGGCGTACTTTGAAGAGGATAGCCATGTTGGCCTACTTTGAAAAAGATAGCCATAGTGGCATATTTTAGCTGTAATATGAATGTTGGCGTACTCAAGTTGAAGAACCAATGTTGGCGTATTCAGTGAGTGTTAGCACTGTCGGCGTATTGTTGCTAAAGCATCAATGTTGATGTATTCAAAAGCGATAGCATCAACGACGTAGTCTATTTGAAATTGCACTATTGGTGAACAATAACAAAGTAGCATTGGTGGCGTACACGAGCTGAGATATAAACTTTGGTGGTTAAACAACAACCTGGGTCTGCGCCAAGAAATCCTCTGCATTAAATGACTAATCTTCTCGACCACTGTGTCAATGGCGACTTTGTTTGACATGGTAATGTCAGCATACGACATCAAGGATGACCTGCTGGCGTACTCTGGTGAAGAGAGTGCCAGGCCCCAATTCCGCAGATTCGATAATCGTCCCTCGGGTGTGATGTCGTGAGAGCGTAAGGCACGCCAGCACAAGGCCTAGCATAATGATATATATAGAAAAACAACAGCAAAGTGCGAAAGTTAATGAACACACATTGAAATAAAGAAAAGTTCTATTTATTTGACAATGTACATCTTTGTTATAAACTCTTGACTCAAAAGTAAAAGGGTGTCGCACGAGCTTACAAGATGGACACAAAATGAGATAGTCGTTCCATACATTACATCCCTTGCTAAAACTTGAAAGATAATATACCTTCAGGCGAATATATCTCCTTGCCTCGTAGCTGCATAAAGAGTGTGCACGAGCTCTGGGAGATTTGTACAAGTGCTCCAAAATCACGAACACGAGCACATCAAAGTTTGGTGGATTGGTTGGGGGAAAGTTTCAGCTCCTCGCCGAGTCACCTTGGCTTGGGGAACCTGCTGCAACGAGGGTCAGTACTTCAAAAAGTACCGGTGAGGACGAGCTAACCTAACTCACCAAAATCGACACAATATTCATGTGGGCAATACAAATTATTGTGGTCTTTCTATCTTGACTTAGTTCAAGTTACAACATGAAATAAATATAAAATGACTGAAATAACATGACACCGTTCGGTAACTTTATATATCCGTCTGAACCACCGAAACAAAACTTACCATGTCCGTACCTGCCATGAAGACATGTTAGCTTGCACAGTTTAAATATACATACGCATGGGGTCACTAGCGTTATGAACCATTATGGACTATAGTCCTGGTAGAAAGACCACAATAACAAACATACACATGGGGTCACTGACGTTATATGCGATGGTTGTAGACATAGATAGCTAGCCCGCTACAAGCCAATCCGCCTCCCGTGCTAGCCATTAGTACGACTATACTAACGTTTCGCCTAAGACAAATAAGTTTCGCTGCCCCGCAACCGTTCGCAAGAACCCTACACCCTGTGCACAAGTTATTCGTGACCATGCGACGTCTAAAACTAAGTTATCAAATAAAGCATTTCAAGATAACATGAACGAAACATAAGGATTCAGCATAATTCTTTAGCAAAGACTACCTGTTCAAGTAATCACATTGCAGTTTATGCACTACTCATCTCACAGTTATAGATGAATGAATTCTAGCTACAACTGAAACACAAAAATAGATACATGCATAGTGGGACAAGCACACACAATATGCTCGTTAGGTGATTTTGTGTGACAAGCATCAAGTGTTCCAAGTTTACTACTTATTATCTTGACTCAGTTGCTATTATTATGGTATCGTTGATCGGAACGCACAAACGAGTCAGATTATTAGGAGTGAAGACTTGGAAGAAGGGAGCTAATCTAAGGTAAGACCACTCACAAGTTGGTGAATCGGGAAAGGGAAAGGGGAGATCTTTAAGACTCCGCTCGCGCGTCGCCTACTCAATTACCAGCACGCAACGCATCAACAGATGATCAATATCTCCTGCCTCGGTCTTCCAGAGTTCGATACAAAATACAAAGTTCAAAGAATGAAGATAATAAAATCCATCAAAACCGTTTAAGAAAACGTAATTCACAAAACCAACAAAAAACTAACCAAGCGGCATCGAAAATGGGCAAAGAAACCAGCGCAACGGAAAGGTCCATAGCGACTCTACCGCCGAGTCCTTCCTTGAGGCACGATCCGCTGAATGTGGGACTTGATTTCGAAGAAACCAATCCATAACGAGGAAAAGATCTTGATTTAATCTGTCCCGATCGAACTATATCAAGTATTTTTTAGTCGCGCTCCTTGAAAAGGGGAAACGAGGCAGTACAGAGATCTCACATGTGTACTTAGATAAAGTAGCATCATTTTGTGTATTGAAGTGGAGTAACCCCCTGGCGTTCAGAAATGGAGTAACAACCTTGGCGTACTGAAATGGAGTGACAACCTTGGCGTACTAAAATGGAGTAACAACCCTAGCATACTGAGACAGGGTAAACATTTTAGCATACCAGGATGAAACAACAGCTTTATTTGGTCGTTAAATGACTATCTGGATCTGCGCGCCCAGAATTCCTCTTCATTTAATGCCTTGATCTCTTCGGCTGCGGTGCTGGCATGTTAACTGTCAGGTTGATTGCATTAAATATTTTAGGAGGAAAAGGTCACAACCATGATACGCAGGTGAGAAGAACACCAATGTTTGTATGCTGTTATGGTGAAGTATGCTACTGAGGTATGCCACTACTTTGAAAGCATACTAAGTACACCATTGAGGTAATATACCTGGTGTACGACACTATTCTCCTGATGAGTAGTACGCAACTGTCCCTTTGAATGTAGTATCCTTCGTAGGCGTACTTTTTATGCTTCTATAGCGGGCGATCCCTCCTTTGTCGCAGCTCACCATTTTGGTGGGACAGAAGCCGACCCCGTCGACGGGTCCCCTTCTTAGGCCACCGCTGAGCACTCCACTACCGCATTGATGCCCGGGGGAAGATATGAGCGAGCCTTTTGGATGACGTAGGGTGTCGCATCCAGCTTAGTCCCGAGAATGAAGCTTCGCTCCGGGTTATAGCCCGTAGATAAGTTGTTCGCCGAGCAATAGAACTTCACAACAGCTTACAAGATGTGCGTATCAGGTTTTCACAAAGGTGCGATAAAGCGTGCTCGAGTACATTCGGTATTATAGTACTGCCACGCCCAGGCTCCATTAAGGAGACTCCCATCATATCCCAGACCAGAGTTGGGAGTACCTAACAACAACTGGCTATCGCCAAATTGGCGAGAAAATTGACTCGACAGATACGGCTCAGAAAGACTTTATTTCTGTTCTGGCACACCAGGTGGGAGGGCCGGATAGACAACCAGTGGAAATCTTTTTTCGACAAACTGGAGGACCCGGTCCCACCGTCCGTGAGATACTCACCCTCAACAAATCCCACGTAAGAGGGAGGTATCACGAAGAAGTCGTAGCCGTTCATGTAGCTCAATACCTTCTGACAGACAGATACACCTGAGTGAAGTCACTTCATCCTACGATAACAAAAAATAAAGGCATCCCCCTCCAGGGTATGCTCCTTTATCCTAGGGTTCATTATAACCGGGTGGTGTAGTATTAACCAACCCATCAGATAGTGGTAAGGTAACTCCACCCGAGCGAAGTCACCGCCACCTCCTCCAGGCTTTGTCACCTTCTCCACAAACTTTTGTAACCCCCGGTGGATGTCACTGACCATCGCAGGAAGGAGAGCGACCTTATTGCCAAAAGCAAGATTTACAGCCGACAAGAAAAGGTTCCTGCTCACTCTTTCCAGTAACCCCGATCCTCCCGGAATAATGCATTTGCAAAGCCATATCATCAAGTAGCCCGCTATTGTCGCCTGCGGGGATAGGTTGAACATGTCATGGGCAAAATATATGTAGATCTCGGTGTCGGGCTCCCCGAACGCGTTGACCTTGGGTTTCTTCTCACCTAAGGGTATTACCAGAGCTTGTAGATCCTCCAGTATGAAAACCTGGTGGGTGGTGAAGTGGACCTTCTTCTGGCCTACCGTATGCTCCGTAAAAAGATACTTCTTCCAAATAGTAACATGAGGGGAAGCCCTCGTCTTGTCCAGGCGTTGACACCTTTGGTGGTGTCACAACAGCTCCTTATATACTACCATCATATCTAGCTCCTTCGCCTCCAAGGCTATAAGCTCCTCATTGCAAGGAGTGTACTCCTCATACGGTTTCGTTCCCCATGAAAGCTTAGAGATCTCATACATTTCATGCAAGGCCAAGCCCATTTCCCCGTAAGGCGTAAAAAATGTCCCGGTGTAACAGTTGTACTTCTCAACTAGAGCGAGAAAGAAATGATGATTCACTTCCACTCCGTACTGGGTAGCCCTCAGGGCATAATACAACCCCAGCTCCTTGAAGACTGCCTCATACTTCCCGAGCATCCATAAAGTCAGGTTATGCCATTCACGATAATTGTGAGTCCAGCTGGTGACCCGAATAGAACCGGATGAGTATTAAAGGTTATTCTCTAAACGGTGGTTCACAAGAGTGGATGCACCAAAAGCTAATAATTTGGGGCCAACATCGCTGAGTAAATTGCCATGACGTAAAACCTACAGGGAATAGATGGTTCGTCACTGACGTATCCAAAAATATCCCTTTGATTAGTGCTCAATTGGGCCCTAAAATGACCAGTTAGCATTCCGCCTTGCGTGGGTGTAAGCTCCCAATTCATTCTCCTCTTCGAGGCCAGACACGTAAAGGCTGAGAGTGGCAATTGGTGGTCGATGTTGGGGATGTACATGTTTAAGTCATTTGCCTCAAAGTATCAATCCTCCTTGAATTTTAGAATCTTTTCTTCAATAGAGATCACCTTATCCCCGAACATGAATTGGGGCTTAAAGAAATACTCTTCAGATCCGTCCGCCACTGAGATCATGCCCGAGTCCATATGCCATTGGTTAAAAATGTAGTCCTGTTGCTTAATAAGCTCCATCCATCTCGAGGGCTGGCCCTTCTCAATACGGGCCTTCACCGGATTGACCACATCCTCGGTAAAGTCCAGCCCCAATAGGCATAGGATGGACTGAAGATGATCTCTCCCAAGAAAGGCACGACTCAAGTGGATTATCAGCCTCACATTTTTAATCAAGGGTAGTTTGGTAATTGACATGGGTATTTTATTTTAGGATTGATTTTATTTAAATATTATGCATGTATGATTAATTAATTATTGTATTATTTAATTATTGTTAGATGCTAGATTATTTTAGACTTATGTAGTGGACCTAACTATTTAATTAGATGCATGAACCCAATATTTTAGTTTAGTTTAGATTGAGCCCAAGAATTAGGCCCATGGATTAGGAGGATGAATTAATTAGTGAAACCATTAGACTAGAACCTTCCCTCCTTAATTAATTTCTTCATGAGAGGCCCCAAGGGGTATTTTAGAAATTTTACATAGCATGGAGCGGGGTATATGGCCGGCCACATGCAAGGAGGAGAGAGGAATCATTCACTTCATAATTTTTATTCCCTTTAGATTTACATTTTCTCCTTTCTAATTTTCTTCATTCCCTCATCATATTCTCACCAATTTCTTCACAAATTCTTTCCCTATTTCTCAATTGAGGCTACAATAACAAGGATCTACAAGAAGAAAGTAAGGAGCAACAAGGAGGAGCTACTTTCTACATTTGGGGATTTTCATTGGGAATCCATCTCCCAATAGGTACATTTTAATTTTTCCTCTTCTAGTAGACTCTAAATATGAGATTTAATCATGATAAATCATCCCACATGCATAGGCTACCCATAGAATTTGGTTTTAAGTTCATATGAGACCTATGGTGGAAGTTATGTGTATTTTTATGTCAATTTTGGGAGAATTTCGAGATTGGCACATGTGGTGTTTGTCAATTGGTCAAATAGATCAATATGACATATAATTTCTTGTTTGTGACTAGTGTCGTGTCCATAATTGGGTACGTGTAGGCCGTATCTCGTCAATTTGGCGATACAAGTTATTTTTTGAAGTTTTCCTCTGACACGGGAATTTGTGCATATCAATTCTTGACATGGACACACAGTTATTATTATTGTTTGTATTAGTCATAATTAGTATTATTGACTTGCTCGTGTCCTTTGGGATACGTTTGGTTGTTGGGTGGAGTCGTATCGCAAGCGTATCATAGAATTAGTGTGATATGGGTGCGATGCACTCCACGTATTTGGTTTATTGCTCTTATATATATATATATGTGTGTGTGTGTGTGTGTGTGTGTGTGTGTGTGTGTGTGTGTGTGTGTGTTTATATATATATTTGTGTGAGCGTATATATGTATCTATATACATTGATAGGTTGAGATACTTATTGATATATATACATATATGTGTAGTGTGTGTGTGTGTGTATATATATATATATATATATATATAGATTTATAGAGTTATATATTTAGAAGTATATGTATATATGTATGTGAGCAGTGGTTGTATTTGTGTGTGTGAGTGTGTGAGCTAGTGAGTGAGACTGCACAGTGCCAGCAAGGGGGACTCGGGCATGCTCAGCAGGGAGCAAATGCTTCCAGTCCAGCAGTGAAGTGGCTGCACAAGGAAGGAGCAACATGCTATGCACATTGACAGCAAGAAGCGGGATCAGGCCACAACAAGTACAACTTCAGTTCAGCAAAGAGGGACTATCGAGCAGTTGCTATGCAACTGAAGGTGCAACAACTCATATAGCACAGCAAGGAGGATGCTGCACTGTGCATTCGTGCACAATAATGTGCACAGAAAACTTCAGTACAGGGGCAGTGCATTCAACATGAGGTATCAGTACCAGTCGTGCACAACCAACTGAAGGTGCAGCAGCTCGTATAACACAGCAAGGAGGATGAAGCACTGTGTATTCATGTACAACAGTGTGCACAGAAACTACAGTACAGGGAACAAATGTACAACATTGGAAGAAGCAAGGTATCACTGTATCAGTTTAGTTTCCAGGTTTAGTAACAGTGAGGTATTGGGTACTTGAGTTTGGGTAATGGTTTAGTTAGAATAGTTAAGAGTAATAGTTAGTTAATAGTTAGTATAAATAGATAGTTAGTTGTTATGTGTTAGATATGTATACTAATACATATATGTTATGCTAGTGGATTGGGTAAGAGCTAGTGTAGTATATATATACTAATAGGTAATGTATGTTAATGGTTAGCTATATTAGCTATATGTATATATGTATGTATTATATTATAGATAGTTTCTATTTTTGTATTGATATCTATTTAAGTAATTGGTATATACTAGCATATAGAGTATTGGGGGTTCTATATATATTAGCTATACTCCAAGAAATTATATCTTCTACCAAGACATTTACCGAGCATGAGAAATTAAACAAAAAGCTGCAGAATTAGCCTATTTCTTGCGAGTACCCAGAATCATTTTTTGGCCTACACCCTTTATCCCAAGTTTTGGATCGAACTAATCCATTGACACAAATTGTTCACGGACGAAAACTGAGTTAACGACCTGAATCCATTATATATGCAAAATTCAGAGACTCAATAGAATTTTCTCAATCCTTTTTTCTGTCGTTAAGGTGGAAGCCATACAAGGGTTTTGCTGGGCCTGCTCTAGGGACCTAAAAGATCAAATGAAAGAAAATAATATATAGACAAGTAAATCCCTTACGAGTTCCAAAGTAATCAACAAATTCTTATATAGCTAGAACGTCCCTTACAAATTGTGGATACTAATTTATTAAGAATCAATCGAATTGAAGCTATAGCGTCATCGTTGGCTGGAATCGAAATATCTGCGAGATCTGGATCACAATTTGTATCAATTAAACAAATCGTTGGAATCCCTAAAATGACACATTCTCGAAGGGTCGTATACGACGAGAACACCAAAAAAACCAAATTCAGCTCTACGTAAGATAGCCAAAGTAAGGTTGAGCAATCGACATGAAATATTTGCTCATATTTCGGGGGAAGGTCATAATTTGCAGGAAGATAATCTATTTGATTCAGAAGGAAAGAACTTGATTTTGAATTACCTTGGGATACCAAGGTAATGTCAAGGTATTGGGTCAATACTCAAGGTATTGGGTTTGAGTATCGGGATAGGTGTGAGGTAGTGCGATATGCATTGTTACAAGACCAAGGTATTCTATTTTTATTTGATTGGTTAAGTATTATGTTTATTGACTTGTATATATATCTAAACTATTATTTTCATATATTGAAACTTGCATATCTTGGGATACGGCTTTTTGAGTGTCTCTTAGTATCTTAGATTAGTTAGTACAGTTTAGTTTCATAGTGCATTGACCTAGTATCTTAGTGTTAGACTCTTGCAACCTAGAATTAGTCGATTTGACTTAAAAATGGCTTTATGACTTAGAATTGCATCAATTTAATTTATTTTTATTCCTGAACCTTGTATTGATGCAACGTACCATATATAGGTCTATGTGACACCAACTTGGGCATCGAGAGACACACCTTGCTTAGGACTTCAGGCGAGTACATTTCTCTGATAGTTTTTAATTCATAATAGTGTATATATGCATGTTCTAGAATTGTATACTTGATTCTGACACAGTAATTTCACAGACTTGTCCTACATGGATCCCGTCAGGAGATGTTATCCCCTACCGTGTTCAACGGGTACTCATGTACATGTATTTCATCGTATATATTGGGTATTGATTTATATTTTGTGTTCACACACTGCTCGTTTTCAGTGTGCTTATTCGTGTACACCCACAGCTCGTATTCAGTAGTTATTATATTCGTGTACACCCCCTGCTCTTGTTCAGTAGTCATATTCGTGTTCGTAGCGTGTCGTGATTGGATCCATTAGTATTAGTTGGGGATGGGAGAGTAGGAGTTGATTATGTGATCAAAGCCTCATTGTTCATCGTGTACATTCTGATTACATACCACGTCTTGCCTTATTGATCATATTCACCCAAACTGATCACATAATAAACTTGTATTCTGAGGCACATTAGTTAGATTGCAATCATTTCATCATATTGCAGATATTATATTGTTGTTCTATATTCTCGTACATTACCTGTATATCTATTGTTCATTCATTCATATGTTTAGTGATCTTGTATTTCAGTTATATTATCTGTTTTATATGCTCGATTATGTTATTGAAACCGCTTTCAGAGGTATGTGCTTTGCTCCAATCCGGACTGGATATATTTTTCCAGATGATTGGCTTTTATAGCAGTGTCCTACATTCTACGGGCCGTAAGACGACGTACCTTTAGAGGATACTCCTATAGACCAGGAGGACTTAGTTACAGAGCCCGAGGAGGTCTAGTTATTTGTGTTGGCATGTATTAGACTATTATATTTGTGGAGATTCATAGTTTGTATATTATTTCAGATTGTGGTTTGTATCTTATTCTTTCCTTCGCTATTCCATTCGTACTTTATCTTTCTTAGTTTGTTTTATGATTGAGATTAGTTATACTTGTGAGATACCATATTGTTCCTCCGTTTGGAGTTGAGAAGATTGACATGTACCATATTATATTGTTGAGATGTTAGATAGTTAGAAATGACCCAGAAAGCGTTCTACCGCCGATGCTGCGGCGTAGGCTGGGAACCACGTACTCGTGCCCGAATATCCGGATGCGGGTCGTGACACATTTTTTAGTGGTGGCCCATACAGGTCTAGATTCATAATTTAGCGATTCGTAGTGGTGCTCGTCTAGAGTACTGCTACGAGCCTATTTTAGGAAATAGGATTTAGGCTAAGAGTTTACTCAATCACAACTATGAAGCATTCCAAAAATATGTTTTACAAATCCTTATCTATTTAATATTTGCTTTACTTTGAATAAAATTATGTCCTTCTTTGATGATATCGTATCATATTCAATATTGATTCCTTATTTCAATCTATCTTCAGGATGCCGCCGAAGACGCGTTCCCAGCGCTCAGGTACCGCGACAACACGGTTAGTCACTTCATCACCCATGAGGGCAGAACCCTCAGACGATGGTCAGCACCTACGTTCAGGAGGTCAGCTTCACCGGTCCAGGTGGGCGTATCTGCAGCAGCTTTCGGAGGTGCTCCACATCCAATATAGAGGACAATGCAGACAATTTCTAGGGATCTTCCACCCCCACCACCTACAGTTTATCAGACGCAGATATTCGCGCTCTTTCAGCAGATAATGGAGGCGCAGCAGCGTTAGTCAGAGGTCCTGCGACAAAGCATGGAGAATGCTCACCAGATCGCGCTTGCAGCAGTTGAGAGAGCTACTTCAGTCCAGCCACAAATGGTACTACCTCAGTTTATTCCTCTACAGCCAAGGCCCGGGACCATCATAGACTTCAAGAGGATGGGCCCGAAGGACTTCAGAGGCACAGAGGGGATCCATTATGCGAATGATTGGATCGAGGACATCGAGCAGAACCTGCGGCTGGCGCATATCCCAGAGATGTTACAGATAGAGGCAGCGGGGTGCATGATGTTCGACATTGCTTTGATATTATTCCGGACAGACCCCAAGATTGCAGTACCAGGGCTCACTTGGGAAGCATTCAAAGAGCTTTTCAAGGAGAAGTTCTTCCCAGACGTAGCTCTGACATCTTTGGAGAGCCAATTCCAGTACCTCGTCCAGGGAGGTATGTCGGTAGACGAGTATGTGGCGGAGTATTGCCGACTAGGTCACATCGTGGAGGGACAGAACCCCAGAGGTAGAGCCAGGAAGTTCAGGAAGGGCCTGAACCGAGAGGTCAAATCCCACACAAACGATCCTACCGCCACCTTCGAGGAGATTCTGAGATAGGCACAACGGGCGAAGGATGACTTAGAGCTTGGCTCTAAGAGGCCGAAGGACACCGGAGGATCCACTACCAACACGGGTCCAACAAAGAGGCCTTATTTCCAACAACAGCACCAGAGGTACTACCATCATCAGAGGCAGCAGTATCATGGGCCAGCTAGAGCGCTGGCACAACAGATGCACCAGATCCAGAGGGCAGCAGTTCCTTGCACTTTCTCTAAGAAACAAGGACATGGATGGGATGCATGCAGGATGAGACTAGGCCGATGCTTATTTTGCGGATCAGGAGATCATCAGTTGAGGGCTTGTCCTAAAGTCCCAACTCATCCAGTTCAGGCGGAGGTCAGGCACAGAGAGCACCCGCTAGACCACCAGCGGGACAGCAGAGAGGACCTCTACCACCACAGCAGCAGCAGTTTGCTCAGCATCAGCAGCAGAGAGGTGCGCAGCGACATGAGCGAGCTTTTTCCTTGACTATCGAGGAGAATGAGCCTGTTGGCGATGTTATCTCAGGTTCAGTTTATCTCGATTCCTTTCCAGCTCATGTTTTATTCAATTTTGGTACTTCTCATAGTTTTGTATCTGTATCTTTTGATTTGAGGCATCGTCTTGAGTCTGAACCGTTGGTGAGGACTTGCAAGATTACGATCGGGGGTGGCATTATCCTGGTCAGTGATGTTTGCAAGAACCAGAGAGTTTATTTGGGAGACCGAGAGTTAAGCGTATGTTTACTCGTAATGCCACTTCCGAGTTACGATATAGTACTCGAGATGAATTGGTTGAGTAGGCATCATGCTAGTATCGATTGTCATGGAGGCAGAGTTTTATTTCAGTCGCCAGAAGATCCAGAGTTTGAGTTCGTCAGAGGAGCAGCAGGACAGAGCAAAGGCGACTTCTGTGGAGCTTTGGTAAAAGAGCAGTAGCCGCCACATCCGTTGATTGCAGAGTTCATGGATGTCTTTCTAGAGGAGTTGCCGGGGTTGCCGTCGGACAGAGATGTGGAATTCTTTATAGATTTGGTGCCAGGCGCAGAGCCGATATCTCAGCACGTCTATAGAGTAAACAACAGTGAACTGGCAGAGTTAAAGAAGCAGGTGGATGAGTTGCAAGACAAGGGCTTTATCCGTTCTAGTTCATCACCATGGGGTGCTCCGGTACTTTTTGTACCAAAAAAGGATAGGTCGGTACGTATGTGTATCGACTACAGGGCACTTAACAACCTCACTATCAAGAACAAATATCCGTTGCCGCGGATTGATAACTTGTTTGACCAGTTGAGCGGAGCGAAGGTATTCTCAAAGATAGTCTCAAGGTCAGGGTACCACCAAGTGAAAGTAAAGAAGGAAGACATCCTGAAGACAGCTTTTAGGACTCGTTATGGGCAGTTCAAGTTCTTGGTGATGCCGTTTGGGTTGACCAATATCTCGACAGTATTCATGAACCTGATGAACAAGGTGTTTCATCAGTACCTATATCAGTTTGTTGTAGTCTTCATTGATGATATTCTGATATATTCGAAGACCCCAGAGGAGCAGGAGCAGAACTTAAGGATAGTTCTGGAGACCCTCAGTAAGGAGAAGCTGTATGGCAAGCTATCAAAGTGTGAGTTCTTCCTTGATAAGGTTGAATTCCTCGGGCATGTTATTACAGGAGATGGAATCTCAGTGGACCCGAAGAAGATTTCAGCGGTTGAATCGTGGTATACCCCGAGTTCAGTAGAAGAGATCAGGAGTTTTCTTGGATTGGCAGGCTACTATCAGAGGTTTGTTGAGGACTTTTTCAGACGTGCAGAGTCGATGACAAGACTAACCAGGAAGGACGTGGAGTTCGTCTGGACTGAGGATTGTTAGTCAGCATTTAAGGAGCTGAAGAAGAGGTTGACTACAGCTCCAACCTTGACATTTTCATCAGGAGCAGGAGGATTTTTCATATACAGTGATGCATCAGGTAAGGGTTTGGGTTGTGTATTGCAGCAGCATGGAAAGATGATTGCCTATGTTTCAAGGCAATTACGCCCGCATGAGAAGAACTACCCTACCCATGACTTGGAGTTGGCAATAGTTATCTTTGCTCTTAAATTGTGGAAACACTACTTGTTTGGAGAGAGAGTAGAGATCTTCACATACCACAAGAGCTTGAAGTATGTGTTTACACAAAAAGAGCTCAACATAAGGCAGCGATGATGGTTGGAGTTGATGAAGGACTTCAACATTTCTTTGCAGTACCATCAAGGGAAGGCCAATGTAGTCACGGATGCCTTGAGCAGGTATCTCGTGGATATGTACTTGACGAGAGACAGACATTTATTGGCCGATCTTGACAGTTTGGGCATTGAGGTATTAGTTTCTAGAGTCGCAGCACAGATGTGGGGACTTCAGGTACAGTCAGAGCTGATAGATCGGATCAGATCCTGATAGTACGAGGATGAGTCTCTGAGGAGCATCAGAGCACATATCCAATTAGGGTTGGCAGAAGAGTTCAGCATCGTAGATGATGGATCATTGCGGCACGGTACCAGATTATGTGTACCGAGTGGAGCATTGCACGAGAAGATTCTACATGAGGCGCATCGATCTCAATACTTTATGCATCCAGGTGCCAACAAGATGTATAGAGACATGAGAGAGCATGTATGGTGGTATGGTATGAAGCAGGAGGTAGCTAGCTTCGTATCCAGGTGCTTGGTTTGCCAGCAGGTAAAGACGGAGAGACAGAGGCCAGGTGGATTGCTTCAGCCTTTACCTATTCCGGAGTAAAAATGGGAGTATATGACCATGGATTTTGTTTCAGGACTTTCGCGTTCTCCAGGAGGTAAAGATGCGATTTGGGTCATCGTGGACAGGTTGACCAAATTAGCCCACTTTCTGCCATTCAAAGTGGGTACATCTACGGAGTATCTTGCGGAGATGTATGTGCGACAGATAGTCAGATTGTACGGTGTTCCAGTGAGCATAGTCTCGGATCAGGATAGTCGCTTCACGTCCCACTTCTGGAGGAGTTTGCAGCCTAGCTTGGGCACTCAGCTCAAGTTCAGTAACGCATATCACCCTCAGACTGACGGGCGGTCGGAGATGACTATTCAGACTCTCAAGGATATGCTACACACCTGTGTTTTGGATCTTGGAGGTTCTTGGGAGGATCATATTCACTTGGTAGAGTTTTCATACAACAACAACTACCAAGCCAGTATCGAGATGTCACAATTTGAGGCATTATATGGACGTAGATGCCATACTCCGTTATCATGGGATGATGTTGGTGAGAGAGCTTTGTTGGGACCAGAGATGGTAGTGGATGCAGTTGAGAAGGTGAAGCTCATCAGGGATAGACTTCGAGTGGCGCATAACAGGCAGCGGCATTGGGCTGATAGCCAACGGAGACCTTTGTTTTGTATTGCTTGTGATTGATTGTTGTTTTGTTAGAGTGCTAAGGTTGCGTTTCTTGTTAGGTTGGCGGTCTGGTTTTTTAAGAATTTCTTTGACACGTGGCATGATTCATTTCGGTGGAGGCAGAAAGCTTAGTCCGCGATTCATCGGACCTTTCAGTATTCTTGAGAGGGTCGGTGCAGTTGCATACAGACTAGACTTACCTTTCGCATTGGAGGGAGTGCACAACGTATTTCACGTATCGCAACTGAGACGGTATGTGGCAGATCCCAGTCATGTGTTGGATCACTCGGAGATAGAGGTGGGCCTTACTCTTAGCTATCCAGAGCAGCCAGTTGAGATTCTGGATCAGAGAGAGAAGGTGCTGAGAAACCAGATAATTTTTTTGGTGCACGTCGCGTGGAGGCATCACTCGCCAGGAGAGAGTACCTGGGAGCGAGAGGCCGAGATGTACGAGCGAAATCCATATCTGTTTGAGCCGTGAGGTATAATTCTTTCTTGCATTGTATTGTTTGCTTTTGGTAGTTACTTTCTTCCTTAATTTTGAGGACAAAATTTTCCTAAGGTGGGTAGGATTCTCACCCTCAAATTTTCAATCAAGGGTAGTTTGGTAATTGATATGGGTATTTTATTTTAGGATTGATTTTATTTAAATATTGTGCATGTATGATTAATTAATTGTTATATTATTTAATTATTGTTAGATGCTAGATTGTTTTAGACTTGTATAGTGGACCTAACCATTTAGATTAGATGCATAAACCGAATATTTTAGTTTAGTTTAGATTGAGCCCAAGAATTAGGCCCATGGATTAGGAGGATGAATTAATTAGTGAAACCATTAGACTAGAACCTTTCCTCCTTAATTAATTTCTTCATAAGAGGCCCCAAGGGGTATTTTGGACATTTCATATAGCATGGAGAGGGGTATATGGCCGGCCACATGCAAAGAGGAGGAAGAAATCATTCACTTCACAATTTTTATTTCCTTTAGATCTATATTTTTCCCTTTCCAGTTTTCTTCATTCTCTCATCATTTTATCACCAATTTCTTCACAAATTTCTTTCCCATTTCTCAATTGAGACTACTACAATAAGGATCTACAAGAAGAAAGTAAGGAGCAATAAGGAGGAGGCCAAGATCTACAAGGAGGAGCTACTTCTATATTTAGAAATTTTTATTGGAAATCCATCTCCCAATAGGTATATTTAAATTTTCTCTCTTCTAATAGACTCCAAATCTGAGATTTAATCATAAGAAATTACCCCAAATGTATAGGCTACCCATAGGATTTGGTTTTAGGTTCATAGGAGACCTATGGCGGAAGTTATGTGTATTTTTGTGTCAATTTTGGGAGAATTCTGAGATTGACACATGTGGTGTTTGTCAATTGGTCAAATAGATCAATATGACATATGATTTCTTGTTTGTGACTAGTGTCGTGTCCATAATTGGGTACGTGTAGGCCGTATCTCGTCAATTTGGCGATACAAATTATTTTTTGGGGTTTTCCTCCAATACGGAGATTTGTGCATATCAATTCTTGACACAGACACGTAGTTGTTATTATTATTGTTCATATTAGTCATAATTAGTATTCTAGACTTGTTCGTGTCCTTCGGGATACGTTTGGTTGTGTGATAGAGCCGTATCGTAAGCGTACCATAGAATTAGTGTGATACGGGTGCGGTGCAATCCACGTGTTTAGTTTATTGCTCTTAATTCTATATGTACATGTGTGTGTATGTATATATATATATGCTTATGAGTTTATGTACATATATAGATATATGTATTGATATATGTTAGTTAGAGTATATAGCTATATATATATATATATATATATATATATATATATATATATATATATATATAACTGCTATATATATATACACATATATGTATATATATCAATAAGTATCTCAACATATCTATGTATATAGATACATATATACACTCACACAAATATATATATATATATATATATATATATATATATATATATATATATATATATATATATATATATGAGTAGATATTAGTACATATAGATAGATTTGTAGAGTTATATACTTAGAAGTGTATGTATATATGTATGTAAGCAGTGGTTGTGTTTGTTTGTATGAGTGTGTGAGCTAGTGAGTGAGACTGCACAGTGGCAGCAAGGGGGACTCGGGCATGCTCAGCAGGGAGCGAATGCTTCAAGTCCAGCAATGAAGTGGCTGCACAAGGAAGGAGCAACATGCTATGCACACTGACAGCAAGAAGGGGGCACATGCCACAGCAAGTACAACTTCTGTTCAGCAAAGAGGGACTATCTTGCAGTTGCTATACAACTGAAGGTGCAGCAGCTCGTATTGTACAACAATGAGGATGCAGCACTGTGCATTCGTGCACAGCAGTGTGCACAGAAAACTGTAGTACAAGGGCAGTGAATTCAGCAGGAGGTATCAGTACCAGTCGTGCACAGCCAACTCAAGGTGCAGTAGCTCGTATAGCACAGCAAGGAGGATGAAGCACTGTGTATTTATGCACAACAGTGTGCACAGAAACTATAGTACAGGGAACAAGTGCACATCATTGGAAGAAGCAAGGTATCACTGTATCAGTTTAGTTTCCAAGTTCAATATCAGTGAGGTATTGGGTACTTGAGTTTGGGTAATGGTTTACTTAGAATAGTTAAGAGTAATAGTTAGTTTATAGTTGGTATAAATAGATAGTTAGTTGTTATGTGTTAGATATGTATACTAATATATATATATATATATATATATATATATATATATATATATATATATATATATGTTATGCTAGTGGATTGGGTAAGATCTAGTGTAGTATATATATACTAATAGGTAATGTATGTTAATGGTTAGCTATATTAGCTATATGTAGATATGTATGTATTATATTATAGATAGTTTCTATATTTGTATTGATATCTATTTAAGTAATTGGTATATACTAGCATATAGAGTATTGGGGGTTCTATATATATTAGCTATACTCATAGGTTTTAAATTACCTTGGGATACCAAGGTAATGTCAAGGTATTGGGTCGATACTCAAGGTATTGGGTTTGAGTATCGGGATAGGTGTGAGGTAGTACGATATGCATTGGTGCAAGGCCAAGGTATCCTATTTTTATTTGATTGGTCAAATATTATGTGTATTGACTTGTATATATATATCAATTATTATTTTCATATATTGAAACTTGCGTATCTTAGGATACGGCTTTTTTGAGTGTCTCTTAGTCTCTTAGATTAGTTAGTATAGTTTAATTTCATATTGCATTGACCTAGTATCTTAGTGTTAGACTCTTGCAACCTAGAATTAGTCGGTTTGACTTCGAAATGGCTTTATGACATATAATTGCATCAATTTAACTTATTTTTATTCCTGAACCTTGTATTGATGCAACGTACCATATATAGGTCTGTGTGACACCAGCTTGGGCATCGAGAGGCACACCTTACTCAGGACTTCAGGCGAGTACATTTCTCTGATAGTTTTCAATTTATAATAGTGTATATATGCATGTTCTAGAGTTATATACTTGATTCCGACACAGTAATTTCACGGACTTGTACTACATGGATCCCGTCAGGAGATGTTATCCCCTACCGTGTTCAGTGGGTACTCGTGTACATGTATTTTATCGTATATATTGGCTATTGATTTATATTTCGTGTTCACACACTGCTTGTGTTCATTGTGCTTCTTCGTGTACACCCACTACTCGTATTTAGTGATTATTATATTCGTGTACACCCACTGCTCGTATTTAGTAGTCATATTCGTGTTCGTAGTGTGTCGTGATTGGATCCATTGGTATTAGTTGGGGATGGGAGAGTTGGAGTTGATTATGTGATCAAATCCCCATTGTTCATCGTGTACATTCTGATTACATACCACACTTGTAATCGTCTTACCTTATTGATCATGTTCATCCAAACCGATCACATAATGAACTTATATTCTGAGGCACATTAGTTAGATTGCAGTCATTTCATCATATTGCAGATATTATATTATTGTTCTATATTCTCGTACATTACTTGTTATCTATTGTTCATTCATTCATATGTTTAGTGATCTTGTATTTCATTTCTATTATCTGTTTTATATGCTCGATTATGTCATTAAAACTACTTTCAGAGGTATGCACTTCGCTCCAATCCTGACTGGTTATATTTTTTCAGATGATTGGCTTTTAGAGCAGTGTCCCATATTCTATAGGCCGCAGGACGACATACATTTAGAGGATACTCCTATAGACCAGGAGGACATAGTTGTAGAGCCCGAGTAGGTCTAGTTATTTGTGTTGTCATGTGTTAGACTATTATATTTGTGGAGATTCACAATTTGTATATTATTTCAGATTGTGGTTTGTATCTTATTCTTTCCTTCGCTATTCCATTCGTACTTTATCTTTCTTAGTTTATTTTGTGATTGAGATTAGTTATACTTGTGAGATACCATATTGTTCCTCTGTTTGGAGTTGATATGATTGACATGTACCATATTATATTGTTGAGATATTAGATAGTTAGAAATGACACAAACAACATTCTACCACCGATGCTGTGGCATAGGCTGGACGTAACCACGTACTCGTGCCCGAATATCCGGGTGCGGGTTGTGACATGGCTAGACTCCCAAACACATGCGCATGGAGAACCTAGGCACATCCTTTTGTAAATTAAGAAAAAAACCACATGTACGCACAACCCCTCCGTGTATGGGGTGACACAACAAAGAGAAAGCTGGTCGCACCCATGCGTAGAGTGGTAGCGCATAACCCCTCCATGCATATCCATGGCATGGTACAACAAGACTAAACTGGCCGAATCCATGAATGCAAAGAAAGGGCACGTATGACTTTTTAGCGCATGTTTCATGATGGGCATCCTACGACATATGTATCCATGCATGAAAATATGGTAAGACTTCAATGCATCTTCAAGATAAAGTTTTGTAGCAATGCCCATGCACGTCAACAGTGGATTTTCCTACGCATGTTCCAAATGGTCACCCATCCATGCGGTAGACTGTTTGCAAAGGTGTCTCTGTGTCCAAAATAGGGGTATGAACGAGGACGACCCTCCACCATTCCACCATGGCAAAATGTAAGAGGGGAGACTCTTCACCTACAACCTCTTTCCGCACGTCAGATTATGTCAAGTCGACGATGGTCGATTCGGCAGCGGTCTCTACGGACTGTGCCTTACCCTTGCCCTTGTCCTTGCTTGAGGTGCCAGCTTTGGAAGAGATGGGAGTTGGAGAATGCGGAACAAAAAACAAAATGGAGAAAAAGAGAGAAGACAGTGGTAAAGGTTTCTCTCTTATACTAACCCCTATTTATAGAGGTGATGCGCAAAATTGGATAATGACAAATTATCTGGCCGACAATTCAGTTTCCACATAACTTTGCCATTAAGAAATAGATGCTTCATAGTTTGTGTCAAGTGGCGGTACGAGATCCCTAGGGATCTGCTATGAAATTGAGGTGTTACTATCCATTAAAGAGATTTGACAGCCTGTCAAAGACACCGCAGCATCATGCCCATGCGGTAGTAAGAATGCTGCGACATCAAGTCCATGCGACCTAAAGATAATGTGCCAAGATCACCCATGTGGTTCTATTGTCCATGCTTCTGGGTTCAAAGTATTCCAAATTTTGAAGGGGGTCTTGTAGAGACATAAACAAATTCTAAGCCATACGCCAAATCAACTAAAGCCATGCGCCACAGCCATGCGGCAAAGGCAGCCCAAAAGCCATACGGCAAAAGACATCCTCACTAGCATTTAATGCTCGACAGCGAGAGTCGAACAACTAAAAATTGTGTCAGTAGTCACTACGATTCGAGAAATGTACAGCGCTTATGTCAGCACAATGATGATCCCCATGCAACGGCATTATCATGCGACAGTATTTCCATGAATCCTCCATGCGACGGCATTATCATGCGACATTGTTCCAAAGAATCCCCCATGTGGTGGAATTATCATGCGGCAGTATCCCATGAATCCCCTATGCGATGGTATTATCATGCGACAATGTTCCCATGAATCCCCTTGCAGTATGATCTTTCTATTGAAAACAACCAAGATGTTCAAACAGTCGGCACATGCCACGTGTCACGCAGACCAAGTCATGCAAATGACGGGTACCAACAACCCAAGATCTCAGCCGCAATAATATCCTAAATATTGCCAAGTGGCAGTCGCAGCGCAGCATGCGCCCCTACAGTTATAACTGTATTCTGTTTAGAAGGACATGCGGCAGCTCAAAACTAGCACGTATGGACCGTAAGTACATGCGCGTGCATGATCCTCCAGTTGCTATAAATAGCAGGGATGTGTGCTCCCAAACAATATATGGTGGGACATACACTCAGACGTCCAGAGACTTGGCAATCTTCTTTGGCCATCAGATCGTCAACGGAGTAAAGGAGTCAGTTGCAGTACTTGATCTCCCTCGTCACGCTTTTCCAGATCTTCTTGTACTTAGAATTATCAGTGCTAGGGTTCTCTGTACTCTCTTATCGTACCCAAATTAATACAAAAGTTTGCAAAACTTTTCCATTTTTTTGTGATGGCAACAGGGAGCTTCTCTCTTCTCTAAGCCCTATATTTATAGGCGCAAGCTTATGCAAGTCAGCCACATTGATGGAGGTCCATGCGCAAATGATGCTTCAATTTTTAAGAAATCATGTGACAGTCAATGTGCGAGTGATGATTCAGGTTTTGCATTAAAAGTGATGAATTATGTGCAAAAGTCGTATGACGCTTTGATATGCATGACATGCGACGTTCATGCACCCAACAGACACTTCGATTCTCGTGCCCATGCACTGGCAACGCTTTAGGGATTTTAAAAGATCTCTGTGTGTACAAAAATCGAGGAAGATCACAGAAACAACTGCCAATCCTATCTGCCCATATTGTTTTTATGCGCCAACAGTTAAGTCAGTAACAGTATGCGCCAAAAAATTATTTATGAAGTTAATTTCTTCTTCCATGCTTCTTTCAAAGTATTTTGAACGTGTTTAAAATTTTGAAAACTTAGAAGGGGGTCTTGTAGAAGCATGAAAAATCTGAGTCCATGCGCATGGGAACAATGTGCAGAGATACTTATTCAATAGTCTGGTTCAGTGAAGCCAACACCATGTGTTCAATCCTATCCATGCTGAAGGCGAAAGACAGTGAACTTGGTATTTTATGAAGAAGCTCATGCACTATGTACTAGAAACTATGTGTCAAAGAAAGTGATTCTGAGGAAGTATATGTGGCATAGTCAGGGAATATGCGGCAAGAGCCTAGGTGCATACAACTCAACCGCATAATTCGGTCTAACAGAGCCTTAAAAGCAGCATCGCTTCAAAATGCGTGCAAATGACGATTATGCATAAAATGTGTTTGCTTACGTTAGCGCCATAATTACTTTGTTTGTATACGGGAGAGCAACGCCACGTGACACTATGCACAACAGCTCAGATCATGCACATAGGGATATATGCGTGTTGAAATCCTGTAAGTTCTCTCTCATTATGCATAGTTGGCAGTGACAATTACGAATACGAGGGGATTATGTGCATTTAATACTCAGACATTCGAATATGTGCATGTTAATGCGCATATATTTTAAATGATAACAACCTTATTAATGTGGGCTTTTGAACCATTGAAACACATGACACATGTCGGGTAGACCGTGATGCGTGCATACATTCAGATCCACTTTATGTACTGGAGTTATTATAGGAGCTTATGCGTAGGCAAGTTATTATGCATGTGGGGCAAAAAATAGTGACTTAGCTGGTTCTATACGCACATAGCCGTTATGGTGTAAATGGCTATAAATAACAGAGAGGTGTGCTTCCCAACCCATCTATCAAGATTGAAAGTTGTTTATTTTTTAGCCTATTTGCTGCCCAAATTTGCCAGTGAGCCAGAGTTAGCAAATTTTTCTCCAATCTTTATTTTTTGGATCGCCAACAGAGTAAAGAAGTCAACTGCACGACTTGATCTCCATCAACACATTTTTCCATAACTTATACTTAGAATTCTTTATTCTTAGGATTCTTTGTATTTTATTTATTAAAAAGCAATAAAGTAGTACACTTTTTATGATAAAAACAAATGTATGTAACTATTTTTTTTGGCTGAAACTACCCTTCAAACCGTGCCTCAAACTGTCTTTGTCGTACCTCGGCCTATCCCTGCTCGTCTCGTCCTGTTTCTATTAAATTTCTATCATAAGCAACATTCTTCCAATAGGCTCAGTTATGGCTACCACCAATGAGCTACTCGATTTGTTACCTTTTGTCATTTCTACAAAAGAAAGTAATTCACATTAGGTTTATAAAATATTATGGACTTGTTGTATGGAACATCTCATTTCATAAATACAAAAAATTAAGGTTTTAAATCAAGAAAAACGAGTGACCTTTTCAAAAATTTCAAATTAAGAAATCCATTGAAGTAAAGTTGTACTTTGATACAATTATGTCAAGCCCCGATCCCTAAGGATCGAAAGGTTGTTACTGGACATGTTGTTGTACAAGACTAAGTTGTGCTTGTACAAGGCATGAACGTGTATAGTAAATAGATTACATAAAATATAAGACTTGATGGAACATAATTTTATGCAGAGAACCTAATGACAATAATGTATAATACAAAATAACTTTTTTCATTAATATTTTACAACATAATAATAAAATGACGTTACTAGCCAACACAAAATGACAAACTGGCTTACAACTTGAAATAACAAAATGAGATACATCGTTCCATACGTCATATCCTTGTATTTAGAAATAAAATTAAAACAAGATCTTCAACAAAATATTTAAACTGGAAGAAAAAGCTTCGAGAAGACCCTAGTGCTTTGACTGAATAGAAGAGCTTTTAATTTCTCTAAACGTCAAAAAGATTCTCGACACTTGTGGGGCATTCAACACGGTAATCTTGTGAATTATCGTTAAGTTATCTTTCTACTTTTTCCTAGGATCTTATTAACAATTTATAATAATAATACGAAAGCATAAATATATCACTTATACAATGATTCTTCCCATGGCCGACTTTCCTTTCCTGCAAACTGGGATTAAAACAATAATGATTTATAATTTCTCTCTCTTCATCAAACTGTTAGGCATGCAAAACAAATTTTATTAACATGCGACCTAACTATATAATGTTCCATGGGTGGCACCCTAAAATTAGAATTTGGGACATTCAAGCCCATCTCTCTAATTAGATATAACACTCCCCTAACCGTGAAGACATCTAGTCCTTGGAGTGTTCTATATATCTTTCCTAGGCCGACATGATATCATTGTCATAAAAATTGTTTGATATATTATACCTTGTGCACAAGTTGTCAAAGACCAATGAATGATATGCAACTTCTATAAAATAAAACAATGCGACACTATATGTTATGCAACCCATTTTTTTCCTTCTTTAATAGTGATGACCATGCCATGTTCTTCCTTTCCTTACAAATAGTACTATCTCAACACAATCTTTTATTTAATAATACTATTTATTATTCATATCTCTATTTACAACATATATTTCAAGTCTTCACTTTTTATTCCTTTCTAAATAATAGAAAATATCGATTCTTTCAATTCTATCAATAGTTTATAACTCAAGCATGCAATAATTCTCTTTTATCTTAGTTCTTTATTTTAGTCATCTTTGATCATAGTGACATAGAAAAGGAATGGAAATAATTTATTCTATTAAGGAGTAGAGATAAGGATAAGAAGGATCAAAGACACTTACAAATTAGAGAATTCGTCGAGAGAAAGAGGACTTCTTAAGCAACTATCATGCCTCACATATGCATCTTCTTGAAATTGTACAACTAGAGGTTCATCACATTTTCTCGTTTCATTCTTTATCTTTCTCTTAGTTTACAATGTGAATGCAGAAATCAATGAAGGCAAAAAATGGAAAGCATTCAAGAAAAAGCCAACAATGAAAATCCATCTATCAACACCGATATCGAAAATATCTATAAACAAACAACAACGAAAAGGATATGGAAGATACTCTTATACATAGTTCTTTCTCAAAGCACGATTCATTGTATTTTGAGCTCAATTTTGATAAGAGCCAATCCATTTTTTTTGGAGAGGGTCCCAATTCGTTTGGTATGATCAATCAATTCCGATAGAATTTTTTATAACAATTTGTTTTTGATTTGTTATTAAAGCCACAAGTCCACATAGTGCTTCCACTAGAATCAGGGCCCTACAAAGGAGACCTGGTGAAGTTCTAGGTGTGCTTTGGTCACCAAAATCCCCCGGAACTTGCCATTTTTGCATTTTCTACATTTTAATTGTGGACAAGTAAATCTAAGTACCACTACTAATATTATAAATATCACATCTACATAATTTGGAATAAAAAAAATCAATAAATGTTGTCTAACTACAACAAAAATTACAAACATACATCTCAATCACAACTACCAAAAGAAACATATTTGTAAATATGTTAACATTATTTGCATATTACTAAACATAGTTTTGTACCCACAAATGCAATAAACCAATGTTATATACACGTAATACAACAAATATAATACAATGTTTCTATTTACATTGGTCCTCCTTTTCTCTCTTACTACTCAAAGGTGAAGAAATCGAATTCATAATTAAGATTTCAAAGTCAAGATTAGAGTATGTGATGAAATATTCTTGGACTAGATATATGATCAAGATAATGTCTATGTAATCACCAATCATAATTGAAGATAGACATGGAAGAATAAATTAAGGAGACCCATGCTTGCTTCATGCAATATGTTGTAACTCAAAATTAAGTAATGGTGAGATCATTGACTTTTAAACATATAATATATGTTTTAGAAAATTCAGGTAGACACATCATGATTGAAAACTTGAAATGTTGTTAGACCATTATTGCATGCATGGTCAAGGGGGGCTAAATATTCTATAATTAAATATTTTCCCATTAACTTAACTTTATGAATATGACAAACATTTGATAGTTAAAGTTATCACCGTCTCATGGTATACTTATTAATCATTTTTGGTATTATTGTATTGTATTGTGTGTCATGACGGTCGCATGATTCTTTTCGAGTTATAGCAAATTCATATTAACATTAAAATTTTAAAATTAAAAATACATTCTAAAAGGTATATGAAGACAAAAAATTATACTAAAAAACTTTATATATCTCCTATTTTACGATGGAACCATGTACGAGATGGGGTGGGCTCCGGTTCACCCCAATTTTTTTTTCCTTTTTTTATTTATTTATTTTGTTTTTTTTTTCGTATGAGACAACCCACATTTAGTCTACTCAAGTCAACTCTAACTTGAATTTTTGGTTCCGTCCTGCCTAAAGTTACCAAAATGTGAGAAGTAGACAACAATAAAAAAAAATCTAGAATTTTTGTCCACACTAGTCATACGCTCTTGCATGAGGCTAGGATGTCCTTGTAGAGGATTAGCTTTATTAAAGTCTCTTCTAAAACAATTATAACAATAATATAATCAATTAGTCTCTCATTCATTCCTTTCATGGATAATATTTTTATTAATTTAAAAAATTACATCAAACATACGTGGCGAGTTAAATTAGTTAGTAACCCACTAGACATAGTTTGTGATACTAAGGGGAAGAGCTGAGACAGATGTCCAAACATTTACCAATGGATTTGGATGACTGTCACTTGTATAATGTTTGGTGCTATACACACGATCATAATTGTTAGTTGGACACATGGTAACAATTCGAAGTAACTGAATGCTTCTGGAATATAATTTTGAAGATAGTTATTTTTTTAGGGGGGTGCAGACTATTAAGGATGACAAAATAATTTTGTACCAAATTTTAATTAATTTTGTTAACATTTTTACTGGAGCCAGCCTTGCTACTCATTATTAAAGACTTCATCCAAGCTATGCTTTTATTATTATTATTTGAGTAAAATTGGATGATTTTATTGAATTCACAAAAATTGATGTGTACAATGTTTACTATAACACTCACATAAAAAAAATTTGTACACTCTCACTTGAATACTCATATACTAACAATACTATACCACACAACACTCTCTAATAGTCTCACACACTTCTCTTAACACACTCTTGTGGGATGGTCTCAATTGGGATTATTATTCTAGTTTTTTTATAAAAGGCCAAAGAAAAGTCTACATCGCAGAAGGATCTAAGGATAAAAGATAGAAGAGATTTTTAGAAGATGACTGGAAGAGAATAATCTAGAAAGAGCGAGAGATAGAAGAAAGTTCTGATAGAGATAGAGAAAGAAAGAAATAATTTTCTAGAGAGAACGAGAAGAGTCAGTGGTGACTCCTATTTGGGAAAGAAAAAAATAGGGAAAAAAGTTAGTGAAAAATAAGAAAAAATTAACAATGATGGTGTTTTGGAAGGGGAATGGTGTTTTGGAAGGGAAGGAAAAACTTGGAAGAAAATTTTGAGTGTAAAAATTATGTGGGCCCAACTAATTTTTTTCCTACCGTAGGAATAAAATGGAAAGTGAGAAGTATATTTTGGAAGAATTTAACCAACTACCCATTAAAAAAATAAACATAAATTATGATTAAAAAACCAAAGCTAAATATTAATTATACTTTTATCCCATCAACAAATAAAATTTTATTTTTTTACTTTTTCTTCCCATACTTTATGGTCATCCAAACAAAGGAAGAGAAAAAAAAAACTTTACCTTTGTTTTAAATCGCTTCATTTTTTCTTACCCTCAAATTTTACTTTAAGATTTTTTTCGTCTAAAAGGGACAGTATACCCCAATTGCGGTTAATGGGAAGGTTTTTGAAAAATTGCAAGGGGGAGGACAACTCGCCAACTGAGTTGGCGGGTTGAAGCTGAAAGGAGAGACCGCCAACTCAATTGTTAGCTGATGGTGGAGCCCGCCAACTGAGTTGGCGGGGGTTGGGAAAATTTTGTGGGGCCTCGCAAACTCAGTTGGCTAGAGCTGGTTGATAGTATCCCTCTGTGGCTAAAAATAGCCGTTGTGCCTCGCCAACTCGGTTGTCGGCTAATGACCCATTGTGCAACATTCTGCAACGTCTAGTAACCCATTGCCCCCTTTATAAATACCGCCATACCATAGTTTTCATTCATCTTCATCTTTTTCTCTGCCCATCAGCCTCTAAAAAAATTTCTCCTAGCCTCCAGCACTCTCTCGCTCTCTCAGCCTCTTATTTCAGCGTGTAGCCAAAGTTCTGCTCAGATTCTTCTAGCCAAAGTTTCCAATCGTCATGGATCGTAGTGTAAGAATAGTATGCTCGCACGACAGTAAAATAAATAGCTTAAATTACGGAGGAGGAGAAAACCAAATTTTTTTAACTTATCCGAATATTATTTTTGACAATATACGTAGTATTATTATTGAACGTTGTTCTATTAAATATTATTTTATTCTAAAGTCTATTTTTGGTCCTAATTATTTTTTGATAGATGTAGAAGCATAAAAAATAGGCTGAAGAGTTATACGCAACATTTTAGTGCTGGGCAGCGTAAAATATAACTTCAAAGCCGTCGGCGTACAACAGAGCTTTCTTGCTAAGCACAACATAAAATATAAGCTCAAGGACTATCCGTATAATACATTATGTCCAGGCTGCTTCAGCGTAAAAAGGGTGTTATACCGCCTTTATGGCGTAAAACTCATCCGCTTTTAATGCAGCATAGAAGTGTACGAGGAACGCTTCGTATTCCTCGAATGAACCGGTCAAATCATGCAGTGAACCTGACGTCTGACTCCTGACAAAGAGTATTGCACGACTACCCAGACAACGGCTGTAATGATGGCGCGGCACAACGACCCATACCGTCGTTTAGTGAATTTTCCCTGATACAAAGTGCTTTTACGCATACAAGGGAATACGCTGCCTAGTTTTACACAGGCAGATGTGAGCTTTTTACGCTCCGCAGAAGACAAACAGACTGCCACGTTAAAAGCTGCTCATTCGTACAGAGCTCGAGGCACGTCTGTGCATTTAATGCTCATAATGGTGGCAGATCTTCGAGGCAAGTCTCTGCATTTAATGCTCAGAATGGTGGCAGATCTCCGAGACACGTCTCTGCATTTAATGTTCAGAATGGTGGCAGATCTTCGAGACACGCCTCTGTATTTAATACGCAGGATGGGGGCAGATCTCTGCATTTAATGCAAGAGATTTGATTATATCTCCAAAGACTGGGCAAGCCGTAATTTCGGCTAATACGTCCACATCATCACTTTTGCACATTACGCCATCAGGCTATTTTCGGCTATGGGAGCACGCTGTACGCTATCTCCTTGGAATACGCCACCAGGCTATTTTTAGCTATAAGGAGCACGTCGTACGCTATCTTCTTAAAATATGCCAACTCAGGCTACATTTACATTGGTGCATATTATGGCTATTTGGTCCAGAATTCGCTCAAGGCCTAAGTTAAGGAAGGAGGATCAGCTATCTTCTACGCTAGCTACCCATCTATGCAGCATCAGGCTTCTACGCCTACCCGGCCTCTATGACAGTTTGATACTATTTGGCTTCTACGCCATGGTGACAGTTATTGGCTTCTACGTCAACCTTTTCTACGCGAGGGATAACTACCTACGTGGCTTTTATGCCGTGATCTTCGCAGCAGTTATACGCATTATCTCTTAATGGGACACGCGTCACACATAGATTCAGAAGATCATTTATACGTGGGTAACGGTTATTGTAACTGTCGCGTAAAAGGTGCCATACTCTCCACTACCCGGCTTCTATGCCGATTGGATGGTTACTGTCACTAAAACCCTATAAATAGAGACCTCTATCGACAGAGGTTCAGGGTCGAAAAAACTGTCAAAAATGGTCGAAAAACTCCAAGGTCGAGAGGTCAAAAACTTGGAAAGTCAAAGAGAGAAGAATCCAGAGCTCAAATAGAGAGTAGTGATCAACGATTTTGGCATCGAGCATCCACTCCCTCTTGCAATCTGTGAAGCATCTCCTTCTTCTACGGCACTTCTTCATCATCGTGTGGTCCAAGGGACAAAGTGATCAACTCCAGATCAGACTCCTATAGCAATATTTACCCAGATTAAAAATTTGTACTTGACATCCTCGTATAGGATTATTTGTACTTCTTGTTTGTAAACCAAAGAACGGGTTTTGTATAAACCTTGTCTTATTTCTTTCGTTTATTATCAAACAATAGATAGTAAAGATGCATGGAATTATATTCTTGAGATTAATTCATAGTCACGTTATATAAATATACATGTTATTCAAGTAGCACCAACATTAAATAATAAAAATAGTGAATATTATTTTGAATACCAGCATTTTAGTTCGGGTGCTAGTTTTTTTCAACAAATTATTCAATTTCTCAAGAAGATCATTCATCAGATGAATCTAACCATGATAATGATAGTGACAACATTGATGGGAAGAGTGATAATTTAATTGAAAATGTAGATTATGCGGTAGATGATGATGTTGTAAATGCTATCACTGATGAATTATTTATGGGACAATCAGTTCCTTGTCATTCTAAATTTAGAATCTTTATAAGTAATTTAGCAATTAAATATAATTTTAGTTGTTCAGCTAGTGCTATGAAAAATGCTCGTGGAATTATATATAGTTGTGATAAACCAAATTGTAATTAGAAAGTATATGTCAAATCCATTGGAAATAGTGATATAGCTAAAATTAGTACATTAGAAAATTATCATTCTTGTTTAGGGAGACTTACAACATGACGTCATCGACTAGCTATCGCTGTATGGGTTAAGACCATGATAATTGAAATTATTAGAGATAATCAGTCATATATTCCATCTCAAATTATTAAAGATATATATAGGGAGCACCGTATATATATTAGTTATTCCAAAGCCTGGAGAGCCCGAGAGACGACATTAGCTGAAATTAATGGTTGTTATGATGAGACATACGCTAGTCTTGAGGAGTATTATTATAGAATTTTGGAGACGAATCCAGGTAGTGGATATTTTCTTAAAACTGCCGATCGAAAACAATAGCTTTCAAAGAAATTTTATTTGTTTTAAGACATGTATTGACGGGTTTTTAAGGGACTGTTTACCGGTTATTAGTACTGATGCTACATTTCTTTCGTCTAAATATTAAGGTATCTTATTTATTGCTTGTGCTCACGATCCTAGCTATCAATTATATCATATTGCTTATGTTGTTGCTGAATGTGAGAATAGTGATTCTTGGTCTTGGTTTTAAACTCTCTTAGAATATCTTTTGAAAGTTCTTTTAATGATTGGAGTAGAATTTTATTTATATCTGATAAGTAAAAAATGATTAATAAATGCTATGCATGTTATTTTTCCTACATCTCCTCATTTTTTTTGTATTCAACATTTTAAACAAAACATAAAAAAAGTTACGAAAGAACCATCATTTCAACACTTGTTAGACTCGCTTGCTAGATCATACAATGAAACAGATGCAGATAATTTATTTCATATAATTCAACCAGAGAACGTAATATTGTACGATTGGCTTATTGGTGTAAACGACAAAAAATATTGATTTGAATATTAGATAAGATCGTATGCTCCTTGTCCTAGATTAGATATTAACACTTCCAATCTTGCTGAATGTTTCAACAACTGGATTAAGAAATTACGAGATAAGCCAATAACAACACTTCTTGATTGTATTAGAGCCAAGATTATTACACTTTATGACAATCGTAGAAAGAATGATAAAAATATCGACACAAATTATTGTCCGAAGATGTTAAGGACTATGGCTTGTATTATCAAAGAAAAGAATCACCTAAAAATATTAGAAATTGATAGTTATAAGTTTAAAATAATAGACCGAGCAACAAGTAGAACCTATATTATAAATATAACTAACAGATCTTGTACATATTTTATATGGTACCATACTTATATACCATGTATAAATACATATTTTGTTTGTAGATATTGTAATATTAGTATTGATAGTTTTTATCCTCTAGTATTTTCGATGGAGATCGAGAAGTGTATACGAACCAAAAATGGAACCAATTCCAGTTCCCTATAAGATCCAAGCTCCTTTGGTTACAGAAAAAATTGGAGTACCAGATGTAAGACGCAAACTCGGAAGACCAAAGAAGATCCACATTAAACCACATGATTCATCGACGAGAGATCTTCGTTGCAGTAATTATGGTACGATGGGACACAACCGAAAAGATGTACTAGTCAACCGAGAGAGTAAAGTAGAATTGTTTAATACAAACTTGGAAATATTGTACTAGTGAGTTTGATAATGAAAGTTGGAGATAGGAATAGTTGACAAAGATTTTAATAATGAAAGTTGACAATTATTGCAATCAAATATTTTTACAAATCATAGTTCTAAACAAGAATATTATAATCAAACATTCATCTACTCATCCTCCTCCTCGTCATCCTCATCCTCCTCAGCCTCCTCCTCAACTTGCTGAGTCTGGGTAGGCAGCGGTGCTGATGGAGTCAAAAAAATTATGTAAATATTTTATAGCTTTCATCTCCAGCGCCCTGGTGACTAGTGCCCACTCCAGCATAGTGTCACGCCCCAGTACCAGAATACGGAGATGGACATGGCCTGTTACCTCATACAAGGTACTATACGTTGTACGACGATCACGACTGTAGGTAGACTAGGGGGTGCATACTATAATCAAGTCACCTAAGGTCAAGAACATCTATGTCTCAATCATCAACCAAGATCCAATAAGAATGAACATGTAAGATAAAGAGTTAAGCGTCCCTGACGCTATATCAGAATGATCATAAAACTAGTTATATAGGATGGTACACTAGTAAATTGCCAAGAGTACATGACAGTAAGTCGGCCGCGGTCTGAATAATATACAATCATGTAGAGGAACTAATGTCCGGATAAACCAGCTAACAAGTGCCGTCGGCTAAATGCCAAAAGGTAATATAAAATGATACTTATAGTGGGGAAGAAGAAACTCACTCAAGTTTCTTGGCGGACATCCTTCTGGTATTCGCCATCGGTCAGATACAGGACAGGATCCTCGGGCTCTGCTACTAAACCTGGCTAAAAAAAACCAGCGGGGTCTGGTCCTGATAGCAAGTACCACAAAGGAGCAAAAATAAATAAAGTAAAAACCAATAAAGTACATAAAATAGAAATCCGTGCCACAACTGCAAGCGTATGACCTTTTATCAGAGCAGTAGGATACTTCTATAACAAAATAAGAGGTGTCACGCTACTCCGAGATATGGTACGACTCACCAATTATAAACACGACGAAGATACAACACATCAGTATAATCCAGAACATACATGCCACAATACCAACTAAGATATAAGTATAATATGCAACCTTAGTACATGACCTATTTTGACACATTGGCGCAACCCTACAATAAAACAAGGACAAGGTTTGAACCTTTGTACCATAATAGTTCATGTCCCTAGACTACCAACACATACTATTTTATATCGGCCAATCAATTCTACGGCTTGTTATGTGGAGTCTGATTTATCTCAGAACAGAATAATGCAATGTTAAAATTCTCAGATCGTGAGCTTTTTAGCGGGTTAACCGAGCCATAGTAAATAAAAAACACATTGTATATTATGCACCGGTCCCTCGTAATGCCATCGTGCTAGAATCACATAGAACACATTATACAATATAAGTATTCAGATATTGCCGTTTACTATTGCGGACGTGACCAATATCCATGGGGGTCAGCATTTTATGCCATGACGATAGTCTGAGGTGGCTAATGTACACGATCTTGGGATTTCATCCCTCCCAATGCTCTACCAGTTTTAGTTGCCTAGATTAACCCTATGGTTATATTAGGAATCATATACGTGGTCAGATAATCAATCCTCCTATATGTTGTACCATAGTACGGGCACGCTAGATACGAATCCACTTTGTCACTTGGTAGTTCAATTTAGATTCACCCCAGCGTGATGCAACAATCAACACAAGCCCTAGACACGTGTTGGTAGTTGACCCACATACCATGTCTATGCTGGAGAAATAATATAATAATATCATATGTCGTATTGTATAGGGGGCATTCTTGATGCACAACCCGAAACATATAATCTCACAGCACGTAGCAAGTTATGTCGTACCTCAGTGCACATTATAATATGGTTGCACCTCAGTGCACCTTATCACATATGCACACATAGCACGTAGTAATTATATCAGCACAAATACAAAAAATCGGGTCGAATTACCAAACTTACAGTTGATCATATGAGCCTTATCACATTGGGACACGTAGGCTCATGTTATGCACATAACTGGTTAGTCACTTATGACAGTCAATTCTAGCACATGGTCATGTCAAGCACAAGGTACGGTTACTAAGTCCATTCTTCCTTAGGATCAATCACAAGAAATTGTCAAGATCAACCACATAGAACAAAAAAATATTCCAAATAAAATAGCTAAGCTGCATGTACAACTTGGCACATGAGACGGATACCGCATGGACTGTCGGCCGCATGCTACTCCAGGCCGCATAGGATCAGGGATGCATGGGATCAATGTCGCATAAAGGTCGGTGCCGCATAGGATCAGGCCGCATAGGTTAAGAAAAAGTCTACTACTTGAAAAAAGTGCCGAGGTGATGTGTCAAAGAAGTGCCTGTAGTGATGGATGTGACAAGCAATAAAGTGTCAGAGAGAAAAGACAAAATCAAAGAAAGATGTGCCAACGGTTCAGAGCTATGCGTCCAAGGAAAGGTGGCCGCTTACTCTGATTACAACATAAGTCACTCGGCCTCATATTGCTCTTTGGAGTTAGCGAATTTCTCATTCATCCAGTGAACAAACACAAGGAGTTCTGTCACTTACCTCCAGGACATGTTGTATAATTGTCAGTCATGCATCCAACAAGATGGAAGCATGCTGGTTGATTATGCGTCAAAGAATCCAGGCCGTATAAGGATCATCACGTAGGAAAGTCTCGGCCGCATAAGTTTTTGGCCGCATAAGAACTTCGTCTTCTCCAGAAAGCAAGTTCAGCCATGGCGGACAAGCTCCAAAAACCCAAAAATTTATTTTCTCCATAAAAACTTCATTTTAACTCTGATCAAGTGAACCAAAAGCCAAAATGCTTGAAATGAAGTGCTCCATCAAACACAAAAACTGTTTTTCTAAAATACCATATTTTAATAGATCAAAATCAAGAAAAACTTTTGGAACCTATAAAAATTCTAACTTTAAAACTCAGATCTACTCAAAACAGTTCATCAAAACCAAAAAATCCAAGAACTAAAACTAATGATAACACCAAGGAGAATATTCTCCATCAAACATATTTTTATTACTACATATATGTAAAAACACAAAAATCTATGGCTTCACTACTTTGAGCAAGATGTACTTGCCTTGGTGGACTAACAAACCTCTTCCTAGAACCATGTCTAGGGCTGGGGCTTAGGGTTTCGGTTGGGAGATCTTGCTGAAAAAAGGAAGAGGAAAGAAGAAGTAAAGGAAAGAAATAAAAAATAAATGAGATGAGAGAGAAAGATGTGTATATATACACAAGAGGAAAAAATGGTAATCTAGTCATGACTAATCCTCATACAATCCTAACCACCAAGATAGGCTTAGCGGTTCCAAAAGTAAACCAAGTCAGATATCCATCTTACATACGAGTTCTAGCACGGGTTCATGGCAATTGCCAAGATGTTCACTACTGGTCACAGGTAGTCTCCCACAATAAAAAGAAATATAATTAAATAAAATATAACATAATTAACAGGAACCAACATGTAAAATACAGCATGAATATATGTACAGGAAAATTTTTTAAATATCACAAATTCAAGAATACCAAATATGAGAACGGGTGTGACATCTCTACCCACCTTAGAAAAATTTTGTCCTTGAATTTCGCTAGGCTAGTCGAGCTGAACACCAAGCAAGAAAACACATAAACCAAGCAGAAGACTCATGATCCAATCCGGAACTCATGAACTAGGCAGGAAACTCAGGAATCATGACTCATGCACGATAAGATTACATGGGCTACAACTAACTAAAAACCAAGCACATACGTGACATGCTGATAAATAGCCAACATCAACTACAAGTAAATGCGCAAGCAATCCACACAATCAGAAAAAAAAGAACTCGTGGTATACAGATAAATATGTCTCCAGAGGCAGTCAAAATAGGAACTCGTCCTCGCTGGCTTATGCTGACTTCCCAAAATAGACAATGATCAAGTCTCGAGATAAGTCGGTACCAACGACTTAGTCAAGAAGATGATTCTTCCCAGGGTGTACCTTCATAGTCGGGACATGACATACATCATGTATCACTCGAGATACTGAGGCAGATGAGTGAGACAAAAATCATCTCCACTCATCGAATATACGGGACCCAAAAGATATGACTAAAAAAACTTAAAACTCACCCTCGATTTGACCGCCCTCGGCCAACATTTGCTCTAACACGCCAAACTCCACTTGCTCACATCTCGGTGCTACTGGAAATTTGTCATGAGGTTGTCTCTGTTGACCAAACTAACGTTGTCTCTGGTGAAACACCTATGCTTGAGTCAATATCAGACGTTGGGCTAACAGTCATACTACTAAAGCTGGCTCAAGATACAAAACTGTTCCTGGAACTGGCAATACCGGGAATTATTGATATAGTCCTCCCTGCCTCTACATCTGTTGGCAAGTAGATATCATGTGGTCGGAACCCCCACACCTTAAGAATCTTCCACTTGCCATCCTGCACACATCCTGAGTGTGACCACCTTTGCCATAATAGGTACATCCTACTGGATTCTCTGGGCGTTGTTGATGTTGTCTCTGCTATTTTTGCCAAATTATCAATGTCTCATCTGATACCACTGGCCCCCGTGGTGCAAAATCATGAATACGAATGCCGGGTGCTGGTCCTCTACCTGTATTCTGGGTATGAGACCTCTTATGTCCTCTAGTCCTCGAAGCTAACTCTAGATGGTAAGCTCATGTCTCCTGGCCGCTATTAATACATCATCGAATATCGGGTAGTCATGTCCTTTACTAGTTGCAGAATCTCGAGATGAAGCCCTTACTGGAATCTTATAGCCCTATCTTGCTCCGTTGTTACCATAGCTGGAGCAAACCTGCTCAGCTTGCAGAACTCTGCTGCGTATCCATCCACTATTCTGCTATAATGTCTGAGAGTAATAAATCTTTGCTGCAGCTCGTACTGTGCCACTATTCTAAAATAATTGGTCCTGAATCGATTTCTGAAGTTGTCCCAAGAGATAGGATGCTTCAAGATGACTTCCTTCGTTGGCCACCAATCGTGAGCAATATCTTGTAGTTGTAATTAAACTTGATTAACTTGCTCCTCTGCTGGAACTTTAGTTGCTGCCATGATCGTCTCTATAGAAACATGAAATATGCTGGAGAATTGTACGCGTAATATACATGAAGTCAGCATAAAACAGAGCCTCAGAGCAATACGCGTAAAACAAAGCTTCAGCGCTCTGTGGCAAAAAATAAAGCTTCAGAGCTGTCCGCGTACATCAGTGCTTCAAGACTGATCCGCGTAAAAAATTGCTTTACCCTCCTGCGTAAAGTTCAATATAGCGTAAAGTTATATGAGGAACTCTTCGTATTACTCGGATGAATATGTCAGACAAAGCAGGGAACCTGACTCCTGACAAAAGTACTGCACGACGATCGAGAGGACGGCTGTGATGATGATTTTGAACAGAGACCCAGGTTGTCGTTTAGTGACACAAGTCATATTTTACGCTCAAGAACTGGAGTCTTCTGAATACGCTGCCGCCACGTCAAAAGCTGTTTCCTGCACAGAGCTCGAGGTATATCTCTGTATTTAATGCACGATATTTGGTTCTATTCTTTAAATTTTGTCATGACGGAGAAGAGCTAAAACTGTGACTAATACGCTCACATCACCATCCTTGTATTTTACTCCAACCAGGCTATTTTCAACTATAGGAGTACGCCGTATGCTATCTCCTCGAAATACGTCAACTCAGCCATATTTACAAGGTATGTGATAAGGCTATTTAGCCCAGAATATGCTAAAGACCCCAGTCAAGAAGGATAATTGGCTATTTTTACGCTGGTTATCTATTATTCATGCAGCCTCAAGTTTTACGCGCTATTTGGCTTTTACGCCAACAAGACAGCTATTTGGCTTTTACGCCAACAAGACAGCTATTTGGCTTTTACGCCAACAAGATAGCTATTTAGCTTTTACGCCAACAAGATAGCTATTTGACTTTTACGCCAACAGGACAGCTATTTGGTTTTTATGCCAACAAGACAGCTACTTGGCTTTTACGCCAACAAGACAGCTATTTGACTTTTACGCCAACGAGATAGTTATTTGGCTTTTATGCCAACCATCTCTACGCGAGGGGCAGTTACCTACGTGGCTTGCATGCCGTGATCTTCGATGAGCGATTATACGTATTACCTGATAATGGGACACGCGTCACACGCGGATTCAGGAGATCATTCAACGTGGGTAGCAGTTATTATAATCGCCGCATAAAAGGTGCAACTCTCTCCACTAATTGGCTTATACGCCGACTGGTCAGTTACTGTGACCGAGCTATATAAATAGAGACTTCTGATCACGGAAGAAAAGGAGGGAAGAAAAATCAGAGAGAGAGAGAGAGAGAGAATACATACAGAGAGTGTTGATTGACAACTTTGGCAACGAGAGTTCAATCCCTCCTGCAATCTTTGAAGTTTCTTCTTCTTCTACAACACTTCTTCACCATCGTGTGGTACAAGGGACAAAGTGATCGACCGCAGATCAGACTCCTATAGCAATATTTCTCCAGAATTATTTTTTTGTACTTAACATCCTCGTATAGGATTAATTGTACTCTTTTTTCTTGTTTCTAAACAAAGAAAGGGTTTCGTATAAACCTAGTTTCTTTCTTCTGTTTATCATCAAACACAAGATGGCGACTCTGCTGGGGAAAACTTTCTCATCTGATGAGAAAGCCATTGCTCAACACGATGTTGTATCCGACGGATCGACGAAGAAGACTTTGGTCATCCAATTCGACCAATCTGCTTATGAAGACATGCTTCGCGCAGGGGGTAGCTCTCATCCCCTCTCTGTCCATGACAACAAGAAGCTGCGTAAAGTATGGATGCCCCGGACATCCTCTACCCTTCCTGCAGGCTCTCTCTCTCCGATCAACAAGGTTGTGACATCTCAACCTATACGCCTTGTGCATAAAAACCTGTCTCCCGTCTGTGACGTGGCAGGTAAAACTTCTGGCAATGTCCCAGTGCCAATCCAGAAGTCTAGAACGCGCTCTGCGTGTAAAAATTTGTCTCCCGTCTGTGACGTGGCAGACAAAATTCCTAGCAAGGCCTCAGTGCCCGCGCAGAAATTTCAAACGCGCCCTGCGCATAAAAATATATCTCCAATCTGTGAGGTGGCAGGTAGACCCTTGGATCACATCAAGGGAAAACGAGTGGCGAATCTCCCAACCTCTAGAGTTGTACGCCACCAAGAGAAGAAGATTACGCGTGACGCTGGAGGCCGTTTGAGGACTCCCCCTGTTTTACGCGAACCTGTGCAAAGCTTCGGATTACGCCAGGATAAGCCCATCCGCGTAAAGAAGAACCACTTCACGAAAAAATACGCTCCTCAGACGGGTGATGGATCATATGCTACTCACAAGGGCAGACTACTGTATTCCTATGGCCGAAAAAGGGTTATGGTTCCTAATCTCTACAGGACTACTGATGTAAAAAGGCAAAATAAGCCTTCTTTTTCTTCTGCTAATCTTCCTGATTTGTGTGATTTCTTGATCCAAAAACGCAAAGACATGGGTCATAACCAGGATTCAGATCCCCTAACTACCAAGTGTGGGGAGATCATGTGGGAAGTAGCGTCGAAGCCTAACGTCTTTATGACATATGGGCCACATGAAGATTCTATCTTTATTGTTCCACCTAATCGCAACGATCAACATCTAATAGTCTTCGGTCGCATGCGAAATAGACCGATTGTACAAGAAGAATCTCGCGAGTCTGATGCTGGGAAAATGCAAATCCACAGATATAGCCCTCAGGCTTTGAGGATTATGCAAAACATGGGTTATGACCTGAAGTTGAAGCGAGGCCTCACTATAGAAAAGGCAACGAATACCGTTGCATGGTGATCTATACTGTCAGCAAAATCATTTTAGGTTAGGGTTTACCACATCTCTTGCAAACTCCAAACCTCTAGAGTCTGATCCTATAATACCAGAGGCAGGTCCTTCTAAATCAACTTCTGTGGACAAAGACAAACAAAAAGAAGAAGAATAACCAGACAACGACATGCCTGGGGGTGGTCTCCCTCAACAAAACAGAGCAACATCCAAAGCTGGGGGTAGAATTCCCTCTGAGTCCGAAGATGCTGCAACTATGACCATCTTCCCTAAAGACCGTACGACTCAGGTATCGGAAGCTCGAAAGCCAAAGGGGACTTTCTCCTTCAATGAGGATGACATCATTAAAATCTTCAATATATTGATAAAGGAAAACAAACTTTGGCTGCCCAACATCAGATACCCTGAAAAGGCTGGCAAGGTCGATGACCCAGAATATTGTCTCTTTCATCGGTACATTCATCATCCCACGAAGGCATGCTATGTGTTGAAAAGGAAAATCCAGGAGTTGATTGACGCCAAAGTCATCACTTTGCATTTATAACGAGAAGACGGTGTCTCCCCAGATGAGCAACCTTCAGGACTATCCCCATTCAGCAAATCACTCCCCGGTGAAATTTTCAGACATGGGTTCACGTCCAAACTGTTTTTCCTCCAGCTGAGTTTGTCATGTCCAAGTGACCCTTGAGCAAACCTCCCAGGTTATTGCTATCGATCAGTTCACGTCTATATTACCTCTGAACTACGTCTCTCCACTTTCTCCAGCAGAGTAAATTTATCACCACAAAAATGGTCATTCCCATATTTTCTCTGCCCTATTTTTCTTTATCCCCTGAGTCCTATCTTACCACGTCCACATTACCTCTGATACATTACCTCTGAGCTATCGTCCTATCAATTTCCCCAGCGAAATAATCCTTTGGTCTATCTTCATGTTGGGATAGACCACACTCAACGAATCACTCTTCAATGAGTTTTTCGGACATTAGTTTATGTTCATATTACCTCTGAACTGCTGGCATAATATTTCTCTCGGGCTGAGTTTGTCATGTTCATATTACCCCTGAACAAACCTTCCGAGTTTTGGCTATCGATTTTCATGTCCATATTACCTCTGATATCGGTTGTCATCTCAACTTAGCACCCGTACTTAACTCTAAGTACGCCAGTGGTGTTAGGTCCACAAAAACTGCCATGTCTATATTACCTCTGGCAGGGCTTGTCTTAAACTTATTACTTGTACTCTCGTGCACAAGAAGTAATAGGTCCAAAAAAATAAAAACAAAATAAAAGAAAAACCCTGTGGGATGCCAGCAATAGAAATGAATAGTTCATGTTCATATTACCTCTGAACTATCCTCATTTTTTCCAGTGGAGAAAAGTCAGTTCATGTTCATATTACCTCTGGACTATGTCTCTCCACTATCCCCACATAGTCACATTTTACGCGACTATATTATCTCTGGCAGGACTTGTCTCAAACCTATTACTTGCACTCTTGTGCACAAGAAGTAATGGGTCCACAATAAAATCCCCAGCAGGATGTCTTCGCCAGCCACAAAACCTATCACCTGATTAGACTTGTCTCAAACCTATTATTTGCGGTAGAAAACGAAAAGAATGAAAGATGTATTCAAGACGGGGTTTGTACAGGACTCGTGTTCTTTTGTTTACAAACAAACTTGTACAATGTAATCCTATACGAGGATGTGGGAGTACAATTTATTTAATCTGGGTATAAATTGCTATAGGTGTCTGATCTGCAGTCGATCACTTTAGCCCTTGGACCACACGATGGTGAAGAAGTGCCGTAGAAGACAGGAAGCAGCCTCGGAGGTTGCAGAAAAGGGTGGATGCACGATGCCCCGGTCGCCGATCCCTATCCTTTGCCTGAGCTCCGGGTTCCTCTCTCTCTCTCGATCTCCTCTCTCCTTGCTCGATCTTCAATTTTTCGACCTCTTCTCTGAGTCTTCAATTGTTTGATCTTCCAATTTTTCGACCTGTTCCTCTGTTGATAGAGGTCTCTATTTATAGAGTTTTAGTGACAGTGACCACTCAGTTGGTGTAAAAACCGAGGAGTGGACAATACAGCACCCTTTTACACGACGGTTAAAATAACCAATGCCTGCGTATGGATGATCTTTTGAATGAGCGTGTGACGCGGGTCTAACTAAGGGACACAACGCGTACAATTGCTACGAAGATCACGGCGTAAAAGCCACGTAGGTAGGTATCCCCCGTGTAGAAGAGGTGGGCGTAAAAGCCGATGTCTGTCATGGTGGCATAGAAGCCAAGTAGGCATAGAAGCCGGGTGGGCGTAGAAGCCCGATAGGCATAGAAGCTGAACAGGCGTTGAAGCCGAACAGGCATGGAAGCCGAACAGGCATAGAAGCCGAACAGGCATAGAAGCTGAATGGTCGTAGAGACTGAGCGGGCGTTGAAGCCGGACAGGCGTTGAAGCCGAATAGGCACAGATCCTGAATGGGCGTAGAAGCCGCTGCGTACCGTGCCAAAATGCTGATGTGGACCTTTTTAGCCGGAATCACGGCTTTTGAAGATATAATCAAATCCTCTACATTAAATGCAGAGATCCGCCATTATTCTGTGCATTAAATGCGGATGCGTATTTTTGAAGGTCTGCAGCTCTCCTGTGCGTTTGTCTCAGAGACGTGCCTCGAGAAGACCGTTACCGCCTTGTGCGCCAATCGCAGAGACGTGCCTCGAGCCTTGCGCAACGTGCAGCTTTTGATGTGGCAGGCAGTTTATCCGCTGTGGAGCGTAAACAGCTCACGTCTGCCCGTGTAAAATAAGGCGGTGTATCCCCTTGTACGCGGAAGAGCGGTTTATGCTGAGGGGACTTCAGTAAACGACGGCTTGGTGATATTTTAACCAAATCCTCTGCATTAAATGTAGAGATCTGCCATCATACTGTAGAGCGCGTCCCGTGGGGTCTGCCACCGTTTCCAGCCGTCGTCTGGGTAGCCGTGCAGCACTTTTTGTCAGGAGTCAGGGGTCAGATTCACTGCATGACTTGACAGGTTCGTTTCGGGGAAGACGAAGTGTTCCTCGTATGCTTTAATGCTGCTTTGAGAGCGGCTGAGTTTTACGCCATGGAGGCGATAAAGAACTCTGTTTATGCTGGGGCGGCCTGGACGTACCGTACTTACACGGATGGTCCTTCTAAGCTCATATTTTATGCTGTATTCGACGGAAGAGCTCTGTTGCATTTTCGACGGCTCTGGAGGCCTCTGCTTACGCTGCTCTGCATTAAGATGCCGCGTAGATCCTCCCAGCATATTTTTCATGCTTCTACAAGACCCCCTTCAAAGCTTTTAAATTCCTCGAAATTTGAAACGCTTTGAATGAAGCATGAATGGCCCCTCGTAACTCAAAACGTTTCTGAGTGGAGCATTGAAACGGTCAAGTTTTGACGCGTTCTTTCAGGCCGGTCTTGATGGCAGATTTATTGGGGGTAGGTGTGACCTCGCTTGCCTATAAAAGGGCTGAGGAGTTAACCTGTTTCTTCCTACATTTCCTTTCACCATGCTGAGATAATCGCCGGAGTTCGTCGGGTCGACCTGAGGAAGAAGAAGACCATGTTCTTCCAGCATGTAAGGAGCCGAAAAAGACGGCGTCTTCGAGCAAGTGTCCATTGCAACGATGGATCATGGAAGGATATCTTAGCCTCCCTTGCTCGGGATAATCAGCAACTTTATGTGGCATGTCACTCGGAGAGTGGGGAGGGGTCATATTTGACCAGGCCGCTTGCAAGTGGTGCCTCCTCTCGTTACCTCTGGTGACGAGAGGCAGACAGACCGGCCAGAGTGACGGTGGTCTGTAGGAAAGCAGAGTTACCCTGCTTTCCTTCTGTTGGAGGATGGGTCTATGCCCAGTTTTGTATCCTCCTGCCACTGATCATCTTCTTGGAAGAAGAGGAAGACCATCACCAGTGCGAGACCCTGTCGGAGCAGCTTCTCGGTGTGATCTTCAGACGACGGTGAGGAAGCCCTTTTTAGACGGAGTTTCCCTCAGATGTAGTCATAAAAATGAAAAGAAAACCCTTGTAGATTGGATTTCCCTCATATGTAATCATGACTTTAACCTTTAATAAAATCGTCTTTCTTCTCTGCATATGATCGTCTTTGCCATACGTTGCTGTGAAGTCTGAATATGTGTAGCTTCGACACGTCTGATTCTTTACGCTGACTCTGATAGAAAGAGTACTAGGCCCTGTCCATAGAACGCTATTGAGCATTTTGAATATTTGGAACTGTCCTGTTGCTAGGACTGAGGGACCGCGTAGAGTTTTTCTGATGAACAGAACTTTTTGTTCAGACTTCGTCTTCAAGAATGATCTCTCAAAAAATCCCTTGGAACAGGGTCGAGGCTTTTGTCGTAAAAAATTGAATTGCCATCTTGATAGACGAGATGTTCAGACTGGAGTCTGGATGAACCTCCAATTTTGACCCGAGAAGAGTAATTTCTTAATGTTTGAACTCTGCATGCTTCGGGTACTTGGGATGCTTTGGGTCAAGAACGAGTATCTTCTGTGTGAACTCCTTGTAATTGACCGCTTGGAGAGCTTGTCCGGATATATGGAAAGTTAGAGATCCGTAGTGTAGATGAGCTGGGAATCCTGAGTTCATAGCTTATTGAGCGTAGAAAGCCACCGAGCGTGAGACCGTGGGTTTGTATCTGCTAAGCGTGAAGTCGTAGATTTGTAGCCTCTCGAGCATGAAAGCTACTGAGCACAAAAGGCATCCGGGCATAAAACCATAGACTTGTAGTTGGCGAGCGTAAAACCGTAGATCCGTTGCTGTCGAGCGTAGAAAGCCCCTTAGTGTAGAACTGTAGATTCGTAGCCTGTTTAGAGAAAGAAATCTTCCGAGCGTAGGGTTTGTGGACCTGCTGCTTCCGAGCGTAAACTAAACGCCACCGAGTGTGAGATCGTAGGTTTGGTAACTGCTGAGCGCGAAGTCGTAGGTTTGTAGCCTCTCGAGCATGAAAGCTACTGAGCACAAAAAGGCATCCGGGCGTAAAACTATAGACTTGTAGCTTACGAGCGTAAAACCGTAGATCCGTTGCTGTCGAGCGTAGAAAGCTCTTTAGCGTAGAACCACGAACCTGCTTTGTACGAAAAACTCTTCGAATTTGCTGACTGTCCGTTTTCTGAGAGTAGTGGGCTGACGTAGCATCCAATCATAACCAACTATTAATTGCAAGATTTGGTTGAGGATTCGAGGAGTCGATCCGACCCCTATATATATCTCGAGTTTCGGAGAGAAAACTTTTCATTCGTCTTCTGCGAAAGAGAGTCTTCGTGTTCGAGTTTTTTTCTCCGTTGCTTCTCCGAGCACTCAGATTTTTCCAGAAATGGTGCCGAAGCAAACCTCCTCCGCTAAGGGAAAGAGTGTAGGTTCTTCTTTCCATTCTTCCGCCCCGGCGAGGGAGTCTTCGGTCGGGCAAGGCGAACTTCATCCTGAGCAAAGTATCCCGCCGATGAGCAGCGCTCCTGGCCTTAGAGGTAGAGCCCTTTTGGATGACATAGAATGACGAAAAATCCTTCGCACACGTTGAACGTGACCGCGCTAGGTCATCTTCTGTGCTGATAGCCTCTTTGAGGAAGATGATACACGGAGACATTTTTATCCTTTACGCCCATATTTCTAATGTACCAGCGTAAGGGCTCCATTGTTTTCCCAGTTCTGGGCGTAACAGCTCCGACTGTCGAAAATGTGGTGTATACTATAAAATTTTAGTTTTACGCCTGGGGGCGGAGCCTCCGGCGTAATAACTAGAATTTTTGGTAGCCCGACGTAAAGCACGGATCGTACGCTGCCAGTTACGTCTCTGGATGAGACTTCCTGCGTAAAATGGCTAAATTTGTACAGTCTTGGCGTAAAGCACAGACTGTGGCTTCTGGGTCCCCATGTTGCAAGATTTTGTAGTGACATGTTTTTCTCGCACTCTTGCAGTTGACTTGGGTGAGTCTCCACTGGCCGAGATAATGGGTTTCGCTGCCGGGATGCTGCACTCGAACTATCTGGAGGATCTGTCCCACGTGGCATTTTCTATCTCCGGACCCCAGTATCTTGAGGGAAGGGAGATTTTGATATCGGCCCAGGGTGAGCGGACGCTGCTGAATATGATCAACGGGGAGCCCCTGACGTATATAGACGGGGAGCAGTATATAAAGCAAGCTTTTCTCTTTGGGGACATGATTGACAAACGGTCCCAGACACGAAGCCTAAGAGAGAACCTTGGGTATTTCTTGCCGGGAACCTGGTTTTGTACCTGCCGACGATGCCGAGGGATTATCCCATCTCGGCCTTCTTCCATGCGACACACCCTAGGAGGATGTCGTGGAACCTAAGCCCGATCTTCACGGCAAACCGGGGAAGATCTTTCATCTGAAAGGAGCTGACCAGGGGTCGTTTGTCAGCCGTCCTTCTGGCCTCGTGACGTCGTTCAGGGGACTGAGCCCGGGCAGTGTCCCGAGCGAGGACAGTCTAGTGATCCAGCCGGTCCAGTTGCCGACTTTCTGCAATGATTTCATGGGGCGAGGGGGAGTATATCCTAAGGAGAATCCTCGATGCAACGGGTGGATCACTCCAACAAACCGTCGATGGGCCTGCCTAGTTGACTGGGCTTTGAAGCACTGTCAGAGAGAGCTGGAGTGCATTGGGCTGTATGCCGCTGTGAGCGCGACCAGTGTTGGGTTGCCTCCTAACCCTAACCTGTACTTGGCACTGATGGAGCGATACATTTCTCTCACTGGGACTTTCGCCACTCCGCTGGGGGAGTTGGGATTGGCCCTTCATGAGATGGCAGTGATCTCGAGGCTGCCGATGGGGGATGCCCCATATGAGGAGTATGTCCCCACCAATCGGGAGTTGGGGGATTCGGACCCTCGGGTAGTAGAGGTGTATCAGGAGCTGATGTGCCACTACTTTGCGTGCACGACTTTTTATGACGAGCCTTCTGATTTGGCCCATACTACCAAGTGGACGTCTTACCTGTAATTCTGCTCTTTCTTGGGAATAAAGCGAACTCTTTCCTGACTTTGTGGACCCACCATTACGGAATGTAAATGACAGGTTTGGACGAGAGTGATATCAGAGGTAGTATGGACGTGATAAACTCTCAGGAAACTCTAGTAGGACATATTTATTCAGAGGTCATACGGACATGATAGCATATGCTTTGACTAGGGTTCTAGGTAAGATACTATCAGAGGTGATATGGACATGATAGGCTCTCAAGAAACTTTAGTAGGACACATTTATTCAGAGGTCATATGGACATGATAGAATATGCTTCGGCTAAGGTTCTGGGTAAGATACTATCAGAGGTGATATGGACATGATAGACTCTTAAGAAACTTCAGCAGGACACATTTATTCAGAGGTCATACGGACATGATAGAATATGCTTCGGCTAAGGTTCTGGGTAAGATACTATCAGAGGTGATATGGACATGATAGGCTCTCAAGAAACTTTAGCAGGACACATTTATTCAGAGGTCATACGGACATGATAGAATATGCTTCGGCTAAGGTTTGGGGTAAGATACTATCAGAGGTGATATGGACATGATAGACTCTTAAGAAACTTTAGCAGAACACATTTATTCAGAGGTCATACGGACATGATAGAATATGCTTTGGCTAAGGCTCTGGGTAAGATACTATCAGAGGTGATATGGACATGATAGACTCTTAAGAAACTTCAGCAGGACACATTTATTCAGAGGTCATACGGACATGATAGAATATGCTTCGGCTAAGGTTTAGGGTAAGATACTATCAGAGGTGATATGGACATGATAGATTCTTAAGAAACTTCAGCAGGACACATTTATTCAGAGGTCATACGGACATGATAGAATATGCTTTGGCTAAGGCTCTGTTTTGGAAGTAGTTTTGTCAGAATTGAGGTTTCCGCTATATTCTACCCGAGCAGAGGAGATTAAGCATAGTACCTTTTTAGGAATTTGCCGTTGATAGGAGCCATTAACAGGTCTCCATTAGGCTGGGCTATCCTGTAAGTGCCATTTGAGAACGTTGTCTCGATCACAAAAGGACCCTCCCATTTGGGCTGGAATTTGCCTTTACTCCTGTGAGTAAGAATCATCGGCCTTCTTACGGCTAGAACTAGCTCGCCGACTTTGAACACTCTTTCCTTTTCTTTATGATTGAAAGCTCTGGAAATGCGTGCTTGGTAGAGCGCGATGCGCTGCTGAGCTTGGAGGCGTTTCTCGTCTAATCCTTCTAGCTCCTGAAGTCTTAAAAGGTCGTTCTTCTCTTAAGTCAGCTCGTTAGCCACGGCTATTCTGAGTGACGGGATCTGGACTTCAATGGGGAGAACTGCTTCGCTCTCGTAGACCAGTGAGAATGGAGTATAACCTGTCGGTGTTCGTACTGTTGTGCGATATGCCCAGAGGCATTCGCCCAGTCTCTCATTCCAATCTCTCTTGTTTGAAGAGACGAACTTCTTCAAGAGTTTGATAATGGTTTTGTTGAAAGCTTCCGCCAAACCATTAGCAGCTGGATAATATGCCGTAGAGGCAACATTATGTATTCAATTTTTATCACAAAATCGATGAAATGCTTGACTGATGAACTGAGGCCCATTGTCGTGAATTATCCTCCGAGGTACCCCGAAGCGATAGATGACGTGATGCTTGATGAAGCTAATCACATTAGACGCTTTTACCTCTGCGAGAGGGATTGCCTCCGCCGGTGCACCTTCCTGATTTGCTTCGTAGTCATTGAGGTAAGCTCTCCCTGAACGGGTTGCGGCTAGTACCTCGTCCTCGTCTGACGGTAAAGAAGTCGCAACCATACGACATGGTTTGCATTTGGAGTTCTTTTTAGACGCAGCTCTAGGAGCATTAGACTCTTTCTCGAGCTCTGACACCAGATCCGGATGAACCCACATGATCTCGCCTCGCCGGGTGGTTAGGGGTACCAGGTCGTGATTTTGACCCCTAGCTGGAGGGAGATTGACGATGTTCATCGTGGTCCGAGAGATAGGCGCAACACCATTCGGGACCTCCTAGGGAGGCAGATTGCCAAACTGTAGAGAGACCATATTGGCTGTGACTGTCTTCTCAGTGTTGTGCAAGGTTATGGCTTTGGCATCGATCAAACCCTGGATCTTCCTTTTCAGTATATAATACGCCTTTGTCGGGTGGTGCACATATCTGTGGAAGATGCAGTATTTGGGGTCGTCAGTACTGCCGACTTCTTGGGGTCGTTTCAACTCCGGAAGGGTGATCTTGCCACTTTTGACGAGATACTCGAATATACTTGGGATATCCTCGTCGTCAAAGGAGTAGACTTCTACGGGCCTGGACGTCCCTGGTCTCGTTTGCGTGGTTGCTGCAATCTTTTGTCTGGACGTATTGACCGTCAGGGCTTCTTTCCCTTTTGGACCACGAGGATGGTTGCTGCTGGGAGATGACTTCTTGCCTCTGTCAGAGGCGGAGATCATGATGCCATTGTCGCGCGCCTTGCGACTGTTGTCTTCAGCAGCTACGGCCGAGAGGATGAACGAGGGCCAATCACGGAACTGATATGGTCCTGTGAACACCGAGACCACGGGAAGGAGGTTTTTCCTGCAAATGTCTACCAATGCATAGTCTGGAACTCCTGGAGGCATCTGTAAGGTGGCCTGACGAAAACGCTCGATGAAGGTGCGAACGTCTTCTTTTTCTCTTTGCTTGACTTCGATGAGAGAGGACATGGACATGTCCATTCCTCCCTCGTAGAATCGCGTGAAGAATAAAGCTTTGAAGTCCTCGAAGGAAGTGATGCAGTTGTTCGCCAAGCTACGGTACCACTGATAGGCTACTCCTGAGAGGCAGCCTTTGAACACCCGGGTGAGGAGGGCGTCGTTCCCTTGTAGCAACACCGTCATCATACTAAAATAGTTCATGTACTGACTTGGTGATGTTTTTCCTTCGAACAGGGCCATGGTCTGAGGTTTGTACCTCGGAGGGAAAGGGACCTCTTCCCAGATAGCTGGCTAAGGCTGGTTGATTCCCAGTTTCTTGAGCTGATCTTTGTGCTTCAAGGCGTCAAACTGGGCTTTCAACTCTCGCACTGCCTGCATCAAATTTTCAGCCGGAAGTGGAACTATGGAGTGGTGCGGAGTTGGTTGTATTGTGACCCCAACGGGAGGCAATACATTCTTCGAAAGCGGAGGAACCGCCGACTCTTGATCTAGAGCCGGTCCTTGGCTTGGATTAGATGGTGGCAAGTCCACCCCCACATGTATCTGAGTTGGCGGGACCGATGCTTGAGCCATGGTAGTTGCGTGCTGGGTTAGCATCATCTGGTGCATGTTTTCCATCATGGATTGCATTTGCTTCAGAGATGTTTCCAGCGTAGTGATGCGTTGCTCCACGTTTCCTGATGGTGAAGCCTCCTCGCGTTCATCTTCAATGGCGTAAACTCCCATCTCCCTGGGTGTCGTTGAAGGATGAGTGTAGGTCGCTGTAGAAGTTGACTCTACGCTTTCAGCATCTGATTCAGGGGCCCGGCGATCCTCAGCGTCGGAATCAGAAGAGGATGAAGCTGGTCGTCGTGATCTTGCACGAGTGTTTTGGAACACCCCGGCTTCAGCGTTTCTGAGGAGTTTATTGAACCTTCTTCGGCCCGAAGGCCTGGAGGGATGACATCTTGAGTTCGAACCCCGTCTAGGCATGTGTGAAGCCATGTTCATAGATGCATGCGCGGGCTCCTTTCCCTGAAAAGACAGAGAGTAGCTTAACCGGTCGAAGACCGGTCGTCTTATTTTAGAGCAGCAACAATTAATCATAACTCTATGGCTATTACAACAGTGCTCGTCAGGAGGCGTAATAGATATATTGGAAGGCTCCCTCTCTTTGCGCTTCTGGATTAGATATTTGCGCAGGTCAGGAGGAGTTGCAGAAGAGGATGATTGTTTGCTTCCTCTGCTCCCACTAGTGGTCATGCGGAGGTTGGGGACCATGGCCCTTGCTGTGCCACCTGTGTACAACAGGTTGGCCGTCTGGGTGGCGGATAACCCCCGGGGAGGTTGTCTTTCCGCGAATCGAGCTTGCACTATGTCGTGGGACTTCGCCTGGCTTATCTTGGAGATTTCCTCAGGCTGGCGTGAAGCTGAAGAGGTCCTCAGTCGGCCATCGGCTTCTTGCGTAATCCGGAGGGTATACAGATTGTTCCCTCGCTGGCGTAAGGGCCGAGCAGTTGAGCATTCCGCCGCCTGTTTTCCCCCGTGGAGATCACCGCATCCATCTGGTTTCCCGTAGAGGTCAGACGTCGTCTTGTGCACGGAGCGTGACCTGTACTTCTGATTTGGCGCTAAGGTATCATCAGAAGTTTTGTCTGTACCACGCATAGCGGGAGACTGATTTCTGCGCGTAAAGCGCAGTGGATACTCCTGGGTCAGCGCTGAGGCTTTGCCCGAAGTTTTGTCTGTACCGCGCGTAGCGGGAGACTGGTTTCTACGCGTAGAGCGCAGTGGATACTTCTGGGTTAGCGCTGAGGCTTTGCCCGAAGTTTTGTCTGTACCGCGCGTAGTGGGAGACTGGTTTCTACGCGTAGAGCGCAGTGGATACTTCTGGGTTAGCGCTGAGGCTTTGCCCGAAGTTTTGTCTGTACCGCGCGTAGCGGGAGACTGAATTTTACGTGCGGGGCACGGAGGGAGCGATGCTACAACCTCATTGGTCGGAGAGATCGGAGAGATCGGAGAGATCGGAGAGTCCATAGGAACGGTAGGGGATGTCTTGGGCATCCAGACCTTGCGTAGCATCCTGTTGTCTTGGACGGAGAGAGGGTGAGAGCTACCCCCGGTTCGAAGCATGTCTTCGTAGGCAGACTGGTCGAATTGGACGACCAGTGTCTCCTTCATGGTTCCTATAGATACCGCATCGTGTTGAGCAATTACTTCCTCATCAGAAGAGAAAGATGTCCCCAGCAGAGTCGCCATCTTGTTTGCGGTAGAAAACAAAAAGAATGAAAGATGTATTCAAGACGGGGTTTGTACAGGACCCGTGTTCTTTTGTTTACAAACAAACTTGTACAATGTAATCCTATACGAGGATGTGGGAGTACAATTTATTTAATCTGGGTATAAATTGCTATAGGTGTCTGATCTGCAGTCGATCACTTTAGCCCTTGGACCACACGATGGTGAAGAAGTGCCGTAGAAGACAGGAAGCAGCCTCGGAGGTTGCAGAAAAGGGTGGATGCACGATGCCCCGGTCGCTGATCCCTATCCTTTGCCTGAGCTCCGGGTTCCTCTCTCTCTCTCTCTCTCTCGATCTTCTCTCTCCTTGCTCGATCTTCAATTGTTCGACCTCTTCTCTGAGTCTTCAATTGTTCGATCTTCCAGTTTTTTGACCTGTTCCTCTGTTGATAGAGGTCTCTATTTATAGAGTTTTAGTGACAGTGACCACTCAGTTGGTGTAAAAACCGAGGAGTGGACAATATAGCACCCTTTTACACGACGGTTAAAATAACCAATGCCTGCGTATGGATGATCTTTTGAATGAGCGTGTGACGCGGGTCCAACTAAGGGACACAACACGTACAATTGCTACGAAGATCACGGCGTAAAAGCCACGTAGGTAGGTATCCCCCGTGTAGAAGAGGTGGGCGTAAAAGTCGATATCTGTCATGGTGGCATAGAAGCCAAGTAGGCATAGAAGCCGGGTGGGCGTAGAAGCCCGATAGGCATAGAAGCCGAACAGGCGTTGAAGCCGAACAGGCATGGAAGTCGAACAGGCATAGAAGCCGAACAGGCATAGAAGCCGAATGGTCGTAGAGACTGAGCGGGCGTTGAAGCCGAACAGGCGTTGAAGCCGAATAGGCATAGATCCTGAATGGGCGTAGAAGCCGCTGCGTACCGTGCCAAAATGCTGATGTGGACCTTTTTAGCCGGAATCATGGCTTTTGAAGATATAATCAAATCCTCTGCATTAAATGCAGAGATCCGCCATCATTCTGTGCATTAAATGCGGAGGCATATTTTTGAAGGTCTACAGCTCTCCTGTGCGTTCGTCTCAGAGACGTGCCTCGAGAAGACCGTTACCGCCTTGTGCGCCAATCGCAGAGACGTGCCTCGAGCCCTGCGCAACGTGCAGCTTTTGACATGGCAGGCGGTTTGTCCGCTGTGGAGCGTAAACAGCTCACGTCTGCCCGTGTAAAACAAGGCGGTGTATCCCCTTGTACGCGGAAGAGCGGTTTATGCTGAGGGTACTTCAGTAAACGACGGCTTGGTGATATTTTAACCAAATCCTCTGCATTAAATGCAGAGATCTGCCATCATACTGTGGAGCACGTCCCGAGGGGTCTGCCACCATTTCCAGCCGTCGTCTGGGTAGCCGTGCAGCACTTTTTGTCAGGAGTCAGGGATCAGATTCACTGCGTGACTTGACAGGTTCATTTCGGGGAAGACGAAGCGTTCCTCGTACGCTTTAATGCTGCTTTGAGAGCGGCTGAGTTTTACGCCATGGAGACGATAAAGAACTCTGTTTATGCTGGGGCGGCCTGGACGTACCGTACTTACGCGGATGGTCCTTCTGAGCTCATTTTTCACGCTGTATTCGGCGGAAGAGCTCTGTTGCATTTTCGACGGCTCTGGAGGCCTCTGCTTACGCTGCTCTGCATTAAGATGCCGCGTAGATCCTCCCAGCGTATTTTTTATGCTTCTACACCTATTACTTGCACTCTCGTGCACAAAAAGTAATAGGTCCACCAAAAATCCCCCAGTGGGATGTCCTCAACAAATATGGTATTGTACTATGTATATATTACCTCTGGTACGATGTCCAAAGCTCGCATAAACAATCATAAAGAAATGGAGGGCCCTTATATGATTGCAAATGGCGCCCAAAAATTAGCCAAACCTAATGGAAATTTGATAATGGCTCCTATCAACAGCAAATTCCTAAAAAAGTACTACACTTGATCTCCTTTGCTTAACGGAGTGTGATGAAGATCTTATTCTGACGATACCATGCACAAAGGTTAGCTGGATCATATTCTATCAGATTCATATGACCTCTTAATGTATATGCTTAACTAATTTGTAAACCTATCATGTTCATATTACCTCTGATAGTGTTTGGTATACAAATTTAGTTGGATTATATTCTATCAGGTTCATATTACCTCTGAATAGATTTACATTCAGCAAAACCTTAACGAAAGTATGTCATGTTCATGATACCTCTGATATCACTTTCATCTTAGCCTATCATTTATATTCTAAAGTGATGGGTCCACAAAGTCAGAAAATGTATCTTTATTATCTCTGAGAAATTACAGGAGAAACAAAAAAGTACATCATTGGGGAGGAGCAGTTAAATCCCTGATCTGTTGCGCCAAAGCAGCCATCCTCTCATTCCTGGAGTTTAAAATGTTAGGGCGAGCCAGCTCCAGCCTTGCTTCGTCATTGTTCAAGAGAGAAAGAGGCGGACAGTGAATATATGCCGATTTCATGCTTCTTATTCAAAGTATTCCAGACTTAGCCAAGTCTGAAAACTTTGAAGGGGGTCTTGTAGAAGCATGAAATATGCTGGGGAATTGTACGCGTAACATACATGAAGTCAGCGTAAAACAGAGCCTCAGAGCAATACGCGTAAAATAGAGCTTCAGCGTTGTATGGCGTAAAATAAAGCTTCAGAGCTGTCCGCGTACAGCAGTGCTTCAAGACTGATCCGCGTAAAAGATTGCTTTACCCTCCTGCGTAAAGTTTAATACAGCGTAAACTTATACGAGGAACTCTTCGTATTCCTCGAATGAATATGTCAGACAAAGCAGCGAACTTGACTCCTGACAAAAGTACTGCACGACGATCGAGAGGATGGTTGTGATGATGATTTTGCACAGAGATCCAGGTTGTCGTTTAGTGACACAAGTCATATTTTATGCTCAAGAACTGGAGTCTTCTGAATACGCTGCCGCCACGTCAAAAGCTATTTCCTGTACAGAGCTCGAGGCATATCTCTGTATTTAATACACGAGATGGGGATATATCTCTGCATTTAATGCACGAGATTTGGTTCTATTCTTCAAATTTTGTCATGACGGGGATGAGCTAAAACTGTGACTAATACGCTCACATCACCATCCTTGCATTTTATGCCAACCAGGCTATTTTCAACTATAGGAGTACGCCGTATGCTATCTCCTCGAAATATGCCAACTGGGCCATATTTGCAAAGGTATGTGATAAGGCTATTTAGCCCAGAATACGCTCAAGACCCCAGTCAAGAAGGATAATTGGCTATTTTTACGTTGGTTATCTATTATTCATGCAGCCTCAAGTTTTATGCGCTATTTGGCTTTTATGCCAACAAGACAGCTATTTGTCTTTTACGCCAACAAGACAGCTATTTGGCTTTTACGCCAACAAGACAGCTATTTAGCTTTTACGCCAACAAGACAGCTATTTGGCTTTTACGCCAACATGACAGCTGTTTGGCTTTTACTCCAACAGGACAGCTACTTGGCTTTTACGCCAACAAGACAGCTATTTGGCTTTTACGCCAACGGGACAGCTACTTGGCTTTTACGCCAACAAGACAGCTATTTGGCTTTTACGCCAACGAGATAGTTATTTGGCTTTTATGCCAACCATCTTTACGCGAGGGGTAGTTACCTACGTGGCTTGTATGCCGTGATCTTCGATGAGTGATTATACGCATTACCTCATAATGGGACACGCGTCACACGCGGATTCAGGAGATCATTCAGACGTAGTAGCAGTTATTATAACCGCCGCATAAAAGGTGCAACTCTCTCCACTAATTGGCTTCTACGCTGACTGGTCAGTTACTGTGATCGAGCTCTATAAATAGAGACTTCCGATCACGGAAGAAAATGAGGAAAGAAAAATCAGAGAGAGAGAATACATACAGAGAGTGTTGATTGACAACTTTGGCAACGAGAGTTCAATCCCTCCTGCAATCTTTGAAGCTTCTTCTTCTTCTACAGCACTTCTTCATCATCATGTGGTCCAAGGAACAAAGTGATCGATCGCAGATCAGACTTCTATAACAATATTTTCCCAGAATTATTTTTTTGTACTTAACATCCTCGTATAGGATTAATTGTACTCTTTTTTCTTGTTTGTAAACAAAGAAAGGATTTCGTATAAACCTAGTTTCTTTCTTCTGTTTATCATCAAACATAGTCTCAATGTCTTAAAGAAAAGCATCCGCCATAATAGCATCCTCTGTTCCTTCGAAATAGCTCGGGTTGAGTCAACATAATCTGTATGATGTCCCATAATCTTCTTCTTCACTCTCCTCTAGAGTCGTTTCCTTCCTTGGTTAACAGGATATTTTGCTCCTATTATCGAAGCTGCTGGTGCTGCTGCACTGCTATCAGATATTGTTGTGTAGCCATCATATCTCTGATAATTTCTAACAGTGCCAGGATATCAAGTATTGCTGGTGTTACTGGAATTGTGTTACTGAGATCTCTGGTATATATTGCCCACCTATTGGCTCTACTTGAAGCTGATCTTGAGAAAGTATTGTCTCTTGCTGGTGCTCAATAGAAACTTGCTCTGCTAGCTTTTCTACCATATCTGCTACCCTAACAGGCGGGAAAGAGGTAACCCTGAAGAAAAATGACACAAGACATCAATGGACAGGACGGGAAAGGACAAGGAAGCAAACTGTTGATAGTTCAAGCTCGGTATCGAAGAAGACGAATTCAGGATATCAAAGGAAACCGTTTTGATTGAGACTCCTAGAACAAGATGCTCCACAAGTCTGAATAGACTGACCTACATAGGCCACCACTAAAACCTTGTCACGTCTTAGAACCGGAATATAGAGACGAATATGGCCAGCTAGCCCGTACAAGGTACTATACGTCGTACGACGATCACGGATATAGCTAGACAAGGGGGTGCATACTACAATCAAGTCACCTAGGGTCAAGAACATCTATGTCTCAATCATCAACCAAGAACCAATAAAAATGAACATATAAGATAAAGTAGTTAGGCGTCCCTGACGCTCTATCAGAATGATCATGAAACTAGTTATACAGGATGGTACACTAGTACATTGCCAAGAGTATATGACTGTAAGTCAGCCGTGGACTGAATAATATATAATCATGTAGATGAACTAATATCCGGATAAACCGGCTAACAAGTGTCGTCGGCTAAACGCCAAAAGCTAATACAAATGATACTTATAGTGGGGAAGAAGAAACCCACTCAAGTTCCTCGGTAGACAATCTCCTGGTATTAGCTATGGGTCAGATACATGACAGGATCGTCGGGCTCTCCTACTAAACCTGGCTAAACAAAACCAGCGGGATCAGGCCCCGATAGTAAGTACCACAAAGGAGCATAAGTTAATGAAGTAAAAACCAATAAAGTACATAAAATAGGAATCTGTGCCATAACTGCAAGCGTTTGATATTTCATCGGAGCAGTAGACACCTGTAAAACTAAACAAGGATAAGAGGTATCACACTACTCAGAGACAGGGTACGACTCACCAATTATGAACACGACAAAGGTACAACACATCCGTATAATCCAGAATACACATGCCATAATACCAACTAAGATATAAGTATAATATACAGCTTTGGTACATGACCTATTGTGACACATTGGCGCAACCCTAGAACCAAACAAGGACAAGGGTTGAACCGTCGCACCATAATAGTTCATGTCCCTAAACTACCAGCACATACTATTTCAAATCGGCCAATCAATTCTACGACTTGTTATGTGTAGTCTGAGTTATCTCAGTACAGAATAATGCAATATTGAAATCCTCAGATTGTGATCTGTTTAGTGGGACTAACCGAGCTATAGTAATCACATAGCATATTATATATTATGCACAGGTCCCTCGTAAGGCTACCGTACTAGAATCACATAGAACGCCTTGTACAATATAAGTATTCAGATATTGCTATCCACTAGTGCAGACGTGACCAATATCTATGGGGGTCAACCTTGCACGTCATAACGATAGCCTGAGGTGGCTAATATGCATGATCTCAGGATTTCATCCCTCCCAATGCTCTACCAGTTTTAGTTGCCTGGATTAACCCTATGGTTATATTGGGAATCACATGGCGTGGTCACATGATCAATCCTCCTGTATATCGTACCGTAGTACGGGCACGCTAGATACAAATCTACTTTGTCACTTGGAAGTTCAATTTGGATTCATCCCAGCGTGATGCAACAATCAACACAAGTCCTAGCCACGCTTTGGTAGTTGACCCACATACCATGTCTGTGCTGGAGAAATAATATAATAATATTACATGTCACGTAGTATAGGGAGCATTCTCGATGCACAGTCCAAAAATCTCATAGCACGTAGCAAGTTATGTCACACCTCAGTGCACATTATAATATGGTCACACCTCAATGAACCTTATAACACATGTACATGTAGCACGTAGTAATTGTATCAGCACGGATACAAAAAATCGGATCAAATTACCAAATTTACAGTTGGTCATATGAGACTTATCACATTGGGACACGTAGCTCATGTTATGCACATAGCTGGTTAGTCACTTATGACAATCAATTCTAGCACATGGTCATGTCTAGCACAAGGTCGGGTTACTAAGTCCATTCTTTCTTAGGATCAATCACAAGCAATTGTCAAGACCAACCACATAGAACAAATAAATATTCCAAATAAAATAGCTAAGTTGCATGCACAACTTAGTGCATGAGATGGGTGTTGCATAGACTGTCGGTCGCATGCTACTCCAGGCCGCATAGGATCAGGGATGCATGGGATCAATGTCGCATAGAGGTTGGTGCCGCATAGGATCAGGCCGCATAGGTTAAGGAAAAGTCTACTCCTTGAAAAAAGTGAGAAGGTGATGTGTCAGAGAAGTGACTGAAATGATGGATGTGACAAGCCATAGAGTGTCAGAGAGAAAAGATAAAATCAAAGAAAGTTGTGCCAACGGTTCAGAGTCATGCATCCAAGGGAAGGTGGCCGCTTACTCTGCTTACAACATAAGTCACTCGGCTGCATATTGCTCTTTGGACTTAGCGAATTTCTCATTCATCCAGCGCACAAAACACAAGAAGTTTTGTCACTTAGCTCCAGGACACTTTGTATAATGGTCTATCATGCATCCAACAACACACTACCAGAATAAGTCAAATTAGCGATGTCTAAAAATATCGCTAAATGGCATAAAAATGTCGCTAAAAATATTTAGCGACGCAATTAGCGACGTTTCAATGAAATCGCCTTTAAGCTAGTCGCTGACCGAAAAAATGTCACAAAATGTCGCTATAGCGACGTTTTCTAGTGACGTATATGCGTCTCTATATTAACGACGTTTAGCGATGCAACGTTGCTAAATTAGCGACGTGTTGTATGTCGCTATATGTCACTAATTTTTTTTCTATTTAGCGACGTTTTGTGACACATTTAGCGACGTTATATTAACCTGGCAAATACTATCATGTCAGCAGTTTAGCGACATTCAATGACGTATTAAGCGACATTCAGCGACATACTTAGCGACATATTTAGCGATGTAATTAGCGACAATCTACGACGTAGTTAGCGACGTATATAAATGTCGCTAAACGTCGCTAAAAATGTCGCTAAAGTTTTAGTAAAAAAAAATATTGAATTATTTCCAAACCAATCTTCCTGCAGTTTATGAATTCATAATTTATATAAATAGACTCGGAGCAACCCTCCGTTGAATTTCCTGGGTTTATCGACCCCTTCGGTTGAACATTCAATACCGATAAATTAACATACATTTAATATGAATAATATAGTAAAATTTGAAGAAAACAAAATATTTGGATTACAAACCGAGTCAGTAGAAAATCTCGTCGTAAAGAATACAATAAATATCCACACAACAGAGTGCAAGAAATAAAGTCTGAATGCCTCAAAAATAAAGTATTCATAAATGACCAAATATCATAGGTCAAAACACAAACAATCAGTAAACTATCCTACCTAGGACTACTGTGGATCTGTAGGAGGATAACCACTGGCACGCATCAGGGATAAGAACAAATCATACTACTCCCACGAAATCGATACTGATGTCGATGGAGAAGGCAGTGACGTCGGTGAAGTCTGTGTCGATGAAGGCACACCAGGAGGACATATCTTCTCCAACTCTGCTAGTCGATGGTTGTATGAATCTATGATAGATTATAGCCTCATACTGCTATGAACCATTGAATCATGCATCATCACCAGCCTCTCGTCCATGGACAGCTGTGATGCCTGCAGCTCCATCACGCTGCTCTCTGTCGACGCTCTAAGATCAGCTGTCATATCCCTGAGCTCCATGATGCTGCGCTCGAGCGTATAAAATCGTGCGATGAGCGTTGCATCGTCCTCCTACGAATGGGACAGGGGCTCCTCCTCCATCCTTCGCAACAACTCGTCACAGAGAGATGCAATCTAACGGTCAACGGTCTCCTGGACTCGGGGCAACGCCTGCAAGGGTTGTAGGGAATGCATACTTGCCGTGGAGGCCCTAGATGACCGTATCGTAACAAGGGCGCCATAGGATCCCGTACCGTAGTACGTACACCTCTTGAGACCACCAGCGGCGGTCACCAACAGCTCGTCCATCGACGGAGCTGGAGAGGGCTGCGAGGAAGTACCAGCCTCTTCCGCTGTAGGTGCACTAGCATTCGCCCCCTCACGTAGCCTAAGATTCTCGGCCTAGAAAAGTTTAGATACTCGATAATTGCTAATGTGTCTAAGGTACTTATTACTAACTACATGGATATCTATTTGCATATTTCCTAAGTTATATTAAAATTAACACAAAGTAAAGTAATACTTACCTAGGTCTGCGAGGCCCTCTCATCAATGAGATTCTCGCCCTTTCGATGGGTGGCCAGGAAGACGGTCACCATGTTGGCATCCTCTCCCCTCTGTACCTGTTAAAAATATATTATTTAGTACTAAAATTAAATATTTTATCCTACTACCATTTTATCATACTTGCATTAAAATAATATATCTTAAAAAAACAAACGACGAAAATATTTTGTTATCGAAATCGAGCCACCACACCACTTTGTTGCTTTCTACCTAGCCTCCTTGGCCTTCTCAGACCTTTCCTTATACCTCAGATCGTCGAATCTAGCCCTCATCGCAGTCCACTACTCAGGCGTGATCCAACCTTGGATTGGTTTTCCTTCGAGATCACGAGCCTTCTGGTCATCTAGAGCATCATAGATTAGCTTGGCGGCAACGGCAGAAAATATCTGCTCGATCAACTCGGCCCGGTGTGGTGGATAGAAATACGTTTGCTACAAGAAGTAATTTATTAAGTTATATAATATGTATAAATTAGATGATTGATATAATATACTTTTACCTTAAAGTACGCAAACCAGAATGCCTTTCTCTCATCCGGAACATCAGAGTAGTTGATCCAAGGGCCACCATAGTTGTACCTCAGAAAATGGCCCAGACGTCGCTGTACCTACGGGAGACGATATCTATACAGAGATAATTATTTTTATCAAAAAAGTGAATATATGATGAATAAAAAAATACACGATATATATGATGCTAAACCAACTAATTGACTTACTTTGTACCGTCGGCCCAAATCTTCGTCCTCGTCTTGTCTGGAGGTGCACATGGAGGATATAGCTGATGTTGGGATGATGTCGGTTCAACCTCCGCCATATGCTCACCTGTCTCCATGGTTCCATCAGCAGGAGGAACGCTGGACGAGGGAGTAGTCTCAGACATGGAACTACTCGCCCCAGGATTGCTGCTACGTAATGTCGTCGCAGTCAGAGATGTGACTGGTCGATATACTGGAGTACTTGGCGACGAGGATCCAGAACCAATAGTAGGCAGTACCAGAGGAGCACTCTGTCTACCTCGGGACCTGTCGAATGCTCCGCGTTGTTCTGTCATACCTGATAACAACATATGATGATAGAACAAATAAACAAATACATAGTATATTCTACAGTCAAAATGTTATGCATATCTCACAATATTAATAGAATTGCACAGTAAATAACTAGTAGTGTCACAAGTCTAAATGAGTAGTACAATCTACAGTCAAAATATAATACATATCTTCGTCAAAATAGTACATTCTATAGTCAAAATATAGTATATTCTACAGGCAAAATATTTTATTTTTAATAATTTTTAGATCATCTTGTTCGCCTTCCTCATCCTCCTCTTCCTCTTCCTTCTCATCTTCACTTTCATCTACTTCGTCTTCGTCTTCCTCTTCGAATAATTCTATCTATTCTACATTATTAGTCGTGTAATAAGTAACTTTCGTTGAGTCCACATCTACAATATTATTACAAGAGGTAGCTCGTCCTCCTGATAATCTATTTTGTCAACGTCAAAGGTATTTCTAGCTTTAGTCTTACATACTGTCCACCAATCTGACCTCGCTGTGCCCCGTCTAGGATAAGTTATGAAGTATACGAGCTGAGCCCGACTTGATAGGAAAAATGGTTCATAACCTTGATATCTACACTTGTAGTTTATATCCACAAGATCATGTTTGTCAATTTTCTAACCTTGATCTTGAATCAGATCGAACCATTCACACTTGAATAGCACGATCTTAGCAGGTTCTATGCCATAATTATATGTCAATTCCATAATCTCTCGTAAGATGTGAAAGAAATTATTACCTGGATCGACGTCTTTGTAGTTTAAATATTTGATACACAAACAACTATTTTTCGTGGAATCAAGATCCAGAAAGCTGTCTTTGATCGGAACATTTGTTGACTTGAACCTAAACCTATTCACACAGTAACTAGGCTATATTTTGACGGCAATAATTGGTCACTTGGCTAGAGTTCTAATAGATTCAGTCTCGGGTGTTATTAGACGATCGACCTAAATACCAAAGTAGCGATAGTAAGTTATTTATTGTGCAAGTGCATACAGAAAAAGTAATTACTGAGCTCCTTACATATGGGCTCAACCAAGAAAGAAAATGACGTCTCATTTCTTGTTCTACTTTTTTGTCTGTTATGTAGGGTCTAACCGACCTCAGATCATCATTATATGTGTTAAAAAATAATGAAGCAACTGCTGATTAGTAGCATAATATTGCTGTACACCCTCAATGAATTCATCTCGTACACCGCACATGTCATCAGGATGACGGTTGTACATCCACGAACGATGACGTAGATAGAAATTCATATCCATTTTTAGATACTTCTGCAAAGATGAATTGACATCGTTCAAGTATATACTCATATGAATATTTGGTAGTGTATATTATCCAAATGACACTCACTCCAGATATACAAAGATGAATAGACAGCGTTCAAAAAAATAGTTTAAATTACAGTACATGCACTGGTACTCCTAGTCCTAGCATTGATACTCAGGAATACCTAATTATGTTATACACCTACTCATTTACACACACATAAGAATACTCAAGAATATAGTACATGCACTGATACACCTAGTCCTAGCATTGATACTTCTTTATTCAACTCGGTATCCTGGATACTCATATTACAGTGTATCAGTGAGTGTCAACTCTGTATCCTGGATATCCACACTTGATATTTGTTTAGGCCATGACTTTCTAATTGAAAAGTCAAGTCATGGATATCCAGTATCAATTTTTTTTGGTCCAGGATACATAGTTGACACTCACTGATACACTCCTGGATATCCACACTTGACATGTATGCGTGTGTCCATGTCCGATAAAATGCTTACAACCTTATCCTCGATATCGTGTCCTAATCTTTCATATCCATGTGTCTTACAATTTCACCATACGTATCATGGAGGGGACTATACAACAATTATTCGAAGGACACCATATGAATTATATTGAATGTATAAATATAAATTACAAATCAACCCAAAAAGAGTCGTTTTATGGTAGGCAATCGTGTGATGGACCCTGATGTCTACAAGTTTTGGATGTGTTTCTAATTTACTGTATGTTTGAGTATGTTTTTGTAGATTTGCACTTGGATGTAAAAGGTTGTCGTGATATTTACACATCTTTTGACAAGTACTGTGAAGTAGAGCGGCTTGAAGAAGATAACAAGTACCATGCATAACAACATGGTCTTCAGGTTAGTTTAGCCATTTACATAAGTCGTATCTGATGCACATTTTAGTAAATCTTGAAGTATTGCATGCTGCGTTGTCTTAAAAAGACTTGTCATATCTTTTGGGAAGATTATTTTGATGATCTTACATAATTGTGGAACTTTGGGTTTGGTTAAACATATAGTTATGAGGACAAGACTTTCATTAGTGTGTGTAATATTATAGTTTGCCTGGCAGAGTTGTACAACACTATAAAAATTCATGACTTTAATCTCTTTAGGGGTAAGCCATGGCTATCTTGCTACATTTGGTTAGGGTTTGGTAAACATATATTTATGAGGATAATGCTTTCATTAGAGTGTAAAATTATAGTTTGCCTGGTAGAGTTGTACAATGCTATAAAATTTCATGACTTCGTTAATCTCCTTTAGGGGCAAGCCATAGCAATCTTTTGCTACATTTGGTTAGGTTTCGTTGACATTTGTTTACAAATTGATTTTATCTTTGGTTGATTTAGAGTGGATTGGACTTGGATTCGTGGAACTAAATCCATATTTTGGTCTTAAGGTTGGGTTGATTCATATCTATTACTTATCAACTTTTATCTAATATCATGTAATCGACCGGTGAATAATAATTAATACATGCTTAATGCCGTCAATGTGAATGAAGATTTTGAAAGCAAGTTAAGGAATAAAAAACAATTATTTTATAGTTATACTAGAAAGGTGATTTTGAACATGGAATACCACATTCGATGTCACACTCTTAAAATAAATATCTAAAAACCGCATACGGTTCCTATTTTGCTTCTCAAAATTCCTTTATGTATTAAATGAATCTTCACTAGATCCAAATATTGATCAAGATCCAAACTTTGTGAAGATGTATCTTATGGGCACAAATATGACAAGAAGATAAGGGATTAAGGATATGACACCAAATTTAGTGTGTGTCCTTTTTGTGATCGACATAGATGACACCAACTTCGGCATCTTTGTGCTTTCTAGGTGACAAGGCAAGGAGGGACCATGTTTTTTCTTACTTATATTCAACAACCGATACATGCTATGGAGGAGGGGGAGAGCCAGACAGTATTGCACAAGTCAATGCCATAAGGAGAGAGAGAGAGAGAGAGAGACAGGGTTTACCTATCCTAAACCTAACTCGGAAACACATACACCTTTCATATCTATGTGTCTGTGTCATGGTTTGTCTGTGACAGTGTCTGTGTCATGTCTGTTTCTGTGTGTGTGTGTCGTGTCTGTGTCATATCTTGTCTATATTTGTGTGTGTGAGAGAGAGAGAGATAGGGTTAGGTTTTACTAGAGGAGGAGGAGAAGCCCGAGGTCGTCGGAGGGGAGGAGCTACGCCATAAGGGAGGAGCCGTGCGGGAGGGGGAAACTCGGGGGGGGGGGGGGAGCCGGAGTAGGGGGGCTGTGGGGGAGCCGGTGGGGGGGGGGGTAGGGATGGGGGGACGTCGGAGTAGGGGCTGTAGAGGATGCTAGAGGGGGTACTTCGCCGGAGAGGGGGGGGGGGGGGAAGAGGGGGGTTCAAAAATTTGGGGGAGGAGTTCGACAGAATGGGAGAAAATGAAATCCTGAAACATGTATTAAAAATTTTAGCGACGTTTAGCGACGTCTATTTATGACGTCGCTAATAAAAAAATTAGCAGCGTCATAAATTGATGTCGCTAAACGTCGCTAATTCAAAAGTTTACGACGTTATTGACGTCGCTAAAAATCGAAAACACCAACGTCGCTAAATACGTCGCTAAATGTCGCTAAATCAAAAAACTCAATAATGTTTAGCGACCTAAAAGAAGCTTATAGCGTCTATTCTTTTAAAAAATTAAAGTACAGACGCTAAACGTTGCTATGTATCGCCAACAGCAACGTATAGCGACGTTAATTTGGGGAGTCGCTCAGGTCTTTAATATTAGCGACGTTTTATTATGACGTTGCTAAAAACATCGTTATTTTATAAAAATTTTGTAGTGAGATGGACGCATGCTGGTTGGTTATGCGACAAAGAGTCTAAGTCGCATAAGGATCATGTCACATGGAAGTCTCGGCCGCATAAGGTGCTGGCCGCATAAGAACTTCGTCTTCTCCAGACAGCAAGTTCAGCCATGGCAGAAAAGCTCCAAAAACCCAAAAAATTATTTTCTCCATAAAAATTTCATTTTAACTCTGAATCAAGTGAACCAAAAGCCAAAATGCTCGAAATGAAGTGCTCCATCAACCAAAA